>OX381706.1:79399143-79564231 GCA_947462335.1 Harmothoe impar | reverse complement strand
GGTCAAAAATGTGATCAATATGATGACCATGGGTCATCACTTATGACGACCTTAGAGACCAGGGGGTACCCCCCCCCCCAGGACCCCAGCACGGTGAGTGCCCAAAGGTCGTCATCAGTGATCACCTTTGGGCCCTATGGGGTTTTCAGTGTGGAAGACCAAGGCCACTACTCTGCCTTCATGTCTAAGACTTAGGCTAAAAAAGAGAAAGTGTTTCAGGTTACTTTTTTTTAAAGATGTAGGGTAAGTAGGTCAAAAACGTCCAAAAATATTGCGTTTTTTAAAAGTCATTATTGGATAAAAGTTTCTAGGATCGGCCCTGTTTTGCTAGGTAGGGTCAGGTAGCCTGAAACACCTTCCTCTTTTGGCCTCATTTCACCACCACAAGGTAATCACCCCCCCCCCCCCCCCCCCCACCCTCCGGTGCATGTATCCATGTGGCCTGCTGTGTGTATAGCGAAGTCTCGGATTTCTCCGTATGGGCAGCCATGTTAGTTCTGACCTCGCATTTTATCGTGAGAAGTACACAGTGACCATCCACCCACACACCACAGCTTGCCAGGAACAGGCTGCAATACGAGAGCAGGACCAAGATCTCACGAGACTGCCTGTGTCAGTGTATACACAGTGGTTGCGGGAACAAGTCCACACCAGTTAGAGCGCTATACAGGGGTAAGGCCTGCCCATGTAAGGAGCTACCGACATACCCGCTGAATCACCCCTACACCCCCCCTCCTACCCCCCCCCCCACCCCCCCCCCTACCCCCCCCCCCCCACCCCCCCCCCCCCACCCCCCCCCCCACCCCCCCCCCCCCCACACACACACACCAACCACACGAACCACAGGAGTTCAAACAGACGTCATCATGCACCAGTTAATGTGGCGGCGGTGCAGAATTCAATTTTCAAGTTGGGACGGTGGTTCCCCTCCCGGGTTCCCCTCCCACATTAAGCCAAAACCCGAAAAGCTTAAGAAATAAAGAGGTGAAAAAGAAAAGGTGTGAGCCTCTTTGCCCCCCCCCCTTCCCCACTACTTATAAATACATACCTCGCCTCTGCCCAAACTCGGTATACTACTCACATTGCAGCACCGCCACACGGCCCGTGTACAAGGGTGTGACCACAAGGGGGGGTGGGGGGGGGGGGGGGGCACGTTTCTTGGTACAGAGTAATAGTGCCATGTATGGGCATGTATAATGTATATAAGTATAAATATTATCTTGTCATTTGGTATATATTTAACCCAGTGACGTTGGAAGGTTGCCCAAAACCGTCCCTGAAGGTATCATGTGAAGGTTTCACGAGAATATTACATGTTTGAAAAAGTGAAGTTGGGACTTTTTAAAAAAACCTTATCGGCTAAAGTTTTCATTACATTATACAAGAAAGTTTTCCCTAGAACCGATGCTGACAATACTAGATTCCAAATAGATAAATAGACAAAGGAGCACTCGTAGAGTTCCTCACTGAGGGTTATTTCACGAGGCGTAGCCGAGTGAAATAACCCTCAGTGAGGAACTCTACGAGTGCTCCTTTGTGTTTATTTCATGTCATTATTAAAAATATTTGTCAAAATTCCACTTAATTACTCAGAAAAAGCTAATTCATAGTGGTTAAATCAACAATTTTGATCATTTGACAGGCCGTGAAATACGGACCAGGGTTATTTCATGGGGGGTGTTAAATACGGCCTTCCTTGGTTAAGTCAATGGGAGTGCCGTATTCACCGTGAAATAAAGGAAATAGTTCCACATCAACCCAGGTTTGCTATATATATATATATATATATATATATATATATATATATATATATATATATATATATATATATATATATATATATATGGAGAAGGAACTGAATGCTGCCCCCCCCCATCCACCCCTCACATTTAGCACCGGGAAAGTTCCTGGTAAGACATTTCAGAATGACAGTGTCATGTAGGGACCCCAGGTACTATATCCGGGACATAACCTACTACCGGTTCTGTCTGTTTGGTCCATAATACGTATTATATAGCAAGCTACGAGCGTCCTGGTTAATATCCAATAGATCAATGAATTATTGATAATACCAGAGGATGACGGAGGAAACACGTGTAGTCGCAATGTCCTAGCAGATCACTATACTCCCTGCACCCCTGCATTGAAAAAGTAAACTCGTCCCCAGACTGTCATAAAATAAACGAGTCAAAAGTTGTCTGACATATCAGGTTACCATCCCACAAATAGAATCTGGAGCTGGAAAATGTCGGGTTTTGGGCTGGCACATGCCAAGTGGGTCTTCTATCTCCAGCTAGAAGACCCACTTCCTTGTCACTTAGACAAGTTTCTGACTCGTTTAATTTATGCCCGTCACTTTGAAGAGTCTGGAGACAAGTTTATTTTTTGAGTGTGCACGTCCAAGGTATTCCCAACACATGCAACCCATGCATAACAGCACTAGCGCTTTAGGCTATGGGGGCCGCCATCTTGACTCAGAGCAATGCATTCTGGTTAGGCCCCCGACTCCAGAGCAGTGCATCATGGGTGAATTTCTTAATAGCACCTTTGTTCTAGGTGTGAGGGGAGGGGATTAGCCTGAAAAGGAGATGGGGGTTTAGCCCCCGACTACCTGAGGTACCAGGATGTGCTAGGGATTACAGATGAGGGGGGGGGGGTCTCATGTCGATTTTAAGAAATGGCCATGTCACCGTGTCGAATTTAGCCATCCACCCCCATTATGATAGAGTGCCAACGAGGGGGGGGGGTCCCCATGTCTCCATAATGATAGAGCGTAGAACGTAGAACTTGGCCCATTTATCTATTTCCTATACTTAGGGCCTATAGGTCACTGACTATACAGACCCCCCCCATCCCCCCAATTTGAAATTTTCTAAATAAAAATTTCCCCATAATATTTTGATCTGTTGCGTCGTCATACTTGCTTTCTATACCAGAGCAGGAGGAAGCGGGTTATTTCCGCATTCTTAGCTATATATAATATATATATATAATGGCCCTAGACCCCTAAAATTCGACACGGCGGCATGGGCATTTCTTAAATTCGACGTGCGACATGAGGCCTAGTGACATGCGACATAAGGGTTAAAAAGATAGTGACATGGGACATGGACAGTTCTTAAAATCGATGTGGGACATGAGCATTTTTAAGCGACATAGACATGCGACATGGCCATTTCTTAAATCCGACATGCGACATGGGGACCCCCCCATCAAGGGCCCCAATATATATAGAGGTCACCTGTACCTATATATATGTCACATGCGTCGTATATATATATGTGTCTCTACGGACTAACCCTCTAAGGCCGGAAGAGTGCTTTAATGTGCTGGCTGTGTCTCACGACCTTGGGCCAATGTTTTTGTCTCTGCCTGGGTGCCGTCTCTGACCAGGTGCCGTCTCTGACCGGGTGCCGTCTCTGACCGGACATCACTTTGGGAGTTTAGCTACCTTCTACCAACAGCAGGAGGCTCATTATAATTACATAAGAACTGCCATAACGTTTTTACAAATCCTTATATATATGAGTATAGGTTAACAATTAAAAAACACATTCCTCTGACAACAGGTCAGAGACGGCACCCGATCAGAGACGGCACCTGGTCAGAGACGGCACCCGGTCAGAGACAAGGACATTGTCCTAAGGTCGTGAGACACAGCCTGCTACACCTTTATGATGCATGGTGCATGTAAATGCAGCACTATATATATATATATATATATATATATATATATATATATATATATATATATATATATATATATATATGTATATATATATATATGTATATTATATATATATGTATATATATATATATATATATATATATATATATATATATATATAGCGTATAAGAAATGGCCATGTCACCCTGTTGATTTTAAGAAAGGGCCATGTCACCCTGTCGATTTTAAGAAATGACCATGTCCCATGTCACTAACTCTTAAATTCCCATGTCGCATTTCACAAAGCCCAAAAATGCACATGTCGATATGTCGTATTTAGTGGTCCACGCCCATTAGATAGTGGGCTCCCCATGTCTAAGATATGGCCATGTCGCATGTCTATGTCGTGTAATAATGGTCCTGTCCCATGTTGATTTTAAGAAATGTCCATGTTCCCTGTCACTAACCTTTAAAGCCCCATGTCACATGTCACAAGGCCCCATGTCGCATGTTGATTTTTAGGAAAGGCCATGCCATCATGTCTACCCCCCACACTGTAAGAAGTAAGTACTGTACACCTACAGCAAAAGTTGCTGGCAACTTTTGTTCCAGTAGATTTTGCTGTAGGTGTACAGCAACTGACTTGCTGTAAATTTACAGCAACTTCTACTGTAAATTTACAGCAACTTCTACTGTAAATTTACAGCAACTTCTACTGTACATCTACAGCAAAAGTTGCTGGCAACTTTTGTTCCAGTAGATTTTGCTGTACATGCACAGCAACTGGGTGCTGTTAAGTTACAGCAACTTCTACTGTAGGTTTCATATTGTTGTTCTCATCAATTTATATCAATTAATATGCATACATGGAGAGTACTTTCCTGCATAATAGTTCAATCTCAGCTAGGATAATACACACTACACAATGTAATGGTTTAGTCCTGCTTCAATACAGCTGAACCGTATGTGATACCACCTTTTCCCCAGTCCGGGCAGTTAAGCATTTAACTTTTCCCACCAATGTGGTGTCTATTCTATACCTTTGCTGTTTTTTTGTATTATTCAACACAATTATGCAAATACCAATACACTTTATGATAACTGCATTCAGTCTCTCTCATCCATTCTTATTTCACGATGTCTTGAGAGTTTGTGAGGTCTTATTTGACTCGGGAAAGGGTTGGGTGGAATAATTAATACAGAAATGGTCTACTGCTGCCACCTAGCGGCGGAAATTTACAGCACAATGTACTGTAAATGTACAGCAACATTGCTGGAGACCCAATTTACAGTACATAATGCTGTAATTATGCAGCAAATAGTGCTGTAATACCAACTACAGCAAAAAGTGCTGTAAATGTCCCGGGGGGGGGGGGCACTCCCTATCTTTTCTATAGTCACTATGTGCGAACATCACCCCAAATTTCCTACCCTTATCAAGGGGCGAAATTTTCAAAAATCACACCCTTTTCAAGACAAATTTAGCGAAAAAACAGACCCTAATCACAAGTTACCCTTGAAAAATGTACCCTTATCATGGGTGACCCTGAAAAGAAATACGGGAATCAAGGGTGACTCAAAAATATAATAGCAAAATTAAGTTTAATAAACCTTCAAAGAGTGATTATGGTCTGAAAATACACCCCTTTCTCCCAAAATTTGCTCAAAATGTAACCCTTATCACGGGCCCTCGCGGGTCCGTGCCTAGGACCCAAAACCGGACCCTTTCCCTTGGAATCGTGTTCACACATAGTATCCAATGCTGAGGGAGTGGCCCCCCCCCCCCCGGGGTAAATGTACAGCACATTGTGCTGTTTAAGTACAGTAACTTCTTACAGTGCATAATTAATGTATCGGCCCTGTATGCATGAGATATTACTTGAAGCATTGATTCAATGAATACTGAATTCTTACAACATAACCCAGGTCCACCATTCAGCCTCGGCATTACCGGGATAGCACATAAAGATACCATTAAAGCACATTAAAGCACTATGCGGTCCTTAAGGGGTTAATCACCTCTAGTAGGGGGAGGGGGTGGCTATAAAGGTAAACGCGGATATACAGTCTACAGGGGAGATGAGTGTCTATTGTCGGCCACCGCCTGCCGCCCAGGTGCCAGATAAACATCACTCATACAACCCCCTCCTCCTCCTCCTCCTGCCCCTGCCCACGTGTGTTAAAGCATGGCTGCGTTCGACTGAGAAATCGTGGTCAATAATCGCTTGCAATGGGATTTCTATGCTGGACCCCCTTGTCATGTCTCTACCCCTGCGGGCAGCAGTATCGACCACAATGGGGTCTAGGGTTTGGGGGTATCAAGGATACTTTTACAATTTTCTGATGACATTCAAGGCACAAGACAAATACCGCCCCCCGAACTATACCGGGGAACTATACAAGTAATATTGGACTTTATTCATTCATTTCCTTGTGGACCTGTGGACATCCTGTGGACATTCCCTTAAGCCCCCCCCCCCAAGACAATTGGTCCCAGATTGCATTTGAATGGAACTCATGAATTGGAATTTGGAGAGGGGGTATCTAAGACTATGTTGTTTTATCCATACATTATCAAATAAATCAGATTAAAAAAACAGATACCTTCTATATGCAAGGCTTGTATAATAAGCTCGTTTAGGGGTTCATGGCCCGGATTCATGGTAAGCGCCCCCCCCCCCCCCCCCGTTCCCCTATGAGTGCCTCACCAAACACACACAGACTGACACGGACCCCCGAACGCGGCCCGTGCTCTGCCCAGACCCGAGCTGCGTCCGACCTGCGTCCGTCCGTCACGGCAGGGACGCTCCATATAAGGCGTGACGACGGCCACGTGACCACCCCACTTAACTATGCATGTGTGCATGTGTCAGCGCGCTCCGAGCCGGGCCATGCCCTTATATGGTGTTATACTCTGGGTGCCGCAGTGTGTGTATAAAGCAAGGCCGTGGGTGTCCAGTCACCATTAAGCTCCCAGCACCCACACCGTAGTCACCTCCGCCAACAGGTAAGGACGCAGTATACTGCACATTTTGCTGCTCTTTTTTATTATTTATATATTATCATGGAGCCATAGCTTATGTTATACCACTGGAGTTACACTATAAACACTACACAGCCACAGGGAGGTATAGAATATGAGGCTTCAATATAGGAGTCATTGGATTATTGCTCATATTGGTCATTCCTCCTAGCCCTAGGACCCATACCCCTATGCATTGAGTCTACTTCCCGGGGTCTACTTGAAAGCAGTGAAATACCTAGATCTATATTGATTACAGCCTTATATTGCAAATGAGATCAAACCTATGTGGATGCATCCATTGCCCATTTGGAATTGGGAAATTATACTCAGAAACAATTGGATAGTGTTGAATCCCAACCCCAAACTGACTCTAGTCTGCACAGATACCCGCTATTGTGGCAATACTCTAGACTATAGCTCGACACGTGGATATGTTTAAATCCGTGGATATCATTTTTCCTCTTTGTCGAATTGAGAGAATGTGATATAGACTCGGGTGCATTGTTCAATCCCCCCGGATTTCCCCCCATTTATTGAGTGAGGGAACTGGGGGCGGGGATGCTTTACAACCCTGTATTGCAGCCATTCACTGAGGCTATATGGACTATATTCCAAACCTGCCCTGTTATATACAAAAGCAGGCCTTTCACCCTTTAAGGATGGCTTGATGCCTTAATGCATCATGCCCTTGGACGTCATGATGCATGAATGTAGCCCCGAGATGCAGCCCTGGCGAGTAAGTCACCAGTGCTGCATTCAAGCATGTTGACCCTATGGATTGATACTCCCCAAAAGGGCCAGCATGATGCACCAATGTAGCACCAGCGAGTTACTCGCCGGGGGCTGCGTTTAGCGACATGCAGCCCTTACAGATATAGACCCCGTGTGCGGAGGCTCCAGGCCCTGGAGGCGGGGTCCTACAGCAATATGGCTCTAGACCCCTAAATTCGATATGGCCACATGGGCATTTCTTAAAATCGACATGCGACATGAGGCCTAGTGACAGGCGACATGAGGCTTAGTGACAGGGGACATGGACATTTCTTAAATTGACATGGGACATGATCATTTTAAGCGACATAGACATGCGACATGGTCATTTCTTAAATCCGACATGCGACATGGGGACCCCCCCCCCCATCAAGGGCCCCAGCAATGGTGGACAGCGGGGGGGGGGGGGGGGGAGACCACCGGTGCAGCAAGCTCCTCCAGGGTTACTGGGGGAGCTATAATTACTTTCTCAAGTTTCTGTGCCTTAATGCTGAGATTATATCAACTAAAATACTGCCATACACTCAGGGCTGCACAGTTATATACCTCTGGAGGGGCAGGTTTATCCCATAGCGCCCTGCAGGTTGCGGAAATCACAGCCTTCATACCCCTCAGTATGGGCCCTTACAGCTCATGTCTTTGTCTCTGGATTTATAAGTGATTATTTTCCTCAGTGTAGTATTGGGGTAGAATTGAAACTGTGGGATCATTTTGTGGCTTTAAGGAAAAGGGCCGATGTTTCTTTGCTACAGCAAGCTCTAACATTCCCTGATATTGTCCCTTTAAATGGATTTAAATGTCACAGGGTCGCCCACATTGGTAAGTGTTCTTCCTGGCATGTTTTCGTCCTCAGACTCTATGCCGAGTCTCAATGAATGAATGAGTGAGGTGGATGAGGGACAAGATGCCGGTTTCCATATTTGGCAGAACTGGGTTAAGGGGAGGGGCAGCCTTAGCCAATGCGAATCAAGAGAATTAGGTCAGGTTCTGCACGTGGTTTCCATATAAGGGAATAGCCAGTTTGGTGATTAGTCATTGACAGCTGAGTGGCCACGCCCACTGGTGTCAGAAGTGGGCAAACACTCCCCACTCCTCAGGGGGTTCTCTAATCCAACAGGCATGATTCATGGCAATGTAGCCTAATTAGCCCAATTATCACAGTGTAAATGACCCATTGTGTGGGTTTGGTCTATAGCCGTAGTAAGGCCAATTAATACATGTAGACAGTGTGGACTAGTGGACATTGTAGTTATTGTCTATTATATCTAGTATAGGCTACATACCCACGGCCACTAGCGTTGTGGGTATAGGATTAAGATGCTTGGAAAGCTCTGGTTTTGCGAGGACTTTTTTCTTCGCATTCCCCTGTCCTTAATATGATTTGTATTAAGATAAAACTGTGCAATGACCATCTCAAACATATTCCTCACATTTGTATATTTTTGGAATTTGCAATTCATTCTTCAGTTCTACACTTTAGAACACTTTGAGGAAGGTAGTCTGTGTAAAGACAGACAATCTCCAGCCAGTATAGATTGGTCTAGACTGGGTTGTAACTACCTAGTTGTACATTTCACTTCACCCAATCAAGGCCTTTGGTTGCATAAAGAGCCACTCATGGCCTGTCATGATTGAGTGCAGAAATCGACATGATTGGTTGGGATACACACAACCAGTAGAAAACTGACCCTTCTGTCCGTAACTCTCAGACAGCCCCCGGCCCCATCTGAGAGTTACAGCCGTAACTAATTATATCAGGATGAATAGCTTCACATTTGATGGCCCTAGACCCCTAAATTCGATATGGCGACATGGTCATTTCTTAAATCCGATATGGCGACAGGCGATTTCCTAAAATTGACATGGGACATGGCAATACTAGTGACATGGGACATGGAGCATTTCTTAAGTCTGACATGCGACATTGGCCTTAGTGACATGGATGTGAATAGCATCAGAACCTCAGATAGCCCTAAAATGTACTGATGTCACGATAAAATTCTTAAAATTTTCCTGAAAAACTCAAAATCCCCAGAACACATCAATTTAAGTGTAAATTCCAAAATTTTCTGAGATCCTATTTATTAGCTATTTCAAACTATTCTAAATGCCCCCAATTTAATAGGCAAGTTCTTAAATAAAGAGCCTCCTTAGTGACAATAGCGACATGGGTTTTTCCTTAGCGACATTGGACATAGGCATTTCTTAAAATCGACATGGGACATGGGGACCCCCCCCATCAAGGGCCCCCCATTTGGCTATCATTGGTTGTAAGATATATTCAGGTGAGGTAAAATTGAGGTAAAAACATTGAAGTGTAGCCATTTAAGGAAAACATACTGGTTTAATGTCTTATGTCCGTGGTAACCATGATGCCATCATTCGTGCAGCCCTGGCCAGTAACAGTGCTGCATTCAGGCATCATGCTTACCCATTGGAGCTGTTTCAGTCCCACAGAGTGACAAATGCTTGAATGCAGCACCGCCAACTTATTCACCACTGCATTCATGCATCATGACAACCAAGGGCATGATGCATTAAACCCCGGGCCACTGTATATAGAGCTGAGTACCTGTCATGACTTCACTCTGACCGTTACTGCCAGTAGTTCTCCCCCTTTAACCCTTTAAGGATGGATGTCACTAAAAAATGACATTTGTCATCATGATGCACCAATGCAGCCCCTGCGAGTAACTCACCAGTGTTACATTGGTGCATCATGCCAACCCTTCGGGAGCGTCTCAACCCCATAGGGTCAGCATGATGGTTGAATGTGAATTGCACACCAGGGTTGCATTCATGCATCATGACGACCAAGGGCATGATGCATTAATGCATCATGCCATCCTTAAAGGGTTCAGCACTGTGTGGCCCTCAGAGGGTTAACCCTCCACCCCCTGTAGTTTGTATGGTGAGACCCACAAAGCAGGATTTGTACAAGGATTAAGCTGTAAAGGCCTTTAATACCCACATTTACTGGTATTTTGCCAATAGCTATTTCTCTATGGATATGGCAGGTGTTTTATACCTTGGTATCCATGCTGGCTATATATAGTATAGGGCGTTATGTGAACTGACCACCCTGGTTAGTTAGGGCAAAAAAAAAAAGGTTTGTTTCAGGTCACCCGACCGACCCTATCAAAACAGGGCCGACCCTACTTTTTTTATGCAATTTTGAAGAAATTTTTATATTTTTACACTTTTTTGGGGTCAATTTTAAACTTACAAACATTTTGAATCTTTTCCCCCCATTTTTACACTTTTTTGGTATCAAAGAGGGACTAAAAAAAAAAAAGGGGAAAAAAAAAATCCGACCTACCGACCCTAGATTTTCATACCATGTTACCTGAAACAAAACTCTTTTTTTATTTGGCCTTATACTCCTAACCAATCACTTGTGAGGTTTAGTCCCCAATCACACACTAACTGTTCTGTGATGTAAATTTAAATCACATAAAGGCCCGGACTTTTCAGCAATCTGTCACAGGGTGATCGTGAACTACTGTTAACGTATATATTTTCGCGCATGTATATTTTCGCGAATTGACTACAAAGTGCACTTACACGTGTATTTAAATTCACGGATTTTGCAGTATAGTAGTCGTATGACTTTACTGGATAAATATTCGCTCTGCACATATTTTCGCGATTTTAAAATTCATGAAAATCGTGAAAATCGCGAAAATATGTACAGCGCGGAATAAAGAATGTTAACAGTATTAATTTGGAAATTTAACACTTACATTGTATTGACCTACTTGATTTGGTTCTTTCAGAACTTATACCTCAAACAATCAACATGTGTGACGAAGATGTTGCCGCTCTTGTCGTGGACAATGGATCCGGTATGTGCAAAGCTGGCTTTGCTGGAGATGACGCACCTCGCGCTGTCTTCCCCTCCATCGTCGGCCGACCCCGCCACCAGGGTGTCATGGTTGGTATGGGCCAGAAGGACTCTTACGTAGGAGATGAGGCCCAGTCTAAGAGAGGTATCCTCACCCTCAAGTACCCCATTGAGCATGGTATTGTCACAAACTGGGACGACATGGAGAAGATCTGGCATCACACATTCTACAATGAGCTGCGTGTGGCCCCTGAGGAACACCCTGTCCTGCTGACTGAGGCTCCCCTCAACCCTAAGGCCAACAGGGAAAAGATGACACAGGTAATATTGAGCTCCATTAATGTAGTATTAAGACTCTCATCATTACAAACCAGAATTCAATCCTCAAGTTCCACTGTGCTTTTTCCTGTTTTTTTTGATAGCCTATAGAGGATGGTTTGAACAGTTTCCCATGTTAATCTTGGTGATATAAAGCATCTGTGTAAAGTCTACCAGGGAAGTGGTACTGCATGGTTTATAAAGCCACATCAAGACCTCTTTCAGTTCTAGAACTATAATTCTATTCATTGTAACTAGACCAAAAATATGTAGACTTCCATTGGGCATGTACAGTTCAGGCAAATAGTAATCATCTTGGTTTTCCCTTGCAGATCATGTTCGAGACCTTCAACTCCCCAGCCATGTATGTGGCCATCCAGGCTGTCCTGTCGCTGTATGCCTCTGGACGTACCACCGGTATCGTGCTCGACTCAGGTGATGGGGTCTCTCACACAGTCCCCATCTACGAGGGCTATGCCCTGCCTCACGCCATCCTCCGTCTGGATCTGGCCGGCCGTGACCTCACTGACTACCTCATGAAGATCCTCACAGAGCGTGGTTATTCCTTCAGCACAACTGCTGAGCGGGAAATCGTCCGTGACATCAAGGAGAAGCTCTGCTACGTCGCTCTGGATTTCGAGCAGGAGATGTCTACCGCTGCTGCTTCCTCATCTCTGGAGAAGAGTTACGAGCTTCCCGACGGTCAGGTCATCACCATCGGCAATGAGCGCTTCCGTTGCCCCGAGACCCTCTTCCAGCCTTCCTTCATTGGTAAGTCCTAATAATTTTTCCCAAAAAAATTATTTGGTCATGAAACAGCTGTTATCTTGATAACCTCATACATACATCATTTCTCAAGGCCTTAAGTTATTTCAATTATTACCATTTATTTCCTGGTGTTATCATGGGACATATATTTTAGTCTTTATAAGCTATATATAGTGTATATCACATCGTTCATAACGTCATTGATAATTCTAATTTAAAAGAAGTAATTACTCATTTATCGAATACATATATTTAAAGTGTTTGTGTGCTATGAGTTTACCACCTGGCCGATACACTGCCTCATATGAGTCCATAGATGTTTCCTGTTGACTAAACATTGCTGTATTTATCTTACAGGAATGGAAGCTGCTGGACTCCATGAGACTACATACAACTCTATCATGAAGTGTGACGTAGATATCCGTAAGGACCTGTACGCCAACACAGTCCTCTCCGGGGGCACCACCATGTACCCTGGTATCGCTGACCGTATGCAGAAGGAGATCACCGCCCTCGCCCCAGCCACAATGAAGATCAAGATCATCGCCCCACCAGAGCGCAAGTACTCTGTATGGATTGGTGGTTCCATCCTCGCTTCTCTCTCCACCTTCCAACAAATGTGGATCTCCAAGCAAGAATATGATGAGTCCGGCCCATCAATCGTCCATAGGAAATGCTTCTAAATTAATTAGGACTTTAGTGATATGATGAATTGATAGATGTGGCTATACTAGTGTAATTGGCATTTCCTACGTTATTAGTGGGATTTGCCCATATGTGACCATAAGAGGGAAAACCAGCCTTATTTATTGACATTATATAAAGCAAAAAGCCTGTTTTTCCCTTTCATTGTCACAAGTATGAATAGGTTTAATCCTTATGGGATTTGAGAGGTTCTGCGACCGAGAAGCTGTGACCAAAAAACTTACCACCATTTAATGAGGGCCAATCGAATATTTATAAGGTGCTTTCCTATAGAATTTTGCAATTTGAAGGATTTTGATATAAATCCAAATATTGGGGGATGCTGCTCAGTTGTCTATGTAACATTATGATTTGTTCAATGGGGTTCATTTTGTAACGACTTACTGAATGAGTATTATATTTATTTTTGTATATATTGTATCCAAGAGGGACTTTACTCTTTTTGTACAAAGTTCAACGTTGCATATAATGCGTTGTAAATATTGTGAAAAAATAAAATGCAAAAAATGAATTTCAAGTATGATGTTTCCTTTCATAGATAATGGCATCAATCAACATGATATCATATACTATCGTAATAAATTAAAGCATGTAAATATCATAGATGGGGACATGTTGAAATAACTCATTGAAGTTGGTACATCCAAATTCTGTTCTAAATTTTACTTCAATTGGTTCCAAAGACTGGTGTAACAGTGTTATATTTAGAGAAATGTTACGAGGGAATATGATCCAAGGGAAGGAATAGGTCATAGGTGGGTCCCATGGGGCCTTGTCAGCAGGTCTGGGACAGTGTACATTGTAAAAGATTTCCGTTGAAATACAGGCCTGGAATTAAGATGATATTATGAAATATACATCAATGAATCCAGAAACAATTATAATCATCATTGAATAGCAGAGAATCATCACATAATAATGATGAATCGCTGTAAAAATACAACAGGAAAGGCCTGTAAAATTCACGGGGGAAAGCAAAATACGGTGACCGTAAAACAAATGGGAAAAGGTTGGCATTCAGTGATTCACCGTAATTTTTACGGGATATTTTTTACAGTGTATCACCACTGGGTAGATCTTGCACAGTACTATTCTGACCATAAATCGTGCCATAACATCAGATTTGAGTAAAAATTATGGGACTGAATGTAATCTGTAGGAAAGGAAGTATGATCTTGGTCAATATCCTAGATCACCTTTAAGAACATTTAATTTTGGTTCCCAACCATCAACTATATATAGATACTACCTTCAACTACTAACTATAAAACGGGAATGGAACTCAGATTCATGGAAAACTCAGATTTATGAAAACCTAAAAAGTGAGAATCGGGGCAGGTCCAGATAGGGGGAATGGGGGCAGTGGTGCCCTCTAGTGTTAAGATTAATCATTTTAAGATTATCCTGTATAATCCATTTTCAGATTATCCATTTTCAGATTGGACAGATTTTCTTGACGCTCCCACGTGAGTCTGTCCACTAGTGGCTGTGTCTCACGAACTTGGGCCAATGTTTTCGTCTCTGACCGGGTGCCATCTCTGACCAGCCTGAATGGAAACGGTTCATTTAGGGCAGATGTAGATAGAATTTGGCTGAAAAGGCTAATGGATATTATAACTCTTTAAAGTAGTAATTAGTTGCCCATTTGTATCATCATCTGCCCTAAATAAACCATTTTTATTCAGGCCAGTCAGAGATGGCATTCGGTCAGAGATGGTACCCAGTCAGAGATGGCACCCAGTCAGAGACGTTGACATTGGCCCAAGTTCGTGAGACACAGCCTAGTACATATAAATATAGTATCGTCTAAGGGAGTGATCATTTTTTAACAACAGGAGGGGGGGGGGCAGTGGGTTTCCGCGCGGAGCATGCGAAATTTTTTACACCCCCCCCTTAGGGTCAAAAATTGGCTCGCGCGCGGGCCCTTTGAAGCATAGTAACGTGTGGGCTTTATGGCTCAAAACTGGTTAAATTTTTTTGACCCACGCCAAGAGGGCTCCCCCCCTGTTGTTAAAAAATGATCACTCCCTAAGTGAGTGAGTGAGTGAGAGGATGCACGCGGGGATAGACCTTAATAATGCAGCCTTGGTGTGCAGTATCGATAAAAGATTAATGGTCTCCACACCTGTCTCCATGACTGTGACGTCATGAGGCGGGGCTAGCAGGTGGCCTGGTGAGCAGCTCGGCAGGACTCGTGGAGTTTGTCAGTCACTTAGTGGACAACAGGAGAACAGGAGGGCAGGTACTGACGAGCCAGGAGTGGGAGGACAGTGTCTACAGTGAAGTAACAAGTGAGTTGTGACATGTGTTGAACATGAGTGGGTCCCACAATAAAGCATGCAGCCGGCAGGGAGGGAGGCAGTGGTGTTTGTGACTGTCTATGTTGTCCTATGTTAGCAACCAGCCAAACATAAGTCCGGGCTCCACTAGGGCGACACACCTACCTGCGAAACAATGCGATCCTTTTAGTGTTGTCTTTTCACAAATTTTGCTGCATTTCGCTACATTTCGCGGTAGTGTCGCCCTAAGTATTGCCAAGAGCATGGCGAAACCAGGGCGAAACCAGGGCGGAATGGGGCAAAATGAGGCAAAATATACAAAAACAAAACATCGGAAGGATCGCCTCGTTTCGCAGGCGCCTGTGTCGCCCTAATGGAGCCCAGGCTATAGACTTGCACCGGGCACATTGCACATTAGGCTTTTACTTCTCACTTTTAGTGACATGAGGGGGAATAAGTGACATGACACGGGGTATACGTATTTCTTATAAAATTTGTTATGGGACATGACATGCCTGGGGGTATAGATATGGGGGTGCACCCCTAAAATCAACAGAGCGACATGGCCTTTTCTTAAAATCGACAGGCGACATGGAGCCTAGTGACAAATGACAGGAGAAATACAAAGATACTGACAAACGACAAACCATTAATGGGCGGGCCCCCTGGCGGGCCCCCATGTCACATGTCTATTTTAAGAAATGGCCTTGTCGCATGTCTATGTCGCTTTATAATGCCCATGTCCCATGTCGATTTTAAGAAATGTCCATGTCCCCTGTCACTATTTTTTTAAGCCTCATGTCGCATGTCACTAGGCCTCATGTCACATGTCGATTTTAAGAAAAGGCCATGTCACCGTGTTGAATTTCGGGGTCTACCCCCATATGTCTAGGAGTTAGGGAGTGATCATTTCTAACAACAAGGGTTGTTAAGAAATGATCACTCCCGTACTCATGAATGTAGCCCTGGCCTGGTTCATTTATTAATTACCGGGGGGGGGGGGGGTGGTGAGATTTCGCACGGAGGGGCAACCTTTTTTCACGCCCTCCCCCCTTGAGAGCGCTTGGAACGTTTTGCGCCCCCCCCCCCCCTCGCCGAAGGTGCCGAAAAGTTTTCCTCCCCCCTCTGAACTATAGTAACGCGCAGGCTTTTTTGCTAAAAAGGAGCTTACATTTTTTTCCAAATGTTCCACGCGCTCTCGAGGGGGGAGCGTAAAAAAATTTCGCCCCTCCACGCGAAATCTCACCACCCCCCTGTAAATAATAAATGAACACCCCCTTAGTGACATGGGACTGGGGGAATAAATAGATAGTGACATGGGACCTTTCTTAAAATCGACATGGCAACATGACCATTTTAAAGTCGACATGGCCATTACTTAAAATCGCCCCCCCCCCCCACCCCACCCCCCATCAATGATCAAGGGCCCCACCTAGTTTGTTTTCCAGGCGACTTTTGGGGCCCTTGATGGGGGGGGGGGGGTCCCCATGTTGCATGTCGGATTTAAGAAATGACCATGTCGCATGTCTATGTCGCTTAAAATGCTCATGTCCCATGTCAATTTAAGAAATGTCCATGTCCCCTGTCACTAAGCCTCATGTCGCATGTCACTAGGCCTCATGTCGCATGTCGATTTTAAGAAATGCCCATGTCGTCATATCGAATTTAGGGGTCTAGAGCCATACTTTTGCCTAGATGTAGGCCTATTGCTTGAGCCTTGGGTGGGGGAGATTGCGCATACATGAATAGCTAGGACATATGTGCATCATATCATGTATAAATACAAAAGGCCTTCTACCAATCGATATAACCATCATGATCAATGCCATGCATGGCAGGCGGTAGTGAGCAGGGGAAAGGAGGGAGGGGCGGGGGAGGGGGCTTGCGGCATGTGTGGGAGAAGTGGGCGTGGCACTTTTAATACGTGCCTGGGGTTTTTGTGCGTTTGCGGTGCGAGCATCCTCTGTCCCCACCCCTTCTTTAACTTTAAGAAAATGATCGATCAATCCTTGGCACAGAAATATCCTCACAGACCTGCCCATTTCGTATATAGCAAGTTGTAACTGAGAGTAGCGGATGCTGAAAGTCGGAATCTGTCCCTGTGTCGGCTCAGCAGCAGCAGCCGCAGGGTGGGATGGGCGCGGCCATGTTTAGATCATGTGACCAGGGGCCGGGGCCTCTCCTCCTGCCCTTATATGGTCAAACCAAAGGCACCGGGCACTCCCATCTAGGCCGCTTTTAGAGGGGTGGCGGGGTACAAACACCAGCCAAAACTACTGAATTTTGAAACTCTATGCTGAAAATCCACACACATGGCATGAGAATGAATATATAGCGTATTATTTAATTGATGACTTGGGTTGATGATTGTGTAAATCGGACAATGCTGTGTAGAGTGCCCCTTGCCCCCTCCGCCGGGTAACATGACGCGGCCCGGGCGGGAGGGCGGCCACTTGAGCCGAGGTACCCGCAGAGGCTGGAAGCAACTGAAGCTGCTCACTTTCAGGTAAGATCTTCTTATGTAACATTTAATCTATCACCGTGGTAAAGATAGAACGTGTTTCAAATATAATATAGATTCTAGGTAGTTAATTTTTGTATTGTTGCATGATTTAGATCTGCGGTAAATTTAGAATGTCCCACGAGGGAGAGGGGTGCGCTCCCAAGTCCCATCCCCATCCCTTCACTTTCCTATCTCAAATCGTGCACAAAAACCCTTCTTTTATCATAGATTTAAAATGTGTCAATTGGATGGCAATGTATGAATCAACTGCCGAATATATAGGCCATGTTGCATGTGTACATCAAATGCAAACGTACATTGAATGATCAATATTTTGTGAATCAATAACATGAATATGACGACATGTCGGTGCCACATGGGGGGGGGGGGGGGGGTGGTGAGCGGGAGTCGCTCATGGCGATGGTTCCATCGACATCGTGTTCTATTCTTAGAGTCTAGTGTGCTAGATTTTGTATTCTGCTTTGTAGGACAATGTCCCCCTTTTGGACATTTTATTATTTTAGGGCACCGGGTTACTGTGGTCCTGCCATTGATTTGTGAGGTAGATCGGGAGCTTCGCCCAAACTCAACTGACTTACAATACTGAGTAAGGAAGGCAGAGCAGAGTTCTAATCTCTAATTCTTTAAACTAAAGTCAAGTAAATCTGGACCTAGGCCATATCTACTGTATTCAATTACCGGTATTGTCATTTCACGAGTCAAATGCACATAGATAGATAGTATATGAAGTATGGTCTTTCTGATCATTCTGTCTTTCTGACCTAGAGTAGTGAGGGGTATTTTCGGCCACTTAAGGTTTACTTTGCTACCACACATGGAATTCTTTTTTCAGAGCAATGCCCATTATTGACAAGGTGAGGGAAGGTTTTTCAAAGATATCTTGACAGGTGACACCACAATAACAATTCTACTGTTACTGTTGGAAGCAATTCATTATCTTTATTGAAATTTCAACTTTTGGGGGGTATTTTCGGCCAGGGGAGGGTATTTTCGGCCAGGTGGATGATATTCTAATGGCAATTAAAACAACAGATACAGGCAAATAGGGTACTCTTTGAAAATGTCTCTTTTATACCAAGATTTTCATTATGGCCTGACTTATTAAAGTGTGAATCAACTTCAACCCATACTTACATTTAGATGCTCACTTGTCAATTGATAAATTGGTATAGCTTAGATATACTTGTTCCCCTACAAAATTAGGATCTAGGTCTCGAAATTAAAAAATAATTTATTCATAAAACAAAAATCAAAATCCTTCTTTTAAAAACTGCACTATAAAATTCATGAAGTTAGAGGTTCATATTAAATGGGTTTGACATCTGAGAAAGGTTGTTACCAGTTTTATTAAAAAGACCTGAGGGCTTTTAAAGGCATGAATACTGCCTGGTGGCCGAAAATACCCCACACAGTTGAATTATGGTGCCCTATTTTCGGCCACCCCCCTAAACTAGGGATGGATTATATAAATATAGAAAATTTCAGCTAAAATATACAAAAGAGCTATATTATACTAAATATGATTTTGATTTTAGTGGAATTTCATAGTACGATTACCCCTAGGCAACAGATGATCTTACATTGATGTATTAATGGACATGTTAAGGCTACAAGGCATTCTCAAGTCATGGTCGACAAATCTAGTGGTCTCTCTATAAATGAAGAAATTAATACTTGATTTGAATAAACTGGGTTCTCTTTCATGTTCAGGAAACAAAAACAATGTATCCAGCTGTCATCTGAAAAAAGTACATAATGTATCTTTCAAAATGTAATTGGCTAGGACAGAAAATAAGCCAAAGTGGCCGAAAATACCCCCCGGCCGAAAATACCTGCCAGTACTCTATTTTAACAAAAAATGTTTTTTGAGCTCCAGTAAGGCCACTCAAAAAAAAAATTGTTTCTCATCACCAAGCAATGAAAAATATGAAATTTTTTTACTCGGGGCAATTTACAAAGGGAAATTTGGATGTTTAGCGATCCAATTTTCACATTTTAGTAATTTGGAGTTTATTGATCAGCAAAATGTGTAACAATGCAAGTTGCACCTAGCTGATTGCATTGCTGACAGCATAAGCTTTAATTTGATACCAAGTTTGCCAATATTTTGGCCATTTTAGCATATTTTTCATCAAAAATGTAAAAAAAAATAAAAAAAATTTAAAAAAAGTTCCCCCCAAATCATGATTTTTATGATGCGCGCGGTGATGAGAAACAACTCTTTTTTTTGAGTGGCCTAATCAGATAGAATAAATTTTAAAATAATAATTTAAAAAAGGGTTGGTGAGGATATCTGAACCCCGGGATCTGAACACAACTTCCTTTTCTTTTGACCTAATCGCTAATGCCCATGTCACCATATCCAGTTCAGGAGTCTATGGTCATTATCCTCTTCAGCTTCTTCCTCCCACATCCCCTTGGCCTCTCCTCCCCCCCCCCCCCCTACTATTTGGGGGCGGGGGGGGGGGGATAGTTACCGATAGATGGGGTCCCCATGTCGCATGTCGATTTTAAGAAATGTCCATGTCACATGTCACTTAACTGGCCATGTCCCATGTCGCTTCCAAGAAATGCCCATGTCGCCATGTTGATTTTAGGGGTTTATACCTATAATGTAAAGGGGGGTTGGTGTGGTGACCAATACTTTGTCTGGGTGTTGTATTAGGGTATTCTGAAGGTGCTGATTCTGAATCTGCCATGTGTCAAGTGACATCTTTGTCGCAACAAGGTCAAAGGTTACGATTCGGGAGTATGGTTGAGACTGAAACCGTTTAAGCATGGTAATAGCAGTTAAAGCAATTTTTATTCTATTTTATTTGCAATGACTCCCCAGTAAACAAAAAACGTTATACAACATTTTATAACGTTAAATAACGTTTCTCTAGGTCTCCTTACTATGCCACAACGTTATATGAAATTTCATAACATTATTTTGACGTAAAATAAAGTTTTTGTGTTAGCTGGGTCGTTCTGGTACTAAATCCACAGTATGATTTAAGACAGACGCGAGTAAGATACATGAGACGAATAAGCTTCACCTTTTATATTTTTGTATTTGTTTCAAAATGTGTAGACTCATTTTTACATCAAATCATGACTTTTTACCTTGAATTTGACCTTGTTGCGACACAAATATCACTTTACACAGCAGATTCGGAATCAGCACCCTCAAATTACCCGAGTACAACACCAGGGTTCCCATGTGTCATGGAATGTCGTGGAATTTTGTTCAAATTTACTGTGTCAACATGGAATGTCATGGAAAACGAAAATAACAGAATTAATATTACAAAATCTCTGAGAATGTACCATTTGCTTTCTAGGTTTTAGAAAAATGTTCAGGGGCTAAGCCCCCTAACCCCCTACATTATCTTTATGGAATAAATGTCATGGGAAATTGAGATTTTTGTCATGGAATTTCAATCTGAAACTTTGTGGAAACCCTGAACATACATGTATTGGTCTCCACACCAACGTTTAGTTACCTAAAGTCCGCCGCTTGTCTTTACATACCCTCTCCCCTCCCTCTCCCTACCCCCTCCCCTCTCCTCCCCTCTCCTCCCCTCTCCTCCCCTCCCCTCCCCTCCCCTCCCCTCCCCTCCCCTCCCCTGCCCTCCCCTCCCCTCCCCTCCCCTCCCCTCCCCTCCCCTCCTCACCTCCCCTCCCTCTCCCTACCCCCTCACCTCCCCTCCCTCTCCCTACCCCCTCCCCTCCCCTCCCCTCCCCTCCCCTCCCCTCCCCTCCCCTCCCTCTCCCCTCCCTTTCCCTACCCCCTCACCTCCCCTCCCCTCCCCTCCCCTCCCCTCCCCTCCCTCTCCCCTCCCTTTCCCTACCCCCTCACCTCCCCTCCCTCTCCCTACCCCCTCACCTCCCTCTCCCTACCCCCTCACCTCCCCTCCCTCTCCCTACCCCCTCACCTCCCTCTCCCTACCCCCTCACCTCTCCTCCCTCTCCCTACCCCCTCACCTCTCCCTACCCCCTCACCTCCCTCTCCCTACCCCCTCACCTCCCCCTCCCTCTCCCTACCCCCTCACCTCCCTCTCCCTACCCCCTCACCTCCCCTCCCTCTCCCTACCCCCTCACCTCCCTCTCCCTACCCCCTCACCTCCCCTCCCTCTCCCTACCCCCTCACCTCCCCTCCCTCTCCCTACCCCCTCACCTCCCCTCCCTCTCCCTACCCCCTCACCTCCCCTCCCTCTCCCTACCCCCTCACCTCCCCTCCCTCTCCCTACCCCCTCACCTCCCCCTCCCTACCCCCTCACCTCCCCTCCCTCTCCCTACCCCCTCACCTCCCCTCCCTCTCCCTACCCCCTCACCTCCCTCTCCCTACCCCCTCACCTCCCCTCCCTCTCCCTACCCCCTCACCTCCCCTCCCTCTCCCTACCCCCTCACCTCCCTCTCCCTACCCCTCATCCTTCGAAAAGAGTAGGGGACGTGCCCCGGTAGCGGTTTTCTCCCTCACCTCATAGATGCGGTCATTCATTTCATAGATTCGATCATCCATAGATGCGGTCACTGCTGTATTGGGCAAGCAGCATATAAATACCTGTCCTACTACTGCAAGGCAGACTACCACTATTCTCCCCCTCCCTACCCCCTCATCTCCCCTCCCTCTCCCTACCCCCTCACCTCCCCTCCCCCTCCCTACCCCCTCACCTCCCCTCCCTCTCCCTATCCCCTCACCTCCCCTCCCTCTCCCTATCCCCTCACCTCCCCTCCCTCTAAGGAGGACGGTTATAGGAGCAGACAGTTACAAGGAGCACATTTGCTTTGCCAGAATCTTTTCTATACTTTTCTATAGTATAAAAACCCTATTAGAACGAGCATTTGTAACCAAAAATCGTTTATATGAAGGAGATTCTTTTCAAATTAGGATTAAAAATCACATATCTCCCATATTCCCTGTGAGGCTTTGTGGATTAGTACATTAACCCTACACTTCCTACAGCACACCGGGGGGGGGGGGGGGGAGGAGGAGGCCTGGCAAAGAAGCCCTACACCTGTCGCCCACCACCTCCTACAGCTGGCTAGGGGGTGGGAGAGGCCGGGTACAGAAACCCTACACCTCCCACAGTCGCCCACCAGCTCCAGTAATCAGATATAATAACTTTTGAAATGGCCGGCCATAATGTCAGCTTTCCAAAAGTGAAAGAATTTTAGATGGCAATTTGGACAGAAAAAGCGAAAGGGCTAAGTTTTGAGAAAAAAAGTTCAAAATACTTTTGAACGGAAATTTCGCTGCAAAGGGCCAATTTTGTCGGGGAAAAAATCAAAATCGCAAAAAAAAAAAAAATTCACGATGAAGTGAAATTTCCGTTAAAAGGGCTAATTTAGCAAGAACATACTTCGAAATTGCAAAAAAAAAAGTTCTATGAATTTTCATTTTAGAAATGTGGTACGAGCGAGATTTTAATTTTTTTTTGTTTTTTCCCATTTTGTTTTTTGGTCTGCGGAATTTAACCCTATATCAAGTGCAGTGGGCAACATTTTAATTATTTGCATTTTCGAAAATATGGTGTGGGAAATCCGTAGACCAACCTTTTTTTTTTGGTCTGGCCCTACTTGTATTTAAAAAAAAATCTAAATGGTTGGCCCCCAAAAAAGGACAGTTGGTGAGGATATCGGAAGACAACTTTTTTCTTTTTAGGCCTAACTGATGATATGGTCTGCCTTGAAATATTATGATCCATCTTGCCCCCATAGTACAGTAATGGAAAGTACTTCGTAGGCGGCCATCTTGTCTCTACAAATTTGTAATTGATCAAACAACCTTATTGTTCCCTTTAAATATACGCCACGCTTGGTCTGAGAGTCATAACCATTTTTCCTGTCTTTCAGGTTCTAACCTCACTACCTCCAACCATCCAACATGTGTGACGACGATATCGCCGCTCTTGTCGTGGACAATGGGTCCGGTATGTGCAAAGCTGGCTTTGCTGGAGATGACGCACCTCGCGCTGTCTTCCCCTCCATCGTAGGCCGACCCCGCCACCAGGGTGTCATGGTGGGTATGGGTCAGAAGGACTCTTACGTAGGAGATGAGGCCCAGTCCAAGAGAGGTATCCTGACCCTCAAGTACCCCATTGAGCACGGTATTGTCACAAACTGGGACGACATGGAGAAGATCTGGCATCACACGTTCTACAATGAGCTGCGTGTGGCCCCCGAGGAACACCCCGTCCTGCTGACTGAGGCTCCCCTCAACCCCAAGGCCAACCGCGAGAAAATGACACAGGTTTGTGTGATATGATTGTTTTTGTCTTGAGTGAATTATTCACAGATTTGGCAACCGGGTAAATCTTGTGTAGAATAAATTTGACATTTTATAGTGACACAGTGAACTTGAATCACCATGTAAATTCCTAGATTGAATACTACAAAGGCTCTTCTGCTCTTAAGATATGCCAAGGCCTAAAAAAAAAAAAAGTTCCTGTAACATGGCCCAAAAAAAAGAGGGTCGGTAGGTCGGAGTCTTTTTTTTTTTTTTTTTTTTTGGTAAAAAGGTGAATTTTAGTAGTAAAAACACCGGAGGGTCGGTCGGGATACCGGAACACAACTTCTTTTTTTTAGGCCCAAGCATAAAAACTCAGGGTTCCTATCTATGAGGTGAGGCTGTCATTCATTTCATAGATTCGATCATCCATAGAGGCGGTGACTGCTGTATTGGGCAAGCAGCATAAATACCTGTCTTACTACTGCAAGGCAGACTACCACTATTTGTGGATGACTCCTTGCCAACTTGAGATATGTCCTGTGAGGTACTTGAAGTATGTCTGGACGTTAAACAAATCAATCAATCGGTTCTCATTTGTCCCAACAGATTATGTTTGAGACCTTCAACTCCCCAGCCATGTATGTGGCCATCCAGGCTGTCTTGTCCTTGTATGCCTCTGGACGTACCACCGGTATTGTGCTGGACTCTGGGGATGGGGTGACGCATACCGTCCCCATCTACGAGGGCTATGCCCTGCCCCACGCCATCCTCCGTCTGGATCTGGCCGGCCGTGACCTCACTGACTACCTCATGAAGATCCTCACAGAGCGCGGTTATTCCTTCACAACAACGGCCGAGCGGGAAATCGTCCGCGATATTAAAGTAGGTATCTAGATGCAGAGAGGCTTGAATATCAGTCAATTTACTGTAATCTTGAATGAAAAAATCGGGTTCAAATATCCATTTAATGGACACCCCCATGGCTGTCTTGTACAGACTGTCAACTCTCATAGCTTGCATTTATCTATAAAGCCAGACGCAAAAAAATGGACATTGCACCTAATTTTCGAAAATGGAAATTTTATGTATTATTTTTGAAAAAAGAAATCAGCAATTTAATATTTTTTTACCACACTTGTCAGACTTTGTGAAAAAAGAAATTTTACATTGTCCCTTGCTTCACTTTTCCATGACCAAAATCCATTGACAATGATTAAATTCTTAAAAATAAAAAGGCTCGCTCACACTGTTTTTTCAAAAGTGAAATCCATTGACCATCTTTTGTGTTTGGTGTGGTCAACACAGTATGCGTGCACAATCGTTTAATAAAGCACTTTGTCATCCTTTATAATAATTAAACTGATATTGTTACAATATCACTGAATGATAGTAAATCAGTATTGCCGAAATTACATCGGCACATCGGCTTTTGCCTATGTAGAATCAGACATCAGCCAGAACGGCCGGCCATGATCTCCGCTTTCCAACAGTGAAAGAATTTTTCTAATATTCCTATTAGAAGCCAAGTTAGGTACATCCAACTGAGAAGCATCTTTAAATTACATTTAAGCACTTCCAAATCAATTTTGTAAGGTGTTCTTAAAGAATTAGATTCATTAATTAGATTTGTATTCATTTATACGAAAAGAGACCAACGTTGGCCTGTGTGCAAAAAAAGTTTTGGGCACGACTGGTAAATCTGTATAATGTGCCAACTTTCAGGAGAAGCTATGCTACGTGGCCCTGGACTTTGAGCAGGAGATGGCCACCGCTGCCTCCAGTAGCTCGCTGGAGAAGAGTTACGAGCTTCCCGACGGTCAGGTCATCACCATCGGCAACGAGCGCTTCAGGTGTCCAGAAGCTGTGTTCCAGCCTTCCTTCCTCGGTAAGAATAACTTGTATGATTTGCTTGCAGTCGTTTTAAATCTACATCGTTGTTGGCCAGTGGTTTTTTGAAAAAGAGGGCCGGCCATTGTTCAAAAATTGCCCCCAAAAAAAAAAAGATGAAAAAATTATGCTCCCTAACTCTCAAGTGAAATTTGATATATGGAATATTAACGTTTGAGCACATGAAATCAGTGTTCATAACTATTTTTTGCGGGCAATATTCAACCTTTTTTTCTAGGCCTAAGGCCACTCAAAAAAAAAGTTTTTTCTTATCACCAAGCAGTGAAAAATGTGACGAGGGTGGGTTTTTTTTCATTAAAAAAAAAATTACTAGGGGCATGAATACACAAGGAAATTTGGACTTTTTGCGATCAAATTTCACATTTTAGTGTATCAATCATCAAAAGTTCTTGTAATGCAAGTTATTACTAGCTGACTGCATTATTGATAGAATAAGCTTTAATTTGATACCAAATTTTCCAAAAGTAGTCTGTTCAAAATTTTCAGATTTTTCATCAAAAATTAAAAAAAGTCCCCAAATCATGATTTTTATGATGCGCGCAGTGATAGTGGCTAAACCTTACAGCTTACCTGGTGTCAGGCATGGCACTTCCGGATTTCCGGATTTTTGAAGCCCAAAAAGGTCATCCCTGTGATTGGTGCAAATCCAATTAAAAAATATTTTAACATTAATAAGGGGGGGGGAGGTCTTAGTCTCTAGAGTGCTCCATGCCATGCAGATTATACAAAATGCCCCCCAGATAATGTCTTTTGACTGCTTTTTGGATTTTTCTTCAAAACCCAATCACATGCCTGTGGTGTTTAACATGTCGCTCTACCCTTGTAGGTATGGAGGCGTGTGGCATCCATGAGACCACCTTTAACTCCATCATGAAGTGTGACGTGGACATACGTAAGGACCTGTACTGTAACACGGTCCTGTCGGGAGGCTCCACCATGTACCCTGGTATTGCTGACCGTATGCAGAAGGAGATCACCGCCCTCGCCCCTGCCACAATGAAGATCAAGATCATCGCCCCACCAGAGCGCAAGTACTCTGTATGGATCGGTGGTTCCATCCTCGCGTCTCTCTCCACCTTCCAACAAATGTGGATCTCCAAGCAGGAGTATGATGAGTCCGGTCCTTCTATCGTGCACAGGAAGTGCTTCTAGATGACTTCCTGTGCGGCTTCTTGTAATGACTTTAAGGAGTGAGTCGGCGGTTTTTGATATACGCCGTTATCCGCGACTCATCATTGTGATAACCGATGCAACTTTAACTACCTGACTACACAGTATATACGCAAACTTGTTGGACTCGTCAAATGGAGACGGACAACTTATCTGAACCTATTATAAGGCCAAAAAAATAAAAGTTGTGTTCAGGTAACCCTAGCGACCCTTTTTGTGGGGGTAGGAATTTATTGTCTTTTTTTTCTATCAAAAAATGCAATTTTTTCTTTCTTACTGAAATTATGCGAAAATGGGAGGAATTTTGTTTCAAAATCCTTTTTAAAAAAATGGCTGTTCAAACAAAAAACTAGAAAAAAGACCCACATCTTGGGCCATGTTACCTGAACACAACAATTTTTTTCTTTATTGGTCTAATCAAGAGTTAGTTACGTTAGTTTCCATATCCTGGCGTTCAAATGCTGCTGCTACTACTACTGCGCTGCTACATCAGTACATATACTCACCATCATTTACATTGTGTTTAGTTTGTGTAAGCCCCTCGTGTATATAACGAGGTTTAACTTCAACCAAAGAGTAGACGTCTCTCGCTTGTATTTGACCTTGATACGTCATTGGTGTACCTTGTCTTTTACTTTTACCTGTTTCCCTTTTATAAGAAGTGTTGCAAATAAACTTGCAGCTGAAAGAATCAAATTGCATTGACTTGGCTTTATACTAGATACTGAAAAAAATAATTTACTGAATTTTAAAAGAACCGTTATAATTTAGACTAGAAAAACCCACAAATGATCTCTTATACCTTAAACTACGGAAATGATATTGATATAGTTTAAAAAGTCCTCTTAGTTACTGATCCCTTTAAAACTATTTTGGTGTCAATTACTTGAAAAATACCATCATATCCAGAGATGCCAACTATCACGAAATTGAACCATTTTTAGGGCTTGCTTACGAATCGCCCTCCCAAAATTACTAGCTTTGAATGGTATAATGTAGAAATTTATTTTAGAAGACCTCTTCTCCGTATTTAAGGGATAACTTTGTTACAATGTCATAAAAGTAAGTTTTTTTCATGGGACCATGTCTGTGTCGGAGGTTAAAGAACCCTTGCTTCGGTAAATGTGTAAGAGCTGGATTTCTATCTTTTGGCTCACCTCATAGATTCGATCATCCGAGGTAGGCCTTTGGCCTACCTTTTAACTTGTAAAAAACTGAAACTTGAGTAAGTCTCACCTGCATAGTCACTGGGACGTTAAACTACACAAACAAACAAATGGGAAATCATAGTTATAAATAACATTACGAAAAGTAGAGGATGAAATTACGATTGGCTTCAAAATTAGTGATTTATTAATAGGGTTTGGGGTTGGCAACTCTGCATATCATATTTCAAATTATGTTAATTTCCTAAAGAAAACTACCCAAAATAGTAAGATTTTGTACATTGTTTCGACCAGGAAGTGGAATCTTTGTTATCGTAAAACCTCACGTATAAGCCGCGGCAAGTATGCGAGTCTGATCGGCAGCGCGCTTTATAGGATTGGATCAGGGTGCAGCTTATATGTGAGGTTTTACCTGAATACTAGACACCCTGACCAGCTGGCCCTGTAATAGGGCCAAATTAAAAAAAAAATTTGTTTCAGGTAACATGGGACAAAACTCTAGGGTCGGTAGGTCGGATTTTGTTTTTTACTTCCCCTCTAAAATTGACCCAAAAATGGGGAGATTTTTTCCCAAAATTTTGTTAACCTAAAAGTGACCTCAAAAAAGTATAAAAATATAAAAATTTCTTCAAAATTACACAAAAAAACGTAGGGTCGGCCCTGTTTAGATAGGGTCGGTTGGGTGACCTGAAACAAACCTTTTTTTTTTTGGCCCAGTTACAGGCTGCCTTCCTGTGTACTTTTGTCGGAGGCTGGTTAAAAGAAAAGAAAAATTGTCGCTTGCTCCAGTTTTCCACCGACAAAATCCATTGACAAAAAAAAGTAGAATGTTGCTCGCTCGCACCATTTTTTTAACAAGAGAGAAATCCATTGACCAACTTTTTTTGGGTGTGGCCTAAGGGCAGCAAGCAGGACTCAAAGGCACTGTATTTCAGCCAAAACCTTTCCAGCTCCGCATCGATGGTTCTTCCGTGCGATCGATCCAAAACTTATAATGTGGCAAGATGACACCTGCTAATTCCTTGCCCATGGAGCCATGCGCCACTTGATCCTGCTAAATGAACTCTATCCTCGTACATTAGTGACTAGGAAAAGTATATCCAAGTTAAGCTAATTATAAGTTAACCTTTTTTTTAACCACCTTGGGCTTTCATCAGTCTAATAATACAACTACCCGGTATATAGAAAAGTTGGAAAATGTGATGTCACACAAGCCCATAGACCCCACCCCATCCCTGTCATACACTCTCACCTACACCCCCACCCCACCCCCTAGAGGGTGACATACTTCATGAACGGCCATAGTTTGGCTGTTCTGACTCCCTCTTGCATAGAACTTGCTGCCCCGGAAGCAGCAGTCAGAGTGCAGGTATGATAGGTACTCAGCCCGTTATATACGGCGGTCCGGGGTTTAAGTTGCTGAAGAGACTGAAAAGTGCTATTAGGCTCAACACTTTACCTAGTTGCCATGTAAACATGCCTCGGCAGCATTATCTTCAGATACTCTAGACATATCCAGAGACAGGTTCTCATGAGCTCATGGCTGTGTCTCACGAACTTGGGCCAATGTATTTGTCTATGACCAGTTGCCGTCTATGACCGGCTATCTAGAAAAGTTGTTTGGAGGGATAAACATTAGGCCAAAAAAAAAAAAAAGGTGTGTTTCAGGCAATCCGACCCTAGTTTCAAAAAAGGGCCGACCCTAGCATTTTTTTTCTGATTTTTGAGATTTTTTTTCTTTTTTGCAAAATGTTCATATTTTTTTCGGAAATTTTAGCAATTTTTTGGTCAGGATAAACAGATCACATGCCTAATTAACTGTCCAGCCTGAGGAAATTGCTTATTAACAAGAATGTCCAATTATTTCATGATATTCCTAGTTATAGTAAGAATCGATGAGTCGTCTTGACGACCCGTGAGTCGATATGGCAGTCCGCGACTCATTCAAGGTACCTCCAACATTAAAGAAAAAAAAAAAAAATGCAATTTTATTTATAAAAATTGTCAAAAAGAAAATTTTAATTTTATTTTTTATTCCTCCAAACAACTTTTTTAGATAGCCGGTCATAGACGGCACCCGGTCATAGACGGCATCCGGTCATAGACAAAAACATTGGCCCAAGTTCGTGAGACACAGCCTCATGTGTGCTATCCTCCGGGGATATCCTGAACATGGGTCAGGAAGAACTGGACTGGATGACATAGTAGCCTCCAATCCCTCAGTTTGGTACCATGATCTGGTATGGCTCACAAGCTATAAGAGGGAAACGAAACTGCTGATTAGAAGGTTAGGGAGTAGTCATTTTTTAACAACAAGGGGGGGGGGGTGAGTAGTATAGTATGTATCGGAACGGGACTATAGTTAAGTACTGTTTATTACTCAATCGATATGCAGCCAATCAGAGGCCGCCATTGGGTCACGTGACCCGTTGCCATGGTAACGTGACCTACTTAGGGCTCTCAGCCAATCAGAAGCCAGCATTCTGTGTGACCTACTGACCTACTTAGAAGCTCTCAGCCAATCAGAGGCCGGCATTCTGGTAACCATGGTAACGTGACCTACTTACGTCATGTGACCTACTTAGGCTCAGCCAATCAGAAGCCGGCATTCTGGTAACTAGGGTAACGTGACCTACTTAGGGTTTTGTTTGTAAACAACACCACGTGGCTCTCTTGTTTGTAAACAACACCACGTGACACGTGACTGTTTGTAAACAAACAACTTATATATAGAAAATAAACACAACAAGTTCCATGTTATGTTAAAATTATATTTTCGAAAAAAAAACACATCTGTAACAGCGTCTATGTGTAACTACGCGTGTTCTCATTCAAACACTATAACACTATCATACCGTAGCAGCAGCAGGTAGGACGGGAAGAAAAGCAAGCGCACGAGCAGAAGCGACGACACCATTTGCACCATCCGGCCGTCGCGTTGGTAGCCCTACTACCCGTCGCGCGTTCAACTGGAGCTGCTTTAAGAGTGACAAATGACGATTCTTTGTCGACGCGACTGCTAACATCAGCAGCATCAGCAGCATCGGCAGCATCGGCAGCAGCATCGGCAGCAGCGGCAGCAGCCTCGGCAGCAGCGGTAGCAGCAGCAGCAGCAGCGGCAGCAGCAGTAGCGTGAGCATTAGCAACAACAGCAGCAGCGACAGTAGCAAGGGCGGCAGAGCGGGCACTAGCAGCGTTATCAGCGGCGACATCGGCAGCCGCAACAGCATTAGCAGCAGCAGCGTCGGCATCGGTGGCATGAGTAGCTGCATCGGCGGCAGCAACAGCAGCAGTCACAGCCGCAGCGGCAACAACAACAACGTCATCACAACCAGCATCACTAACAGCCGCAGTAAATGCAGCAGTAGCACGCTGAGCAGCACTAGCAGCAGCAGTAGCAGAGGCTACAGCATCAGCCTCACATTCGCGCGCCGCTTCGTCATTCCGCTTCATGTCACGGTAGCAACTTTCCATCATGAGGATCTGCAAATTGAGGCGCGGTGCTGGTGGTGGTTGTAGTAGTAGTAGTAGTAGTAGTAGTAGTAGTAGTAGTAGCGTGAACGATGATGACGATGCTGAAAACGGTTTCACTCCCCCTTATATACCCTTACTCCCCTCCTTTTTTCAAGCCACTGGCCAGCTGCCCCCTCACGGCAGGTCTTTAGATCAGCCTTAAGTCGCTTACTACGTGGCTCATCATCCCTCTAATCGCATTTTCCAGCCGCCGGCTGGCTGACTGCTGACGACAGGAGAGGGTGATTTGTTTTTCTTTAGATTTAAGCCGCTTACCACACGCGCACCCTCTAGTCACAGACAGAGTGACAGAAAGGGAGGGGGTCGCTTTGTTCACGCTACCTTTAGTTGTTTTTCTATACACACGCTGAGCCCATGACCCGCTAATCCTTTATACAGGTAACACGCGTTCAACTAATTACCCTATTGTATGACAGTCGGTACACGGATTTAATTTTAAACCACCTTCCCATCGGGATCCATGTCTGGCGGGGTGGAAGGATCCAGCTGAAAAGCGTGATTAGGGCTTTTGTTTCTCTTATGATAGCAGCAGGTCAGCATGCGACAGCTGAAAATGTCAGACTCGCCGCTCCTATAAAAGACTGAGATGCGTCTCTCTTTCCACACGCCCTTCTACCATCGCCGCCGACACCGCCACCGCCCATCGCCAGCCGACCGCCGCCACCGCCTGCAGTCACCGTCATCACGCCGGCAGGGAATTTCGAGCTGAGTCTGCTTATTGCTTATTTTTTTTTCTTTGAGCTTTTTTGTTTTAAATTTTTTTTTATTTTCACTCAGTCTTTTTTGTTTCGGAAGATTGAGATTTCTCTTTTTCAAAATTATCTTCCAGTAATTCCCTTAGATCAATGAATAAATTTCATGTTAGGGGTCCACTAAGAACTTTTGTCGGAGGCTGGTTAAAAGAAAAGAAAAATTGTCGCTTGCTCCAGTTTTCCACCGACAAAATCCATTGACAAAAAAAAGTAGAATGTTGCTCGCTCGCACCATTTTTTTAACAAGAGAGAAATCCATTGACCAACTTTTTTTGGGTGTGGCCTAAGGGCAGCAAGCAGGACTCAAAGGCACTGTATTTCAGCCAAAACCTTTCCAGCTCCGCATCGATGGTTCTTCCGTGCGATCGATCCAAAACTTATAATGTGGCAAGATGACACCTGCTAATTCCTTGCCCATGGAGCCATGCGCCACTTGATCCTGCTAAATGAACTCTATCCTCGTACATTAGTGACTAGGAAAAGTATATCCAAGTTAAGCTAATTATAAGTTAACCTTTTTTTTAACCACCTTGGGCTTTCATCAGTCTAATAATACAACTACCCGGTATATAGAAAAGTTGGAAAATGTGATGTCACACAAGCCCATAGACCCCACCCCATCCCTGTCATACACTCTCACCTACACCCCCACCCCACCCCCTAGAGGGTGACATACTTCATGAACGGCCATAGTTTGGCTGTTCTGACTCCCTCTTGCATAGAACTTGCTGCCCCGGAAGCAGCAGTCAGAGTGCAGGTATGATAGGTACTCAGCCCGTTATATACGGCGGTCCGGGGTTTAAGTTGCTGAAGAGACTGAAAAGTGCTATTAGGCTCAACACTTTACCTAGTTGCCATGTAAACATGCCTCGGCAGCATTATCTTCAGATACTCTAGACATATCCAGAGACAGGTTCTCATGAGCTCATGGCTGTGTCTCACGAACTTGGGCCAATGTATTTGTCTATGACCAGGTGCCGTCTATGACCGGCTATCTAGAAAAGTTGTTTGGAGGGATAAACATTAGGCCAAAAAAAAAATAAAAGGTGTGTTTCAGGCAACCCGACCCTAGTTTCAAAAAAGGGCCGACCCTAGCATTTTTTTTCTGATTTTTGAGATTTTTTTTCTTTTTTGCAAAATGTTCATATTTTTTTCGGAAATTTTAGCAATTTTTTGGTCAGGATAAACAGATCACATGCCTAATTAACTGTCCAGCCTGAGGAAATTGCTTATTAAAAAGAATGTCCAATTATTTCATGATATTCCTAGTTATAGTAAGAATCGATGAGTCGTCTTGACGACCCGTGAGTCGATATGGCAGTCCGCGACTCATTCAAGGTACCTCCAACATTAAAGAAAAAAAAAAAAAATGCAATTTTATTTATAAAAATTGTCAAAAAGAAAATTTTAATTTTATTTTTTATTCCTCCAAACAACTTTTTTAGATAGCCGGTCATAGACGGCACCCGGTCATAGACGGCATCCGGTCATAGACAAAAACATTGGCCCAAGTTCGTGAGACACAGCCTCATGTGTGCTATCCTCCGGGGATATCCTGAACATGGGTCAGGAAGAACTGGACTGGATGACATAGTAGCCTCCAATCCCTCAGTTTGGTACCATGATCTGGTATGGCTCACAAGCTATAAGAGGGAAACGAAACTGCTGATTAGAAGGTTAGGGAGTAGTCATTTTTTAACAACAAGGGGGGGGGGGGTGAGTAGTATAGTATGTATCGGAACGGGACTATAGTTAAGTACTGTTTATTACTCAATCGATATGCAGCCAATCAGAGGCCGCCATTGGGTCACGTGACCCGTTGCCATGGTAACGTGACCTACTTAGGGCTCTCAGCCAATCAGAAGCCAGCATTCTGTGTGACCTACTGACCTACTTAGAAGCTCTCAGCCAATCAGAGGCCGGCATTCTGGTAACCATGGTAACGTGACCTACTTACGTCATGTGACCTACTTAGGCTCAGCCAATCAGAAGCCGGCATTCTGGTAACTAGGGTAACGTGACCTACTTAGGGTTTTGTTTGTAAACAACACCACGTGGCTCTCTTGTTTGTAAACAACACCACGTGACACGTGACTGTTTGTAAACAAACAACTTATATATAGAAAATAAACACAACAAGTTCCATGTTATGTTAAAATTATATTTTCGAAAAAAAAACACATCTGTAACAGCGTCTATGTGTAACTACGCGTGTTCTCATTCAAACACTATAACACTATCATACCGTAGCAGCAGCAGGTAGGACGGGAAGAAAAGCAAGCGCACGAGCAGAAGCGACGACACCATTTGCACCATCCGGCCGTCGCGTTGGTAGCCCTACTACCCGTCGCGCGTTCAACTGGAGCTGCTTTAAGAGTGACAAATGACGATTCTTTGTCGACGCGACTGCTAACATCAGCAGCATCAGCAGCATCGGCAGCATCGGCAGCAGCATCGGCAGCAGCGGCAGCAGCCTCGGCAGCAGCGGTAGCAGCAGCAGCAGCAGCGGCAGCAGCAGTAGCGTGAGCATTAGCAACAACAGCAGCAGCGACAGTAGCAAGGGCGGCAGAGCGGGCACTAGCAGCGTTATCAGCGGCGACATCGGCAGCCGCAACAGCATTAGCAGCAGCAGCGTCGGCATCGGTGGCATGAGTAGCTGCATCGGCGGCAGCAACAGCAGCAGTCACAGCCGCAGCGGCAACAACAACAACGTCATCACAACCAGCATCACTAACAGCCGCAGTAAATGCAGCAGTAGCACGCTGAGCAGCACTAGCAGCAGCAGTAGCAGAGGCTACAGCATCAGCCTCACATTCGCGCGCCGCTTCGTCATTCCGCTTCATGTCACGGTAGCAACTTTCCATCATGAGGATCTGCAAATTGAGGCGCGGTGCTGGTGGTGGTTGTAGTAGTAGTAGTAGTAGTAGTAGTAGTAGTAGTAGCGTGAACGATGATGACGATGCTGAAAACGGTTTCACTCCCCCTTATATACCCTTACTCCCCTCCTTTTTTCAAGCCACTGGCCAGCTGCCCCCTCACGGCAGGTCTTTAGATCAGCCTTAAGTCGCTTACTACGTGGCTCATCATCCCTCTAATCGCATTTTCCAGCCGCCGGCTGGCTGACTGCTGACGACAGGAGAGGGTGATTTGTTTTTCTTTAGATTTAAGCCGCTTACCACACGCGCACCCTCTAGTCACAGACAGAGTGACAGAAAGGGAGGGGGTCGCTTTGTTCACGCTACCTTTAGTTGTTTTTCTATACACACGCTGAGCCCATGACCCGCTAATCCTTTATACAGGTAACACGCGTTCAACTAATTACCCTATTGTATGACAGTCGGTACACGGATTTAATTTTAAACCACCTTCCCATCGGGATCCATGTCTGGCGGGGTGGAAGGATCCAGCTGAAAAGCGTGATTAGGGCTTTTGTTTCTCTTATGATAGCAGCAGGTCAGCATGCGACAGCTGAAAATGTCAGACTCGCCGCTCCTATAAAAGACTGAGATGCGTCTCTCTTTCCACACGCCCTTCTACCATCGCCGCCGACACCGCCACCGCCCATCGCCAGCCGACCGCCGCCACCGCCTGCAGTCACCGTCATCACGCCGGCAGGGAATTTCGAGCTGAGTCTGCTTATTGCTTATTTTTTTTTCTTTGAGCTTTTTTGTTTTAAAATTTTTTTTATTTTCACTCAGTCTTTTTTGTTTCGGAGGAAAGAAATATGGCACTGCAGAGGGCGCGAGTTTCTAAAAGACGGTCGCGCGAACAAAGTGCCCTCTTCCTCAACTGCCCGGCTATTTTTTTATCTCAAAAGAGAGAGCGTCACGTAGTTGAGGTTCACGCTTCTTTTGAAGCGTACAAAATTCTCGAGAAAAGCAAAGCCGCAAAGCGTCGTTATACAAGAGCGGAAAAGGAAAAACGTAGCGGCATGGCCGAGAGCCGTCTTCTCAGAACTGTATTTACTCTACCGTTGCATAATAGCCGCTCTCAGCGCCCCCACTCGTTGGGCGTTTCATGAAAAGAAAGAGCGCCGCCACTCTCCTCACCCCGCCTCCTCTTATAAAGTGAGAATAAGCGCTATGAAACGATTCCGCAAGCCGATCGGATTCTTGGGAGTGACTGCAGCTCCCACTCGGTGGGCGCGCGTTGTGGCCGACGTGAACACGGTAACTAAACGTTTCGACGTCGTCACTTGTTATCCCGCATATTGCAACGCAGCCGAATGGAAGAAGATAGGGACGCACTATTTTAAACCATATGCTCCGATATGTATTTGTCACCGCCGCGCTCACACGCCTTATTGCTTTTTCGAGACGATCCTGTCACAACACAGAAATAGAAAAGAAAGCGGCAAAGCGACGAGCTTTGCCTAAGAAAAAAAAAAAAAAATTAATCTGCGCTTTTCTCCTCCTCCTCCTCCTCCTCCTCCTCCTCCTCCTCCTCCTCCTCTTCCTCCTCCTCTCCCTCTTCTTTTTTTAAAAAAAAATAAATATTTGTATCAGACTCCTCTGGAGTCTGATACAAAACATTTATGACTATTGAGTGAAAATAGAATTTTATCGCAAAAAATAAAAAGAAAAAAAAAGACACTTCTGCCGCCGCTACTGTGACACCGGCCGGAATCAATAAAAAGGTCGGCGGACTTTTCTCCACAACCATTCACTACCGACCGTTCGAGTGAGAAACACAGCAGACAGTCAGACACACAACCGCTCTCTCACGCGTGCTGAAAAAAAAAAAAAAAAAATGTCGAGCAGTAGAAGCAAACTTTTCACAGAAATTCATTTCGACGCTCGACTACAAGGACCCTTTAGTTGTATCATTAGCGGTCCGTCGGGTTGTGGAAAATCGCGCTTGGTGGATCAATTTCTGAGCGACGTGAACAATTTGGTCACGCCGCCGGTGGAAAAGACTTTTTACCATTACGGCGAGTGGCAACCTCTGTTTGAAAAAATGCAAAATCAGTACGGTGTGGAATTCAGAGAAGGTCTTCCTAGCAAAGAGACTATAGCGGGAGACGTGGAAGTAGCAGAAGACGCCTTACGACCCCACACTCTACTGATATTGGACGATCTGATGAGCAGTTCCAATCAGCAAGTGGTAGCCGACATCTTTACTAAATACTCGCATCACTGGAACGTGAGCGTCATATACATCACTCAGAACCTATTCCAGAAATCACCCGACTTTCGAACTATGAGTCTGAACGCTCACTACATGATCGTTTTCAAGAACCCGCGCGACATGGGGCAAATAGCTAGTCTGTCTCGCCAGGTGTTTCCGTCCAACGCGGCGGCCCTCTCTAGTATATTTACCCATGAACTCAAGCGACCTCACTCATACCTCCTTCTGGACTTCAAGCAGTCAACACCTGACGATCTGAGAATACGCTCCTCTTTGACGTCCATACACTCTCAGCTAGTGTTCGTACCGCTAGACAAAAAAAAGAACAAGAGAAAGCAGTAGCAAAAATGTCTTCTCATCTACTCGAAAGACACTTTGGTACTCTCAAGCACTTAGCTAAGTGCTCGCCAAAGGACTGCTCGCATCTAATAGACTCTGGAAGCGACGATCTGATCGCAGCGTTGAGTGAGATCTGTCACAATTTACTGGTAGGGAACATCCCGCTCAGCGACAAACAACTGGACAAGCTTCGAGAATCGGCTGACGTGTTGAGGGAGGTCGGCAAAAAATCTACGCCCATCAAAAAAAAGAGACGCGTCTTGGTACAAGAGGGAGGTTTCCTCATTCCGGCTCTCATAGGGATGGCCTTACCGCTTATAAAGAGCATTCTCCGTATATGAGACACCTCATTCGACACCTACTCGCCGACAGCACCACCACCACTACCGCCACCACCAGCGTCATTGCCACCGTCGTCCCCATGACGGACTCAGAGCAGCAACAACACTACAAACGCTTAGCGCTCGTGGATCCTGAGACGCTCTACAAATCATCACGAGCAGGTCTACTTCATTATGTGCCCGCTGCTGCTACTACTAGCGCTGCTACTACTGCAGTCGCTGCTGCTAGTACTTCTACTGCTCCAAACCTTCCTCCTCTTCCTGATGAGCGCACTGAAAAGAACGAGAGTTCCGCTCCTGCCACCGCCGCCCGCCTACCTGCCGACATGGCCTATTACCACAAGCAGGCAGAACAGTCCCTTCATCCCGACGCGGCCTTGCACCAGGTGCTACAGTTTATCTACAGGGACTTGGACTTAGTGTTGAACGATCCCACTTTGGAATCGCGTGAGAAAATGTTGAGATACCGAAGGTTGTTGAATAGATTGCAATTTTTTCTCGCGAATCCCCACAACAGCAACATCTCTTCGTCCTACTCTTCTTCGCCCCCGGCTCACCTCCGTCAGTCTGCTGAAGAGGCCAGCGCGTCCCTACTTGAGCGGTTGGCGAACCAAGTTCCCAAGAGGAATCGCACCCGGACCGTGGCGCTGTACAAACAATTGGAGAAATCCGGTGTGATCAAGTGGAACGAGGACGGTGCGGTGCGCGAGATGTCGGGTCGGAGAATACCACCTGAGCATCGCATCAACATAGTGGACTTACTGAACGACGCCGCCAGGTTCAGGAAGACGGCGCCCAGACCGGCGGGCTACTCTCCGTTCACGAAAGCGCTGCGCGAAGCAGTTCCCACAGACTCCTTGATCGGAAACCATCTGTATAAAGCGAGCGGACCTGGCCAAAGCTTAGACACACGGCTCGCTGACAGAGGTCGGAAACGACCGAGCTTCCACTCGGAAGAAGGAGAAGCAGCAGCAGCAGCAGCAGTAGCAGCAGCAGACTCTTCTCTCCAGGTGGACGATCCATCCTCTGACGACGAGGAGGACAGTGAACTTTTCCAAACTCCGACTTCCTATAGGAGCGTGGCGAGTAAGAAAAGGAAAGGGCGCAACCGCCTAGCGGCGAGGTCGTCGTTCACGCCCTCAACAGGCCCACCATGGGCAAACCAGTGAAGAGACGTAGCGCGTAGTAGCTAGATATACCGACGTCAAAGCGCCCTCCAGTTTCACTAGCGTGACTAAACTCCAGAAACATCATTTTCGCCACCTAAACCCGGCCGTCATCCGAGATGCTTTAGTGTCGCTGGACGCCTACACTAAACATAAACCCATTCGGAGAAAATTCGCAAGGAACAAGACTATAACCGGCGCAATCGATCAGCAGTGGCAGATAGATCTGATGGACATGCAAGCTTTGGCGTCTCACAACGACCGCTTCCGGTACGTGGTGACGGCGATCGACGTTTTCTCTAGGTACGCGTGGGCCGTTCCCATTAAATCCAAGAGCGGCGCTGATGTCACCGAGGCCTTCCGAGAGATGACAGGCACTGGCGAGAGACGACCGCGCACTGTTCAGACAGACAAGGGGAAAGAGTTTTTGAACAAGATCTTTCAAGATCACTTGAAGAGCGAGGGCATAGAGTTCTTCACTGGCGAGAACGACGACATCAAAGCTAGTCTAGTGGAGCGCTTGAACCGCAGTCTGAAGGAGAAGCTGTGGCGTTATTTCACACACAAGCGCACGTATCGCTACGTAGACGTACTGCACCATGTAGTGTCTTCTTACAATCGCACTCACCACAAGACGTTGAAAATGGCGCCGGCTCAAGTCAGCTCGGAAAACAGCGAAACAGTTTTCTACCGACAAGATCTCCCAACTAACAAACAAATCGACGAAATATGGAAAAAGAAGAAAAAAACAAAGACGTCCGCCGTCGACGTCATCGCTCCGGGTGACAGAGTGAGGATGTTGAGGACTAAAGGCGCCTTCGACAAAGGGTACGAGGGAAACTGGCGCGAGGAAGTGGTCGACGTTGCTAAGACGTTGGGAAGCAGAGGGTTCGAGCTGAAAGACGACAAGGGCGAGGAGATAAAAAGCGTCTTCTACCCGGAAGAGGTTCAGAAGGTGTACAAGAGTCGTTACGACAACAACTACCTGATAGACGAGGTGTTGCGCCGCAAGACCGTCGACGGTAAAGAGTTAGCTTTCGTACGTTGGTTAGGTTACGACGACAAGTTCAACGAGTGGATCCCCGTCAAAAAAATAACGTAGAAAAAAAAAAAAAAAAAAAAAAAATGAACATCACTCTACCTAGCAACAGCTCTATGGAGTATTATCCTGACAACAGCTTGACGTCTTTCCGAACTCACTTCGACTCGCCGCTCCTTCTGCCCGAAGCGTACGAAGCGGCTCTGACTGAGATCATCCTCGGGTGCGCTAGAGGAGGCGATCAACGTTTTAAAAGAAACTAAATTCGCCGAAGGAAGAAAACCACAGGTAGACTGGAGGGGAATGAAAAACGCGAACGGTCTGAGCAAGCTGACGTTCAGCTCAAAATACCCGCTGAGCTGGAAGGAAGCGAGCTATGTAACGGTGGAAGAGATATCAGACACGTCGGAAGAGCAGCGATTGAAACCGGAAACAAAAAGGTTCAAGAGAGAGGTCGACTTGAGACAGACGAATGCCGTATACAAGCAGTTCTTGTCCCCGGCGGTGAAGAAGAAGGCGATCAGCGATCAAGCAAGACAGATGATCGAAGAGATGGAGAAAGACATGGGAGTGCGCAGTTTCATGCCAAACATATTCCAGATACCTCCTATTTTCACCGGAAGCAACCACACCCTAGTCGAGCGCTTGAGTGAGACGATGCGAGATGACAGACTAGAGGGCTCCAGCTTCTTGCTCAAACCGATGCGGATCTTATCGTACGACGCCAACACGAAACGCGTCACCATCAAACCGCCGAGACACTGCGCTGTCCTGCTGACTCAGCATCTCGCATGCGTTCTAGGCTTCGTGTTTCGCGTCGCCGACTACCGGCGCCTACTCGATGGATGTTTACGGGGACGTGCACTCTGTGTACATATACACCGACATGATCCAGGAGAGACGTGTGGGCGACATGCAAGTGCCGCTGTTGCGCTGCGTCGCGGTGGACAGAGGCGGAAAGCGTCGAGGTGGCGTGCAAGCTATCAGTTTTCCCCATTTGGATTATTTCCCCTTGAAATCCAAGAGGTTTACCGAGGTCGGCATCTATTTAAGAGACCGATCCGGTCATTCCATCCCATTCGGTAGAGGCGAGGTGACCGTGACACTTCATCTGAGACCTATTGAGCGCTGAAAGAGAGAAAAATGATGCGTCAACGCGTTCCGTACTTTCCACCCAGGCGCACCGTCGGCAGAGGGTACAGCGATTACTACAACGCGCAGCTGGGCAACGGCATCAACGTGTACAGCGGGCGCTCTTTCCAGAGCAGGCACGGTTTGGGCGGCGCTCTGTTAGGTCTGATGCGCTCGGCTACCCCGCTATTGAAGTCGGTGGGAAAAACGCTGCTCCGCGCCGGTGTGGGCGTAGCTAAAGATGTGCTGGCGGGTCGGACTTTAAAGAGCAGCGTGAAAGACCGAGGCGCAGGCGCTCTGAAGAGACTGGCGAGTACGGCGTTTTTGGGAGGAAAGACGACTGTCGCGTCTAAGAAAGGGTCGAAACGTCGCCAGCATTCTCCTCAGACGGGCGGTGGCTCTTGCAAGAGACGTAGAGGGGATGTATTCGACCGGTAAGCGCCTAGGCGTTCAGGTATAAATAAAAAGACTGGAGGCGGCCGGCGTCAGTCTGTCGGCCGCGTGAAGAGAGAACACAATGGCTTACGTACACGAGAGCAGTAACGAGTGCGCGCTCTCTGAGCTCGACCTGCACACCGTAGCGCCGACTCAGACTACTATCTTAAAGTCGTCTTTCCTGGGGATAGAAACAAAAAACTCTTTAGAGGATGGAGGTAACATAAATTTCACCATCAACAAGTCGCAAGAGTACACAGACCTGAACGAGAATTACCTTCATCTGGAATGTCAAGTGCTGAAAGCGAACGGAGCGGCGATCGAGGACACCGACGCGGTAGCTCCGGTGAACAACTTGGCTCACTCGCTCTTCAAAGACGTCCAAGTCTCCATCGGCGGTTTCAAAGTGTCTGGCAACACCGAGACCTACCCTTACCGAGCTTACTTGGAAGGGTTACTCAACTACAACAAAAACGTGAAGGACGGCGTCATGAGCGCCCAGGGGTGGCATGAAGATACGCCCGGTCAGTTTGACACATTGACTGACGCGAATGCGGGGTACAAAGCGCGCAAGAAGCTAATCTCCAACAAGCGCTTTTCGCTGATGGCGCGACTGCACTTTGACCTGGCTCATCAACCGAAGCTCATCGTTGGAGAGACAGAAATCAATCTCACTCTGAAACAGGCGGCGCCCTCTTTCTATCTGATGTGCGCCGCTGACGGAGGCTACAGCTTGAAGATCTACAAAGCAAAGCTCTACGTGCGACGCGTGCTGGTGGCGGACGCTGTAGCGGAAACGCACGAGAGAGCGGTGATAGAACACGGGCCCTTCGACTACCCGGTGAACAGAGTGGAGGTGACGACGTACGCCATCCCTCAAGGTAACAGAGATCACAGCTACACGCACTCCAACACAGGCCAGCTTCCCAAGTCGATGATGATTTGCTTCCTGGACCACGACGCCTTCAACGGTAGCTACACCAAGAACCCGTTCGAGATGAAGCATTACGACATCAGCTCGCTTCAAGTGATAGTGAACGATCAGAAAGTGCCGAACGACGCCTACGTGCCCGACTTTAAGAGCAAAGCGGCCGTGAGAGAGTACTTGGCGCTACACACGGAAACGGGGATGTACGAGGGCGCGCGCTCCTGCGGTATTTCATACGATCAATTCCTGAACGGTTACACGGTGTTCCCCCTCGACTTAACCCCAGACAGATCGCACGACGGGTGTCGCGTGAACCTTATAAGAGCGGGTCAGCTGAGGGTGGAAGTCAGTTTCCGCTCGGCGCTACAAGCGACAACAACGGTGCTACTCTACTTGGTGTACGACAACGTCGTCGAGCTGACCCGAGATCGACACCCCATCACCGACTACCACATGAACTGAAGACAAGACGGCGGTACTTGGCGTATCGTATGAACACGCTTGAAATAAGCAGAGTGTTGAAGGAAAACGTTCACACAAAACATCGTTTCCTGGGCGTTTTCTCTTGTGACACTATTCCGAAGCACCCTATCAAAGACACTTGTTTCGTGAGCAACACAGATCCGCAACATTTACCAGGTCAGCATTGGGTGGCGTTTTACGTGTCGAGCACGGGTGAAGTGTACTACTTTGATTCCTTCGGCTTACCGCCGCTGAGTGCGGAGTTCTTGTCTTTCGTGGAATGCTCTGCTCCGTTCAAGTGGCAAAGAAACCGCATTCAACTACAAGACACTTCTGCTGACACCTGTGGACCTCATTGCGTTCATTTCCTAATTGAAGCATGTCGAACAAGAAACCCCAAGAAGTGCGTCATGCGCATGAGCAAAATCCCAAAGCTGAGCGACCGGGCCGTGAGTCAGAAGCTATCGATGATGCTGTTGTGACGGGTTGTTGCGATGGCGGCCGTTTCATGGAGGCAAAGATTCTCTGCCTTGCCGAAATGGTGTTGGATTTATCCAAAGTCGTGCAATGTCTATTGGAGAGAAGTCGTCCGGGGTGTGGTGGTGCGAGTGACGGCGGCGTGAGACTTTGCGGCCTGTTGGGTTGCTGCAAATCGAAGAAGCGAGCTAAAAAAGCATAAACTTGTGTGTTTTTTCTGATTGAAATGAAAATAAAGAATAAAATGAAAAGAAAAGAAATTATCTTGTTGTGTTTTTATTTCTATATATAAGTTACATAACTTTTTTTTGTTTGTTTGTTTACAAACAGTCACGTGTCACGTGGTGTTGTTTACAAACAAGAGAGCCACGTGGTGTTGTTTACAAACAAACCCTAAGTAGGTCACGTTACCCTAGTTACCAGAATGCCGGCTTCTGATTGGCTGAGCCTAAGTAGGTCACGTGACGTAAGTAGGTCACGTTACCATGGTTACCAGAATGCCGGCCTCTGATTGGCTGAGAGCTTCTAAGTAGGTCAGTAGGTCACCCAGAATGCTGGCTTCTGATTGGCTGAGAGCCCTAAGTAGGTCACGTTACCATGGCAACGGGTCACGTGACCAAATGGCGGCCTCTGATTGGCTGCATATCGATTGAGTAATAAACAGTACTTAACTATAGTCCCGTTCCGATACATACTATACTACTGGGGTGGATTTTTGCGTGGGCGGATCAAACTGTTTTGGTGCCCCCCCCCCCCGCCCGTCCTTCAAGGGGTCCAAATATTTTTGGTCCCCCACCAGATCCACCAACCCCCCTCCTGTTGTTCAAAAATGACCACTCCCTTAGACTCAATGTTAACCCAACCGTGTCTGGAACGGGATATGTAAGTCATGACCTAGTTACAGTCAGGTGGGGTATCTACACTCCCCATACAGTACACACCTTAGGACAGCTTATATATAACTATATATATATATCAAACTGTACATACAGATCACATCCTCAACAACTCTCATACACAGTAAGTCAGTTTGTGTCATCGTTTGCCAGGATTATGGTAGCTGTTTTCTAGTACTGAATGTATAGTGTGCATTATTGATTTAATGATTGATAGGCAGTGCTTAAAGGTGAGACCAGCATAGTCCACAAGCCAGACCCTGTTGAAATGGACATGAGCGCCAAATGGGTTGACAAGAAGTTCCTACTGTGATTTTCTCATAGGTAACTATCTGGGGCATCCGAAAATATGATATGGACAAATATCCGTTGTAGCTTAAGCTCAGGGCATGCCCGTTTCCATGGCAACCAGGTAAAATTATTTTTGATGAGAATTTTACATATTTGCCCATATTTATGGTTTGAATTAACCTTTTAACATGCTTCAAAATCATAAAATGTACTTCCTAATTAGGCAAATACAGGGGGGGATCAAATGACCTTGGCCAAAGTCAAGGTCATGTCATTCAAGGTCAAAGTATGAAAAATAGCTTAAAATGCACTTGTACTATATTCCGAACCTTCTAGTTGGCAGTATACTCATACTACAGCTCTAGGTTAGACCATCTCATGTGAAGGTAGCCACCATGTCCCCCTCTACCACTGTTTACAAATATAATAGAATCTGTTAGTAGCCATCTTGTCCCCATACCACTGAAATGGAAGCACTATTTTTGTCTCCCTATAGCACTACATGAAAGCCCTATGTAGGCAGCCATATTGTCCCCTTGCATATTTATAACAGATCACACAACCTAGGCAGCCATCTTGTCGCCTTAAACTACTACAATATTAATCGCTCTCCAAACCTCAAGATGAGACCTGTATGAGGATACAACTTTGTGCCATATTTCCTGTCATGCAGGTTCTAACCTATCTCAGACCATACAACATGTGTGACGACGATATCGCCGCTCTTGTGGTGGACAATGGATCTGATATGTGTAAAGCCGGTTTTGCCGGAGATGACGCACCTCGTGCCGTCTTCCCCTCCATCGTCGGTCGACCTCGCCACCAGGGTATTATGGTGGGCATGAAGGACCAGAGGGATTCTTATATTGGAGACATGGCCCAGTCACTGAGAGGTCTCCTCACCCTCAAGTACCCTGTTGAGCGCGGCATTGTCACAAACTGGGATGATATGGAGAAGATCTGGCATCACACGTTCTACAATGAGCTGCGTGTGGCCCCCGAGGAACACCCCGTCCTGCTGACTGAGGCTCCCCTCAACATCAAGTCCAACCGTGAGAAAATGACACAGGTTTGTGTGATCATTTTGTTTTAAATAGAATGGCACCTTTGGCCAGCAATAAAGTTTATGTCCGCCATCATGGTCTGGTAAAATCTTATATGGTAGTAAACTTGAAATATGACATTGTTGCTGAGAACTGAATTATCATGGAAATGGCCTTTCTGATATTCAAATGTTTACTTTAATACTGTAAGGGTCTCTCTGCTACTTAAATCAAATTTTTCACTTGAAATCTGGTATATTCTTTTTGTTCATCCTAACAGATCATATTTGAGACCTTTAACTCCCCAGCCATGTACGTGGCCATCCAGGCTGTCCTGTCTCTGTACTCCGCTGGACGTACCACCGGTATAGTGCTAGACTCTGGGGATGGAGTGACATGTACAGTACCCATCTACGAGGGCTATTCCCTGCCCCACACCATCTTCCGTCTGGACCTGGCCGGCCGTGACCTCACTACCTACCTCATGAAGATCCTCACAGAGCGTGGTTATTCCTTCACAACCTCTGCCGAGCGGGAGATTGTCCGAGACATTAAGGAAAAGCTATGCTACGTGGCTGTTGACTTTGAGCAGCAGATGGCCACTGCTGCCTCTGGTAGTTCACTAGAGAAGAGCTATGAGCTCCCCGACAGTCAGGTCATCACCATCGGCAATGAGCGCTTCAGGTGTCCTGAAGCAGTGTTTCAGCCTTCATTCCTGGGTAAAAATAACAGTTTGCTTGAAGTAGTATTCAAAAGTATCAAGACTTGTAAACTCCTCGGTTTTCCCAGTTTCAAAAAAGTGAAAATGTTTAAACCTATTAAAACTAGGAAAGGTTATGGCCGGCAATGCTTCTCTCCAATGTTAAAGTGGCATAATCATCAAGCGTATCTCACTCACAATTCTAGTACTGTTCTCGTCTGCTATATGTTAAAGTGTGAGTGGTGACTATGCCCCTTTATTCTCTCCAATATTGAGCACTCACTTTACTAGTGATAAGTAAAAGCGCTCTCTCTAACCTTGCAGCTATGGAGGCATGTGACTTCTACTCCCTAGATTTGCTTGGATTAAGGTCAGTTTCCTGTTGACTAAACATTGTTGTATTTATCTTACAGGATTGGAGGCTGCTGGAATTCATGAGACCACATACAACTCTATCATGAAATGTGACGTGGACATCCATAAGGACTTGTACGCCAACACTGTCTTGTCGGGAGGGTCCACCATGTACCCGGGCATCGCTGACCGTATGCAGAAGGAAATGACTGCCCTCGCACCCCCAACAATGAAGATCAAGATCATTGCCCCACCAGAGCGCAAGTACTCTGTATGGATCGGTGGTTCCATCCTCGCATCTCTCTCCACTTTCCAACAAATGTGGATCTCCAAGCAAGAGTATGACGAATCCGGTCCTTCTATTGTGCACAGTAAGTGCTTCTAGATGACTTTTAAGCTGGGGTTGAAACTCTAAGTGCCCCCTGCAGTGAAGTTGTGCAAAGGATCTTGCCCCCCTTTGAACTATCGCCTATACATGAGTACTGGCACTCAGACAAGCAAATGGTCATATTAAAAAAGAAAAGGGTCGTGAGGCTATAGTAAGAGGGGCTGAGGGTTTGCAAGCATTCAGCCCCAATCACAAATGGCCCCAATACATATAGCCCCATGGTCAATGGCCCCTTGACACACAGCAAACGTGAATTTGGTTAGAAATCGACTTGGGCAACACAGCGACACAGCCTTTTTGAAAATCAACATGGGTGACATGGCCCTTTTAAAATTTGACCTGGGCGATCAGATTGTAAGACTGGGATAAGACTCACCCTAAACGTTTGTCCATGCACTTACATACACTGTAAAAATATTCCATTGAATATATACGGAGAATCAATGTAAAACTTTAAGGTGGATCATCGTAAATGTGATTATGGTGAGGCAATGTTAAGTCAACCAATTTTACTGTCAATATCTGTAATCCAGTACGGTGAAACACAGTTTATTCATTTACGGTGAAGCTATGTCTTGTAAAAATGTTCCGTTGAATATACAAAGAATCAATGTAAAATTTTACGGAGGATCATCATTATATATTATTACAGTGGGGCAATGTAAAATCAATCAATTTTACTTTGAATATCCGTAATTCAGAACAGTGAAACACAGTTTATTTTACAGTGAAACACCGTTTATTTATTTTACGGTGAAGCTTCGTTTAATTGATGTTTAGTTTTATCACACCAGGTGGCAGTTTGGTTCATGAGGAGATTTTCGTGGATGCTAAGAACACCATTTTTGTGGTAATAAGAAAGATATATAGATAAACAGCTGTAAGGTTTGCTCTGTAGCCATCCTAGAGTGACTTCTTCTCATGGACTGGCATTACAAAGTGTCATGAAGCATTTTATAGGGCTCTCATAGACTGATTCCTAATGATTAGGCCTGAAGTCTTGACACTAAGATGCTATTGCTGATTGGACATGGTACCAAATTTGGCATGCAACCATATTGAGCATAGAGTTAGGTATCGGTGGATAAATGGACGGAAAAATACTGGGATAAATGAGTTAAATATTATTAAAACTATTGTTCAGGCACTGTAATAAAATAAAAGGTGATGTTCCGTATTTTGTTCAATTAACGGTGATTCACTGGCACCACTGGGTGCCAGACTTTCACCATTATGATTACGGAAATTTGAAACGACGGTGATCGTTATTTTTACGGTGAAAGTCCGGCACGCAGTGTTGCCAGTGAATCTTCGTTATTTTAACGGAATTCTTTTCACAGTGTAATCAGTCGGTCGTTGAAACAATACCCTGCAAACAAAATATCATGAGCAACTCATGCCATTCTTGTGTCATAACTCAAGTATTTCAGAATATCTCTTGAACATTTTTTGGAAATTTTCTTGTGTTCTATTCCATGTTTTTTTTTTTGGCGAAACCCAAGAAATACACATCTTCATTCTACTCGTGGAATTTCTGATTATTTGCATGAGTCAAACTGGGGAAATACACATTAGCATTGAACATGTCACTAGGAAGGTTCACTATTCTTGCAAATCTTTCAGTGATTGTTACATTAAATTATTAGTACGTTGATCCATATACAACCTTATATGTATAGATATGTATTATATTTATTTGTAATTTTGCCGAAATGTGACTCTATTTACATGTTATACTGTCATGATCAATTATAACAGCTAAGCTAAGCTAAGTGTTGTCTATGAAACATTGCTGCTGTCGGATATTTCCGAGCTGAATAAGTTCTTTCTGTACCTTGTGCTTTTTCTGGGAAATGCACACGTTTCTAGATTGTGGCATTCTTGAGTTCTGTTTGGCCATATACCTAAATATCATAGTGGCCACCAATCCTTCAGTTTGGTAACATGACTTGGAATAGCTCATGGGCTATAAGATTAACAAGAGGAAAACAAAACTGCTAATTTGAAGGCTACACCCAAAGTTAACCCAACCGTGCTGGGAACGCGGCATATATAAGCTGTGACCCAGTTACAACGGTTAGGTGGGATCCCTACACTACTGACACTGAATACTCCTTATAGTTACATGTATATACATAGCTCATAGAGCAAGCTGTACATACCGACCACAGCCTATACAACTCCCATACACAGGCAGTCAGGTTGTCCCTTGGCATCAAGGTAGCTGTTTTCTGGTACACAAGAGGCAGAGGTAAGTGAGACCAGCAGTATCCATTCAAGGGGGGGAGGGGGGTCATATTGCATATCAAAGTTAAAGGGGGCTAGCAAGGACTGTAGCAAAGATGGGTACCTGCCCATAGAGTGCAGCAAAATGGACGGGAACTAGCGCAGCTCATTGACCAATCAGAGCACAGCATTTCGGGTCACCTGACTCACTTAGATAGGTACATCTTATCTGTGCTAGTCGCCCTTTAAGAAATCTCCAAGAACTCATCATGTACAGTATCGAATTTAAGAAATACCCAATGTCACATCATAGTTCTTTCCACTTCAAAAAATCTTCATGTCACCATGTCGGATTTACAGGTCTAGTGCCATATGCAACAGCCCTAGATTATTGTACTGCTCCAGTCATGAAGTATAGGTAAAAAGTTTTAAAGTTCATTTACATTTCCTGGTTAAATGGCATTTATTTAATGACCAAATGGCACACAAATAACCTTTTGATACCAATTTAAAGCTAAGACATCATGGAATATGAATTAATCATTAGAGAAAAAAAGTTTTGAAAAATTGTAGATTCTGTTGCCATGGCAACGAGGATTCTAAAATATTGAAATTCCAAATTTTTCACTCTTTTACAAGGTCAAGTTGCCATGACAACCAGAGTGACACCTTTCAGCTATATGTTTCGAGAGGGGTAATTCAGAAACTAAATTATCTTTCAAATGAGACCATTTAGGGCATTGTATCTAGTCTGGTCACTGAAAAAGACTCATTCGAAGTTGTGAGGGAAATGTTGAATTTTTGCATTTTTTGGCCATTTGGCAAAATGGATGTTTCACCCCATTACTTGTACAGCATGATCAAACGTACCAAAACATGAAAATTTACTTTCACAAAATATTCAATGCTGACAGTGATGATTGCTCAACAATTATAAATATTTTACTTCATATTTATGGTATATACAGGGGTAGACACTAACGCTGGCCCGGGAGCCAATGGCCCGTAGTATTGGGTCCGGGCTTGTAGTTTTCAGAATGTTTGCTTAGCTACGGGCCCGGGTGGCCCGTAGTAAAGCCCTAATTCTGGTCTACATGCCAGTTTTTACGGCTTGTGAATCGGACCATTATTAAGGCCTCTAGAGAGTAAAACAGAAAATCTACATTTTAGAAAAAATTCCATGAAATTATACTTCTTTATTTATGATAATATTCTATTGACTCTCAATACACGGGTCCATTTTACTGTACTAACTCGAGAAATTCCCGGGCCCACAGGTTTAGTCCCGGGCCCACAAATTTTTGAGGCTGCGGGCCCGGGCGGCCCATGGTCTCAAATTTTAGTGTCTACCCCTGATATATGCGTGTATCAATTTCCTGGAACAAAAGAAATCCCTTTACAGCCTAATCTATATGGGTATACTAGAGAGGCAAAGCAGGTGTATTCACTGGCCGTTTCTTGGTGACTGGAGCTATAGTGTATTCTAATGAGCAGTCAGGTAGATATGGAGTAAGTGTGTCTGCCTGTATGGTTTGGGCTATCAGGGTGGAGGCTATCTATGTATATTCAAACTCAAATATAGACAAAGGTTCCCTCAGTGGGGAACTATACAAGTGCTTAATCGATCTGAAAAAGCTATCTTATAATGGTTAGATGAGGAATTCTGATGATGTGACTAGCCGTGAAATGCTGATGAGGATTATTTCAAAGTAGGGGCCGGGGGTGGGGGTTGGTTAAATAAGACATTCTCTGCTTAAATCAATGGATGTGCTGTTTTCACCATGAAATGAAAAATATTGATAAGTAATGGTACTATAATATAAACGAGTAAGTAGTCTTGTAGTTTATTTGCAATTACCCGGGAAAATCAGTCATAACTCCCTGGGAAATTATGGGAATGTCTACGGCAATTAATTTTTAGAACTCTAGTGTCCATTAAAATAAATTGCCAGTATTGCCCATGTCGATTTTTACCCATGATATTTCAAACTTTACTTCACTGCATTAAGTTTCATCTTGAGTTAGTGTGTAGGGAGCCATCTTATCCCACTATAGTACTGTGTACCACCGCTACCACTTACATGTTTCCTGTCTGGCAGGGTCTAATCGCACTACCTCAGACTATCCAACATGTGTGATGAGGATATTGCCGCTATTGTCATAGACAATGGGTCCGGTATGTGCAAAGCTGGCTTTGCTGGAGATGACGCACCTCGCGCTGTCTTCCCCTCCATCGTCGGCCGACCCCGCCACCAGGGTGTCATGGTGGGTATGGGTCAAAAGGATTCTTACATAGGAGAAGAGGCCCAGTCCAAGAGAGGTATCCTGACCCTCAAGTACCCCATTGAGCACGGTATTGTCACAAACTGGGACGACATGGAGAAGATCTGGCATCACACATTCTACAATGAGCTGCGTGTGGCCCCCGAGGAACACCCCGTCCTGCTGACTGAGGCTCCCCTCAACCCCAAGGCCAACCGCGAGAAAATGACACAGGTTTGTGGTATACTCTTTTTGGTCACTAGATCCTGTTCTGTAATGTGCTTGACTTGCACTCATTTAATGCGGTAAAATCTTGATTATTCCATAGTAGATTAAGCTTTGATACTTTTACAGCACAGAGAATATTGCATATATCTATTGTAAATCACTGATAGCTATGCTGTGATAAGTAAAATGGAAGTAATGTTATTACTGTAAATTCTTGTGTATAAGCCTAGATTGCATATAGGCCGTATCCCTAATTTTGACACATCATTTAAGCCACATAGATGTTTTGATTATGGTGACTTTAGTACTAGACATCACACCTAGACTTTGAGCCAATTCTATCTGCCACACTGGTAATTTGACTTAGATACTAGCCACGGCTTCTATATGAGAATTTACAGTATGTATCATAAAGAAGAAAACAAACTACATAGGTATTATCAGTTAAAACATGAGCATGTTTGTTGCTGAAGCATAATGTTATCTTTGCACATGTTCAATTAGATTAACTGAGGCTTCTCTTGTCATTAAAATTAAAATCTGAAATCAAATCCTTGAAGTTGATACCAATTATAACTAATTCTAAGATGACAGTTTCTCTCTTGAATTTTGTATTTAGATTTTTCCTTTCCGTTGACCCAAACAGATTATGTTTGAGACCTACAACACGCCGGCTATGTTTGTGGCCATTCAGGCTGTGCTGTCTCTGTACTCCACTGGGCGTACTACAGGGATTGTGCTCGACTCTGGGGATGGAGTCACACATACCGTCCCTATTTATGAGGGCTACTCCCTGCCCCACGCCATCCTCCGTCTGGATCTGGCTGGCCGTGACCTCACAGAATATCGCATGAAGATCCTCACAGAGCGTGGTTATTCCTTCACTACATCATTAGAGCGAGAGCTGATCCGTGACGTTAAGGAGAAGCTGTGCTATGTGGCCCTGGACTTTGAGCAGGAGATGGGCACAGCTGCCTCTGGTAATTCACTGGAGAAGAGCTATGAAATTTTTGAAGATCAGTTCATCACCATTAGCAATGAGCGCTTCAGGTGTCCTGAGGCCCCTGTTCCAGCCTTCCTTCCTTGGTAAGTATTAGGGAGTGCCCATTTTTTAACGACAGGGGGGGTGGTGAGATTTCGCGCGGAGCGCGCACATTTTTTTCATCCCCCCCAGAGTGGTCGAAATTTTTTGTTAAGGCTAATTAAAAGAGTCCCTTTCATTATGACTAATCCAGTGAGAAAGTAGTTAGCATTAATAGGGGGTATCTTAGTCTGTGGAGGGAATTGATTTCATGGCAAGCCTCTAGAATATGTGCAGAGGTCTTTTCTTTAAACCCAGTCCCCTACCTGGCACTTCATCTGCTAGTGGGAAATAAAAGCTCTCCCCTAACCTTACAGGTATGGAGGCATGTTTTATGGCTGAGACTTCTAGTCCATCAATGTTTGCTAGATTAAGGTGAGTTGATTCATTTCCAATTATTACATATTCATGTATTTGTCTTTCAGGAATGGAGTCTAATGGGCTCCATGAGATGACCTTTAACTCCATCATGAAGTGTGACATGGACATCCGTAAGGACTTGTACGCCAACACTGTCCTCTCGGGGGGCACCACCATGTACCCGGGCATTGCTGACCGTATGCAGAAGGAAATGACTGCACTCGCACCCCCAACAATGAAGATCAAGATCATTGCCCCGCCAGAGCGCAGGTACTCGGTTTGGATCGGTGGTTCCATCCTCGCGTCTCTCTCCACCTTCCAACAAATGTGGATCTCCAAGCAGGAGTATGATGAGTCCGGTCCTTCTATTGTCCACAGGAAATGCTTCTAGATTTACCCTTTGTATGATAATGTATTAATGCAGGAGCAATCTATCTATTGTAGACTGTATGTGCCCATGAAAACATTGTAAACTCAGATGCCCAAAGTTACATGGGCCCATTAGAGGCTATTTTGTTGGAGCAGGTCATCAGTCAATGGTTGAGCCCCATGATGAGGCAAATTTTTATACCGTATTCGACGTAATAAGCGCACACACCCTAATAAGCGCACACCCCCCGTTTTTATATTTTTTTAATACTACAAATAACCAAAAAATTCTCAAATTTTGACCCCAATTAAACTCTTAACTACTAAAATGTGTCTATAATAATTTTTTAAGCGCACTGTGCGCTTATTACATCGAATACGGTATATTTAATGGGATCCTACAAGCGGTGCTGAAGGCGCCAGGACCATACAGGGGCAGCAGCACGTGCATGAACTAGGTCATTCCATTCTCCAGACAGATGTTCTGATATATTACTAACAGTGTGGGAAACCATTTGACTACCACCTGCTGTGTAGGGCGCACTAGGGACAATCTGAGTGAGATTAGATGCCCCAAATAGTGCAGACCTTACTTATATCCTGATTCAGTTACACACTGCTATTCCAGAACCTGAGACATACTTTATTTTTGAGATCTTAAGCATTTTTGTGTTTGTCTACCACCTCCTATGTCATCTAACAGGGGCCAGTGCAAAAAAATGGCTGACATTCAGAGTGTCCCACACTGTACCTTACTATAGGCAACCTCCGTTGTGAGAGTGTATTGACCCAGTTTATGCACTTGGGCAGCAGCCTCCCCTACATAATCTGACCGAGTCTGACTGAGCAGTAAACCCTTCAGCTGTAGATCTTACTAAGGACCCAGTGGTAGTGGGTGTAAAGGAATTGTATGGTTCACTTTGTCCCATTACCGACTACAGTAGATGTAGGATTGAAATTGTAGCCGACCGTTTCCCAAATGAAGCCCTGGCCGGGCCACAATGAAAAATTAGAAATATTCTTGGTCCCAGGAACAACACACTAACGCCGGTACCATATGTCCCACAACTTAGCTTGTTCCTGGCAAGCTGGGGTGTATGGGTGTAAGCTGAATCTCGCGAGAGACTCAGTGCTCAGAACAAACATGGCCGCCCATACGGAGAGACCACAAGTATCACTATGGGTTGGACCTACATACTGCAGTGTTTTCCTTTCCTATCCCTTTTTTCTCAATTTCCCTTAAAGGGTTAATACATGACTGTTTAAAGTGGAGTGAGTGTGCAGGGACTGGTTTTTAATATATATGCCATAAACTGTGACTACTGATTGTAATAACCGATACAACTCTAACTACCAGACATTTACACAACACATTACATTCATAAACTAAGATAAACAACTAATCTAAAATTTTGGATAATCTAGGCACTGTAAAAAATGTCCCGTGAAAATTACGGTGAATCACCGGCATCAATAGAAGTAGTATAGTATGTATCGGAACGGGACTATAGTTAAGTACTGTTTATTACTCAATCGACATGCAGCCAATCAGAGGCCTCCATTTGGTCACGTGACCCCCTCATTTGCATAATTACGTAATAGGCCACGCCCCCTCATTTGCATAATTACGTAATAGGCCACGCCCCCTTGATCACCAGCCAATCAGGGCCGCCATTTGGTCACGTGACCCCCACGTGACCCCTTCATTTGCATAATAGACCACGCCCCCTTGATCACGTGACCCCCTCATTTGCATAGTAGACTACGCCCCTTTGATCACCAGCCAATCAGTGGCTTCCATTTGGTCAGGTGACTCCCTCATTTGCATAATCATGGATCACGTGACCCCCTCATTTGCATAATAGGACCACACCCTCTTGGTCACGTGACCGGAAGCGCTCTTTATTTAGAGAATAGGCCACACCCCCTTGGTCACGTGACCTGACCCCCTCCCTCATTTGCATAATATAGACAATAGACAGACTACGCTTCCCTTTTGGTCACATGACTTGGACTAGCTAATGGGAGGCTTCTATAAGGGGCGAGGGGAGGGGAGGGGGGGAGGGGGGCACTTTAAGATGCATGGGGAGGGGAGGGGGGGAGGGGGGCACTATTTATGGGGTGGGCGGGCACTTGGGGGGGAGGGGGGGCCTTTGGGGTCTGCTCGAGAGAAAAAAAAAAATTATCTGATCTCTAGGGAATCGCTTCCTCTCTACCCCCCTTTAGGGGGGTAGGGAGGAGGCGAGTCGGAGGTGACTGTAGAGGAGTTTTTCGGTGACTTGATGCTTTTCAAACGACTGTGCTGATAGTTGATGAATTTGACTTTTTGACTTGAATATTTCATGCGACTTTGTGACTTGTAAGCGAAAGCGAAAGCGACTTTGCGACCCGTAACCCTTTAAATAAAGAGGTGACTTTGTAACCTCAGGGGGGAGATCCTTCTACACCCCCACGGAGTAGAAAGGATCTCGGTTGATTGACTGTACTTTGACTTGTTGTTGTAAACAAAAAAAAAAAAAAAAAAAAAAAAAAAAAAAAAAAATCAATGAATAGAACGACCCCCTCATTGCTAACAAAGGAACGACTTTTGAATTACACAAATGACCCTCTTTTTGTAGGGGTTAGCGGTAACTCGACTTGAATTAGAGTATTAGGGAGAGCAAAACGCGACTACACACCGTCTTAGACTGTCGTCTTACGGCCCGGATAACAATAACCCTAGTTACCTCGGTTACTGTTGCTCAAGAGACGGCGATGGATCTGGTCACATGGATACTGAAAGAAGGTCTACCTATAACCACCACGCTAGTTTGAACGCGGCGGGTATGAGTCATCATGGGGCCCTTGACGGGTGGGTCCTCCCCATGCAGCCGTATGTCGAATTTAAGAAATGCCCATGTCACACGTCACTAAGGGAGAAAACGTTTTTTGAAAATATTTAGAACTCGAATTTGAGCATTCTGGTACATTTTTAAGGACCCAGACACTGCAAAGCCGAGTACCATCCAAGAGAAAAAAAATTTGGCGAAATGTTTAGGCTTGAAATGGCACTTTTCTGATGCACTCTTTGAACATTTTTTTTTTCCTCATGTCACTATGGTCCATGGCACATGTGGGACTCAAGAAATGCCACATGTCCCATGTCACTTAGATGTCCGTGCCCGTGTCGTCGTATCGAATTTTAAGAAAATGCCCATGTCACCATATCGAATTTAGGGGTCTAGTGACATCAGCATGTCCGGCTATCCTCCACAAATTTAGCTCTAAAATGTTTACTTTTTTTTTTTGGGCTGATTTTTCATCATTTTAAAAAAAAACAATAGGTTGTTTGAAATGTTTGCTGTTGTAAATAGAAACAAAAACAAAACAAAGCGCATGGTAAGATTATGTCACATTGCAAGTGGCGGGTCCGCTCGAGGCTTATTCAGCCTCTTCGTGGATCCGCGACTGCCAATGTGATCATATACTAATCACCGGTGTTTACGGTATTATATACTAAGGTATGAGACGGGTCTTACAGAAAAGGTGTCTAAAGAGCCCTGTGACCTGATTGAAATGACGTCAGCGCCGTCTGCTCGTCAGTGCCCGGCTGTAGCCCGTAGGACATGTTATTCTGCTTTTCTGGATGTTTTGAAATATTTTGATTTAACTGTTAATACCTGATAACAAGCCTCTGAAGCAGATTTTTGGTCGAGCACCTGTTCTCTACTCTTCCATCGATTAGCTGCTTCAGCAAAAAAAAAAAATCGCGCGCGCGGTCTAGTCTATATGACGGAGTCGCTAAAGCTCTGTTTAGAGAGTGGAACTTGACCTTGAGTATAGACTCAGTACTAACTGAACGCCCCGCGGGGTCACCCCTCACGTGGGAATATGTACAAGCTCTGGTTCTTCACTTTACGGCTTGACTAAAACTGAGACGCGTCCATGATAAACTCTAGCCTTTTTTTTCCTTTACTAGGATCGAGAGAGAGATTTTAAATGGGGCGTTTATCTAAATAGCGTGGAACTAAAATCAGGCTGCGGCAGATAGTATCTCTGCGCACCTCAAGACTCAACGTAACTTTCACTCTCCAGCAGAAGTTTAGTTGTGACTAATGATGGGCGGCGACCGTCGTGCACCGGCGGACATTGGAGAGTGTTGGAGAGCTGAACCTTACAGACATATAAATCAATCGCTTTGGTGGAAATATCTCGCCATAGATTGGAACCAAATACTTATCTAATGGAATCGTTATCAGTTTTCAGTTTTCTTGCCGTACAAAATTTATTTCCCACTCTTCACGTGGTGATAGCTGAAGGTCGCTCGTCGTAGGTACGTGTGACCGGAACACCCTTTTTGTTTTTGGCGCGGGTTGACATCAGATTTGTACCGTACTGTCGCGATTAAGAGCTCTGAGGGAGGGCTTTTCAATTCGGTGAAGTTCTTACTCAGGAGCTATATACAAGCCAGGCGCTGGCGCTTATTCAAAGTCGCGATTTTAGTGCTTGAGAAAAAACATTTGGAGGCTCTTATACTCCGGCGCTTATAAAAGACCGGCACGCTTTTCAACACTAGTTGCTTTATCGCGACCGTACGGTATGACTTCGGTGTCAAAAGATCCCAAACTCCAAATAAGGAAGTGAAACGACGTCGTCTGTCTACCTCGTGCGCGTCATAGCGTCGTCGAAAATAGTGTGACGTCAGCATCTCTCAGGCGGCTAGGAAGTCAGTTCGACAAAATGGCTCACGGAGTGAACTTCGTGGCCGTTTCTCGATCTATGTTCGATGCGGCCGTGGAGAAGGAATTCGTAGCCGTGCAACAGAGAGAGGAGGCGGAGAGACAGAACTTCGTGGCCGTTTCTCGATCTATGATCGATGCGGCCGTGGAGAAGCAGTTCGTAGCCTCGCTACAGAGAGAGGAGAGACAGCGGACTGCTGCTGAAGCAGAGGGTGTGGTGGATGAGCTGATCGAGAACGTCGCTGATCAACTCATCCGCCGGTGCGTGGAGCAGGTCAAGCAGCAAGTCTGCATGGAGGAAGGCTTACCGCCCGCCGTGCTGGAGGAGCTGCTGAAGGACTGCCACGCGTTATGACCACGCCCTCCGCTTCAGCAGCAAGGTCCCTGCGACCCTCTCTCTACCAAACGGTCCTTTTAAGGACCAACCACTGATCACAAAAGTTGAAAATCAATCTCAATATAATATACGCATCAGAAAAACCCTAATACGCTATACACTGAAACCCTGTTGAGTAGGTAGATCGAGTTGGGCATTTTTTTTTAGGAAGAGCAATCAGGTCATCGTGTGGAGATCATCAGGTGTCCTGTGTGTGTGTGTGTGTGTGTGTGTGTGTGTGTGTGTGTGTGTGTGTGTGTGTGTGTGTGTGTGTGTGTGTGTGTGTGTGTGTGTGTGAATTTTATACAAATACAATTATTCATTCCTTTCAGCAAGAAAATTAGCTCAATGTAATCATATGATTTTAACTGCCCTACTTATCAGAGCCTTGACGACATCTGACCGCCCCCCTTTTCAAGATCTAAATGGAAATTCACCGCCACCGCTTTTCAGAGTACTGCAGCGCCATTACCTAATTCTTTTTGTATGTGAAAAAACACAAAAAAAAAACAGCACTGATAAGGGGTTTAATTAGACAGATATTGGTTTCTACACTATCAAAAAAATAAAACCCTCAGCGCTTTAATGCTAAAGGTGGCAATAGTGCTTTAATGCGCTACGCCCTTTGTCGATATGCCAGTGTATGCATGCATGCAGCCCTGGTGAGGAACTCTGAGTGCCGCATTCATGACTTATGACGACAACGGGCACTGCACATTAAAGCGCTATGCGACTATTAAAGGGTTAGATCCAGTCTTGCTACAGGCATCCAGAATGCTATACCCAGAGTTGGTGGTCTGGTCCAGACTGCTGTACACAGATTGTAGACGGGATGGCGAGTTGCTGCCAGACTATCCCTCTGGTACGATATGCGGCTGGCGCGGCCGAGCCTGTCTTATATGATGCTGAGTCTAACTATGTATTAGATACCCTACGAGTAACTGAGAGTATGTCAAAATAATCACGGCAAACTGACTGGCGTCTTCATAGGATCATAGGGTGGTTATTATTACATAACTCAGTAACCTTTGGTTATGTGTTAGATAGAGTACACTTGGACACGGTTATTCCATATACCCACTGCCCCACAGGGTCAAGACGAGGTGATTTAAATAATAAGACCCAGACGGGTAAAATAGCCAAAGTCAACAATGACCTGTTTTTTTGTTTTTTTTGGTGTTTTTTTTTAGCCAATATGGACAAAGAGACACGGGGTGCTGTACACAGGTTGTGGACGGGCTGGTGGGTCACTGCCAGACTATCTCCCTGGTCCGATATGCAGCCGGCGTGGCCGAGCCTGTCTTATATGATGCTGAGTCTAACTATGTATTAGATACCCTACGAGTAACTGAGAGTATGTCAAAATAATCACGGCAAACTGACTGGCGCCTTCATAGGATCATAGGGTGGTTATTATTACATAACTCAGTAACCTTTGGTTATGTGTTAGATAGAGTACACTTGGACACGGTTATTCCATATACCCACTGCCCCACAGGGTCAAGACGAGGTGATTTAAATAATAAGACCCAGACGGGTAAAATAGCCAAAGTCAACAATGACCTTTTTTTTTTTGTTTTTTTTTAGCCAATATGGACAAAGAGACACGGGGTGCTGTACACAGGTTGTGGACGGGCTGGTGGGTCACTGCCAGACTATCTCCCTGGTCCGATATGCAGCCTGCGTGGCCGAGACTGTCTTATATGAGGCTGAGTCTAATTATGTATTAGATGTGCTACGAGTAACTGAGAGTGTGTCAAAATAATCACGGCAAACTGACTGGCGACCTCATAGGTCAGTTATTATTACATAACTATTATTACATAACTCAGTAACCTTCGGTTATGTGTTAGATAGCGTGCACTTGGACACGTTTATTCCATGTACCCGCTGCCCCACAGGGTCAACACGAGGTGTTTAAATAATAAGACCCAGACGGGTAAAATAGCCAAGTCAACAATGTCCTGTTTTTTTTAGCCAATATGGACAAAGAGAAACGGGGTGCTGTACACAGCTTGTGAACGGGGTGGCGGGTCGCTGCCAGACTATCCCCTGGTCCGATATGCAGTAAATTTTCTGCACCGTGTGACAACGACCGATCAGCTACCAACCTATTTTTGGTTATTTTTCTATTCAGTTTTTGATCAGCGCACTTTATTATCGTGGTTTTTTTTTTAAATTTTTTAATCATAAATAATATGTAGACTTGGAAAAAAAAAGAGAGCTGACATGTCGCTGTTTTGTCACTAAACCCAAAGACCCACCCACCCCGTAGGAAGGGTGGACGTTTGTGAACGTTCCCTTAGGTCTCTATTCTTTATTTATTGTGTGGCCCCTAAAGAGGGGCCAACCAACTGACACTGTCAGTTGGTTAGTAGATGCTACTCAACATGGGCGTAATTAATTACACCTAGTGTTGAGAAACAACATGACTGAGCTCAAAAGGCCCCCGTTGGGTGGGGGCCCTTGTGGCACAACGAGTTGGTTCGTTTTTCAGATTACCGACTCGGCGAGAGTTTCTGCCTATGTATCTTTTATAAAGCCTTAGATATGGTGTGGTATTTTTCATCTCGCTATAGTTTAGTTGGTATTCAAAGAAACTGCCTCATTTCTATCAGAAATACACAATATTGAATTGTTTTTATATTTTAATATATTCAGAAGCACACTTTGTTGCCTATATAGCTCATTATGCGTTGAAATGTTCGCGAGCATCGTGGGAATGTACAAATCCCCTATTGTGGCGCCATCTGACGAAAGAGCAAGGAACTATACGTGACCTGAACCCCGCCCTCAGCGCGTTCGTTATTCGCATCTTTGACAGCGACTAAGAGACGCTCAAACTGTCTCTTATTTAGTTTGAACTTATCACAAATTTGTCTTTGATAGGTCGTAGATCGACTTCTGACTTTTTAGTTAGAATAAAAAACAAGTGACGCCGCCACAGACCCGCGCATTAACGCGCTCCGCCGTCTTCAGAGGGCCGAGTCTATAGTACAGTAGATTCTACTGTGTACTTACACTAACAGTGCTACATATACATACCTGAGTCATAAGTGGGTTTTTTTTTGTTGTTTTTTAGGGGAAAAAAGTGATCTACTCACCCAAACCGCTATTAGTAGGTAACCTGTATGACCCATGCCGCAAACATCTGCCTCGTGACTGATAGTGTACCGGTGGTGAAGTGCTGTTGCAAGAACAATTGAGGCTCTTTATATAGCTGAGAGAGCGAATGGACTAATCTTGTTTTCACCTTGAGCCCCACCCTATTCCAGAGAGGGTATCAAAAATCGCATGTACACGTATATGGGCTTATAGCTGGTGAATAGATAAGGCGGGGCACCTGTGTATACTAAGACTCCAGGGGGCGTTTTAACGACAGGTGTGACGCGCCAGCCCGTGGAGGGAGCTTTTTTGTTTTTCACCTAGAGAGCGTATACAAAGCCTACAGGGGGTGATTAACGCCAGGTGTGACGCGCCAGCCAGTGGCCGGATCACCTCATCTTCTAAGCTTTTGTTTTCACCTAGAGAGGGGGTCGAGAGTGTATACAAAAAACTACAGGGATGTTTAACGCGGCCAGCTGCCTACATGCTATAGTCTAAGCCTGTTTTCAGCTAGAGAGGGATCTACATCACCTAAGCCCTTTCCACCCTTAAATCGATCTGATAATTACCATAAAGAAGAGTAATGCGCGTTACATGTATGTGGGCTTATAGCTGAGTAAGAGCTTAAGATGCTAGTCAACTGTGTATGCAAAAAAACAAACTACAGGGGGTGTCTAAAGTCGATTGTCATGCGCCAGCGGGCGGACAGAAGTCTGCCACTCTAGCTGTGACTACAAGCGCGTGCGTGTGGTAGACAGCTTAAATCAAACACGAGTTAAGCTCCTTATAGCTTCCTACTGTCTGCGGATTCGAGTCTTTTGTTTTTTTCATGTATTTCCTCGGAGGGTCGAACAGGATTAAAAGATGTAACGAACCCGCGCCTACACAGGTAGACAGCCGGTCGCCTTCCTAGTGAGAGTTTTCCTCCTGAGTTAAGAAGCTTATCTCGGAGCCTAGTACATAAGCGAGAGTGAAACATGAGTCCCACACACTTCTTCAACCACCTTCAGCATGGCGTCATCAGGAATCACTCTACGTTCTACCGAATGTGAGCAATCCCAACACTACTACAGAGCCGCGACAACACCACATGAGGAGACGTCCATGTTTACTGATGAGTCAACAAGTAGCAAGGTGGAGGTTGGTTTTTATCAAGATTCGTACGGGTGGCTGGAAAGTGTGAGGGCTACTTCTGCAGCTAATGCTGCTGCTCGTGCAAAACGTGAAGCTCGTAAGGTGGAAGTTGGTTTTTATCAAGATTCGTACGGGTGGCTGGAAAGTGTGAGGGCTACTTCTGCAGCTAATGCTGCTGCTCGTGCAAAACGTGAAGCTCGTATCGCTGTTCGTGCTACACATGCAGCATACGAAGTTGCCAATGCTGCTAACAACGTTGCTGTTACTCTCGCCGCTGCTGCTCGTGCTGCTAATCTTTTTGCTACTGTTTCCGCTCTTGCTACCGATGCTGCTGCTACTGATGCTGCAACGTCTGCTAAAAGTGTCGCTGTTGCGGCTGCTGCTAGGGCTAATGCTATTAATGCTTGTACAGCTGCTAAAAAAATAGCCTGTTTTGCTTATGCTAGTCGCAGTGTCGCTGTTACGGCTATGACTGATGCCCATGATGCTAAGTTACGGGCTTTTGCTTTTGCTGAAGATGCTGTTGATGCTCAAGATGTTGCTGCTGCTGCTGCTACTGCTGCTGATGAGGCTGCTGCTGCCGCTGCTGCTGCTGCTGAAGATGCTGCTGCTGCTGCGGCTGATGCTCTAGACACCTATGACGCTGCTGCTCTAGACACCTATGACGCTGCTGCTGCTGAAGATACTGCTGCCGCTGCTGCTACTGCTGCTGCTGAAGATGCTGCTGCCGCTGCTCTAGACACCTATTGTAAGATTGTAAGATTGTAAGATTTTTTATTCAAGCAATATTCACGGTTTACACTGCGATATTCTTATGTTGAACAAACACTAAATACATACAAGTTAGTTTACAAGCAAGTACATAGGTTTGTATATTAGGTCAACCATAAAGTCGACTGTAGCGGACAGTTTAAATGATTAAACATTATTAATCAGAAAAATATAGACATATCTCAGATATTTTAACATTCTGTTGAAAGTATGGAGTGTTGGCGAACTCCGTGTCTTGGTTTGTATGTCAAGATTGCCACTTGGTTATGTTACAAGTGGGAACATGATTAACATAATGACATTGATGTTGGTGAGAGCACTGCTTATGCAATGAACAGGTCACCGCTCGCATGGGAATTGCGTTGAACAAGAAAAAGAAAAGTTAATGGGAGTAGTGCTTATGCACTGGACTTGCCATGTAGAAGTGTATGTTTGAGTAAGTGATAAAATGCATTAAAGTATAGCTCTTGATGTGATCATGACTCCTCGTCCTTCAGTATAGATATGGTATAATCAGCTTTATGGGAGTAGTGCTTATGCACTAGACTTGCCAAGAGTGTATTGAAATTAAAATCCAGTGATATGAGCAGCTCAGTGGGAGTAGTGCTTGTGCACTAGACTTACCAGTAATGCAATGAAGCTGAGGTCTGAGAGTCGAACCATCATACTGTAATTTAAATGTGTTTTTCCGACTACTTAATTAATATACAAAGTACTACCTGGTGGGAGTAGTGCTTGTGCACTAGACTTACCAAAAGTGCATATTCTGTCTGTTTACTTATTTAGTTATGCTAACAGACAGTGTCTTAGCTTGATCTGTGTGAAATCTATTTTTTCAATAACATTCTTAAAACTGGAGCGAGTTTCAAGTTGCTGGGTGACAAGATCTAATGAATTCCACAAAGTCGATCCTCTACACAGTGGTGATTTTTTTACCACATGTAACTTATCTCTAGGGGTTTTGAAACGGATTTTATTCTCAGCCCTTGTACGTGGATTCTCAGCTATGATTACATTATCTGACACTTTAGATAACTTATGCATGTGTAGTAGTAGCTGACAGTCTCGTCGTGAAACAAGCCTAGCCATGTCACACAAGATATGTAGGTCATCCTGAGTTATGTCTCTTGGATTTCTTATACCCTGGCTAGCCCTCAGACCTCTATTTTGAATCGTCTGTAAACTCTTCTGATCCAACTGGGTGGCGCAATCTAGAATGAAACTGCAATATTCAAGAGATGGCAGAATACAGTGTTTATAAATTTCAAGACATGTATCATTATCAATGGAATCTCTTATACGATGAGTTCTTTTAATTTTGTACCCGCAGCTTTTTCTGATCCCAGCAAGATGAGTTTTCATGGTGAGGTTCTCGTCTAGAGTAACCCCTAGATAACAAAAACTTTTGACCTTAGCAATGTTGACATTGGCAATTTTAAGGGTGGGGTCGACAATTGCGTTAGTTTTTGGCCGAGTACCATATATGACCTGCATCGTTTTTTCACTATTAATAGTGAGTCTATTTAATGCACACCATTCAGTGATAAGGTCAAGGTCAGGCTGGCCAATGCGACCTATGTCATCAGCAGATTTGCCCTCGGTTATCATAACAGCATCATCAGCATATAGTATGATCTTAGAGTTTTCAGCAACTGTTGGAAGGTTATTAATATACACAGAGAAAAGCAGAGGGCCTAAGATCGACCCTTGGGGGACGCCATAGGTGACCCTCGTTGGCTTAGAAATTTTGCCATTTGCAAGAGTGCAGTGGATTCTATTACTTAGATAGCTTTTGAACCATCTCAAGACGGATCTGTTAGAACCCATGGCCCCCAGCTTATCCAGGAGCCTGCCATGATGGACTGTGTCAAAGGCTTTCCTCATGTCTATAAATAGACATGAGGAAAGTCTTCCACGACCGATGGCCGCATAAACGTGTTTGGTCATCTCATGAACTGCGTCTGCTGTAGACCTGCCAGGAGTGAAGCCGTATTGAAAATCTGATAATAATTTATTTTCTATGACGCGGCTGCTGCTGCTTTTGCTGCTGCCGCTGCTGCTACTGCTGCTGCCACTGCTCTAGACACCTATGACGCTCCTGCTACTCCTGCTCTAGACACCTATGATGCTGCTGCTGCTGCTGCTGCCACTGCTCTAGACACCTATGACGCTCCTGCTACTCCTGCTCTAGACACCTATGATGCTGCTGCTGCTGCTGCTGCCACTGCTCTAGACACCTATGACACTCCTGCTACTCCTGCTCTAGACACCTATGATGCTGCTGCTGCTGCTGCTGCTGCTGAAGATGCTGCTGCTGCTGCTGCACTAGTCATCTATGACGTGGCTACTGCTCTAGACACTTATGACGCGGCTGCTGCTGCTGCTGCTGCTGAAGATGCTGCTGCTGCTGCTGCTCTAGACACCTATGACTGAAAACATAGTAGGCGTTATTTACAAACACTGCTGTTACCTATGCCTAAACTTAGTAGGTCTTATTTACAAACAAGAGAGCCACGTGGTGTTGTTTACAAACAAAGAGAGCCACGTGGTGTTGTTTACAAACAAAGATAGTCACGTGATGTTGTTGTGGTCTATCATGTCAATGAAGGGGTCACGTGATCAAGGGGGCGCGGTCTATTATGCAAATGAGGGGGTCGCGTGACCAAATGGCGACCTCTGATTGGCTGGTGATCAAGAGGGCGTGGCTTATTATGCAAATGAAAGGGTCACGTGATCAAGGGGGCGTGGCCTATTATGCAAATGAGGGGGTCACGTGACCAAATGGAAGCCTCTGATTGGCTGGTGATCAAGGGGGCGTGGCCTATTACGTAATTATGCAAATGAGGGGGCGTGGCCTATTACGTAATTATGCAAATGAGGGGGTCACGTGACCAAATGGAGGCCTCTGATTGGCTGCATGTCGATTGAGTAATAAACAGTAGTTAACTATAGTCCCGTTCCGATACATACTATACTACTAATAGATGCCAGACTTTTTCGCTTTTTTTAACAGTCATCATATTTTTCTTCCCCACCCCCGTAAAGTTTACAGGGATTTACTGTTGTATTTTTACGGTTATTCATTTATGATTCTCTATTCAATGATGATTATAATTGTATCTGGATCCATTGATGTATATTTCATGATACCATCTTAATTCCATGCTTGTATAGATATCAAGCCTGAGAAGCATAACTGAATGGCTCATAGCAATATACAATTTATTTTATGGTCGTATTGCACGCTCCCGAGGGTCGCCATGGGTCGCCATGGGGTCGCCATGGGGCTTGTACAGAATTCAAAATGGCGGCCGACGGAGGTAAACAAACACCGCGGAAGTAAGTAAATGCCGTGGAAGTAAACAAATATGGACTAAATATCTATTTTAGATTGATAAAACCCTGAAATAAATACAGAGCGTCACTTAAAAGTGACCTCGTCTATGGTTATTGCACTCGTGAGCCTTGTCCCGTACTGCACTAGGCCTGCGGCCAGCGTGCAGTACGGGACAAGCCACACTCGTGCAATAACCACAAACTCAGTCACTTTAGCGTGCAGCTCTGTCTATATATTCCATGAGCAAAAGGTACTCTAGGATTGCTACAAAGAAACGCTTGACAGTCTCAACATGTATAATTCTAATTATCATAACATGGGTGTTTATACTATCCTTACTAGTTCCCATGGTCTCAAAAAGGGAATATTTCTTTTTTATCTTTCAGATGCCAAAGGCTTCAATTTTGATTGCGTAATTAATGAGATATTTGGATATCTTTATGAATCTAACACAATTCTGTATGTTTAAGTTGATAGTTTCCACTAAAGTCTCCCTATTGAACCAAACTGCCACCTGATGGGCAAATTATTAACGTGAAATTCACCGTAAATGAAATAAACATTGTTTCACTGTTCTGGTTGATGGATGTTCAATGTAAAAGTAATGATTTTTACAGTGTCTCACCGTAAATCACAATTACTGTAAATCACAATTCAACAATGATTCTCCGCAACTTCAAAGGAATATTTGTACTGTGTAGTTCATGGTATTGTAGCAGAGTTATTATGTTTGTATTATGTTGTATAATCTCAAATTGACTGGTATCGTTGTAGCTAAATTACTATACATGTGTGTTGTGTCACTTATTACTCCTACCTGTTTGATTAGTTGGGAAGTATTACTCCAGACTCATGGCACACAGTTGTATGAGCTTGGAGTCTCTTTTACCTTCTGACTTCATCTTTGGCTGCCATCTCCCAAAGGCCTGTCCCTCACACAGAAAAGTAAAGAAGTCACCACGACTCTGACAGCCAGAGTCGCAGTTTGTCTCTCATGTGACGCCTGTGGAGGAGAGTCAAATGAGTTTGACTCTCCATTCCTGAAGAGTCAACAGCAATTGACCCCTCAAAAGAGCAGGAGTCAAAATTGATACTTGAATTACTTCACTGTATAAAGTTTCATCTTGAGTTATTGTGTAGGGGAGCCACCTTGTCCCCCTATAATTCTGTGTACCACTGCTACCACTTACATCTTTCCTGTCTGGCAGGGTCTAACCACACTACCTCAGACCATCCAACATGTGTGACGACGATATCGCCGCTCTTGTCATAGACAATGGGTCTGGTATGTGCAAAGCTGGCTTTGCTGGAGATGAGGCACCTCAAATTGCCTTCCCCTCCATCGTCGGCCGACCCCGCCACCAGGGTGTCATGGTGGGTATGGGCCAGAAGGATTCTTACGTAGGAGACGAGGCCCAGTCCAAGAGAGGTATCCTCACCCTCAAGTACCCCATTGAGCACGGTATTGTCACAAACTGGGACGACATGGAAAGGATCTGGCATCATACATTCTACAATGAGCTGCGTGTGGCCCCTGAGGAACACCCCGTCCTGCTGACTGAGGCTCCCCTCAATCCCAAGTTCAACCGGGAGAAAATGACACAGGTTTGTGATATACTCTTACAGGTCACTAGATCCAGTTCTGTAATGTGTTTGACCCATATAATGCAGGTAAGCTTTTGATTATTCCATAGTAAATCACAGTTTCTATATGAGAATTTATGGTATGTATCATAAAGAAGAAACAAACTTGGTATGATTAGATAAACATGAGCATGTTTAATGCTGAAGCATAATATTATCTATGCACATGTTCAATTAGATTAACTAAGGCTTCTGTTGTCATTAAAAGTTGAGATCTAATATTTGAAGTTGATACCAATCATGACTGACTCTAAGATTACAGGTTCTCTTCTGAATTTTGTATGTAGATTTTTCCTTTCTATTGACCCAAACAGATTATGTTTGAGACCTACAACACCCCGGCTATGTATGTAGCTATTCAGGCTGTGTTATCCCTGTATGCCACTGGGCGCACTACAGGGATTGTGCTCGACTCTGGGGATGGAGTCACTCATACCGTCCCTATCTATGAGGGCTACTCCATGCCCCACGCCATACTGCGTCTGGATTTGGCTGGTCGCGACCTCACTGACTATCTCATGAAGATCCTTGAAGAGCGCGGTTATTCCTTCATGACCACGACTGAGCGGGAGATTGCCCGTGACATCAAGGAAAAGCTGTGCTACGTGGCCCTGGACTTTGAGCAGGACATGGCCTGTAGTAGCTCACTGGAGAAGAATTACGAACTTCCCTGTGGTCAGGTCATCACCATCGGCAATGAGCGCTTCAGGTGCCCTGAGGCTGTGTTCCAGCCTTCTTTTGTAGGTAAAAGCAATTTGCAGTAGAATAGAGTGCTGGTAATATAAGGTATTAAAAACCTGAAAATGTCTTGGTTTTGTATCAGTCTCTCTAATTCTCAGTAATCCAGGCATAGGGTTCTTTTAAAAGTATTTTTCTAAGACTCTGGAGGCGATTGATCCCATGAGAATGGGTTTTGACTGCATCTTGGACTTTGACCCGTTCCAATGCTTGGCACTACCAGTGTGAAGTAATAATTCTTCCTCTAACCTTGCATGTGGTATTGTTGCAACTTTAGTACATAGACGTTCCCAAGTTTCCAGTTGATTAGATGTTCTTTATTTTACAGGAATGGCCACTGATGGAATCCATGAGACCACATACAACTCCATCATGAAATGTGACGTTGACATCCGTAAGGACTTGTACGCTAACATTGTCCTCTCTGGTGGCACCACCGTTTGCCCAGGCATTGTTGAACGTATGCAGAAGGAGATCACCGCCCTCACACCTGGTGCAATGAAGGTCAACATCATCGCCCCACCAGAACGAAAGTACTCGGTATGGATCGGTGGTTCTATCCTCGCATCTCTGTCAGCCTTCCAACAAATGTGGATCTCCAAGCAGGAGTATGATGAGTCCGGTCCTTCTATTGTCCACAGGAAGTGCTTCTAGATTTACCCTTTGTATGATAATGTATTAATGCAGGAGCAATCTATCTATTGTAGTCCGTATGTGCCCATGAAAACATTTTAAACTCAGATGCCCAAAGTTACATGGGCCCATTTGAGCCTATTTTGTTGGAGCAGGTCATCAGTCAATGGTTGAGCCCCATGATGAGACAAATTTCTATACCGTATTCGACGTAATAAGCGCACACCCCCTAATAAGCGCACACACCCCGTTTTTGACCGATTTTTATACTACAAATAACCAAAAAATTCTCAAATTTTGACCCCAATTAAACTCTTAACTATTAAAATGTGTCTATAATAATTTTTTAAGCGCACTGTGGCTTATTACGTCGAATACGGTATATTTGATGGGATCCTACAAGCGGTGCTGAAGGACGCTAGGACCATACGGGGGCAGCAGCCTCCCCTACATAATCTGACCGAGTCTGACTGAGCAGTAAACCCTTCAGCTGTAGATCTTACTAAGGACCTAGTGGTAGTGGGTGTAAAGGAATTGTATGGTTCACTTTGTCCCATTACCAACTACAGTAGATGTAGGATTGAAATTGTAGCCGACTGTTTCCCAAATGAAGCCCTGGCCGGGCCACAATGAAAAATTAGAAATATTCTTGGTCCCAGGAACAACACACTAACGCCGGCAAGCTGGGGTGTGTGGGTGTAAGCTGAATCTCGCGAGAGATTCAGTGCTCAGAACAAACATGGCCGCCCATACGGAGAGACCACAAGTATCACTATGGGTTCCTTTCCTATCCCTTTTTTCTCAATTTCCCTTAAAGGGTTAATACATGACTATTTAAAGTGGAGTGAGTGTGCAGGGACTGGTTTTTAATATATATGCTATAATCTGTGACTACTGATTGTAATAACCGATGCAACTCTAACTACCAGACATTTACACAACACATTACATTTATAAACTAAAATAAACAACTAATCTTAAATTTTGGGTAATCCTTACGCTGTAAAAAGTTTCCAATGAAAATCACAGACATCTTTCATTGATATTATCCCGTACTGTTTATGGTAATTGATATTATCCCGTACTGTTTATGGTAATATGAAAGATTGATCCCCAGAATCAAAGCCAAAAGCTACAAACCTTTACTGAATCAGTGTGATTAAATCCCTCCCTAAGGAGTCCCACCTGAGGGAGGTCCACCTACAGACTGGTGGTGCCCCCTGCATGCTAAGTCCTGAACTAAAACTCACCAGGTCATGAAAAAAGTGAGTAATTGATTTTTACAAAAAATCAACAATAAACAAAAAAGTATCAATTTTGATTTATAAATAAATCTGAAAAAATTGATTCCTCTGTTATTACACCTGATGAAGCTGTGAACAGCTGAAACTCCTCAGAACTCATACTCAACTAATACAGTGACTGAATACTGGCTATCATTTTTTGACTTTTCATTAAATGACACTTCTATTTAGAAACCAAGCAATTGGAATAGGGGCCTATATGGACCCACAACTATCAAATTTCAATTTTGAGGTTTGATAAGTTATTTATCTAAAAAATAGAAGTAACACAGAGTTGCCAGGATGTGACCTGCATTTGGCTAAGCCAATCAGAGAGTCACCTGTATATTGTTGAGGTCAGTTGACCCAATTAGCCCAGGTCAGGGCGGCAAAAACTCACCTGATTCAGTTCTGAAGGAGTAGTGAACAGAGAAACACGACCCTCGTCCAACCGATTAAAATCACAGACATCAATAAATGCCAGACTTTTCGCTTTTTTTACAGGCACCATATTTTTCTCCCCCCCCCCCGTAAAGTTTACAGGGATTTTCTGTTGTATTTTTATGGCAATTCATAGATGATTCTCTGCTATTCAATGATGATTATAATTGTATCTGGATTCATTGATGTATATTTCATGATACCATCTTAATTCCAGGCCTGTATAAATATCAAGCCTGAGAAGCATAACTGAATGGCTCATAGCAATATACAATTACATTCCATGAGCAAAAGGTACTCTAGGATTGTTACAAAGAAACGCTTGACAGTCTCAACATGTATAATTCTAATTATCACAACATGGGTGTTAATACTATCCTTACTAGTTCCCATGGTCTCAAAAAGGGAATATTTCTTTTTTATCTTTAAGATGCCAAAGGCTTCAATTTTGATTGTGTAATTAATGAGATAGTTGGATATCTTTATAAATCTAAAACAATTATGTATGTTTAAGTTGATAGTTTCCACTAAAGTCTCCCTATCGAACCAAGCTGCCACCTGGTGGGCAAATTTTTGACGTGAGATTCACCGTAAATGAAAAAAACATTGCTTCACTGTACTGTCGGAGTAGAGAAACAAACCAGTTTAAAGCATCCCAACTGGCGAGGTGGCTAATTTATTGTTTTGTCATCATGGACATGATTGTAAGGCCAAAAAGAAAAAGGTGTGTTCAGGTATCCCTAGCGACCCTATTTTTGTGTTTTTTTCTACCAAAAACACTTTTTTTAAACTGAAATATATATTTTTTCCGAAAATGATATATCTTTTCTGAAAATTATAGGAAAATGGGAGGAATTTTGTCTCAAAATCCTTTAAAAAAATTGGTAACCAGATAGTTGTAAAAAATTACACATTTTTTATATAATTTTGCTATAAAATCCTTGTTTATTAACCAAAATAGATATGTAATAGCTCAAAAAGACCGAATGGATGGTGGCTAACACATTTGCATCAAAGTAATATGGTTACTATGGCAACCCAATATTTGTGAAAATTGACATTTTCATATTATTTGCAAGGCCCCATACTTAATACATATCATACCTTGGTTTCCCGTCCTAATTCGAGGCTATTTGACATCTGTGTCTTATGTTGCATGGGGTTAACTTATGCACCCTATTATAGCTTACCCTTTGCACGGTTGCATTCATGCATCACGCTGATGAAATGGTATGGTGAACATATTAAGGACGGCCTTTATGCATCATGCCAACGGTCGTCACGATGCACGAATGCATCCCTGGCGAGTATCTGCATTCAAGCATCATGCCGACCCTACAGGGTTGAGACACTCCCGTCTGGTCAGCGTGATGCAGCTTTCAGCACTGGTGAGTTTCCTCTCCGGGGCTGCAGTGGTGCATCATGACGACAAATGTCATCTTTTAGCGACATGCCATCCTTAAAGGGTTAAAGCAGTTTGCTGTCTGTGAAGGGTTTACATACAGGTGTTGTACACCAGTACCAGGTGGCAGCACCTGCAACACCTGGTGTTCGGTGGGGGGGGGGGGGGTGGGGGGGGGAGGAGGGGATGTCCAGATCCCAGATGGTCGAACCTTTAAATTCCTCATGCATTTTCTCTATCATTCCTCAAACATGAGATAATTTAATATTAGAATCTACTCACTTTTAGACATTGTAGTGATACATATTATTTTCTTCTTTTTTTGGGGGGGAGGGGGGGTAAGTTTTGTGTCAGAGTGCCTGCATTCAGAGTTCAAATTGTATATATTTGCTGGATTAGGTTGGATTGATCTAGACACAGACAAGTACATATCTCCTGACATCTTGGGACGCCAACTTGTAGCTTCTTTAATTGCACATGCGCGAACATATGATTTACACGCCAGGTGGCAGGTCGGCACTTTGCTGCCTTGATTAACAATATGTAGGATCGCACATATTTCAATAAAAATTTCAGTAAAAACTGACAAATCTCACCCCCTTGGTCGCTTGCTTACCCTTTAAGGATTCCATGGTTCCTTGACACTGAAGGTCATTAGTTGTAAAAGATGCAAAAGTCACAAGTACAGTGGGCTGCATTTATGCATCATGACAACAGATAGTGTATCAAAGCATGATGCCTTACTTAAAGGGTTAACATACAACTTCTCACATGTCTGCTTGGGCCAAAAAAAAAGAGAAGGTTTAATTCAGGTAATATGGGAGTAAAATGTAGGTCGGATTTTTTAAATAAAAAAAACAATTTTTTTAACATGAATGTACTAGCCAACCTTTTTTGGAACACCCTAAAACTTACCAAAAAAGTTAAAAATACGAAAATTCCTTCAAAATTCGGGTGACCTGAAACAAACCTCTTTTTTTTGGCCTTGGCTGTAAGTTAGTAGGTATGTTAGTGGTGTTAAAGTGAGCTGTCTCACCAGCTGGTCACACTTCTACCAGTGTCATTTATAACATACTGTAAAATTACGGTAAAAAGTTCAAGGCAACAGCTGAAGATTGTGAAGATTAATCACTAAAGCAATTTAAGAGAAATACTGACCATGAATAAGATATCATAACATACCAGGATACAGAAAGTGATTTCTTCTATTATTGTGGGAGAAGATTGTTATTTTTTGTTTGCAGCTACAGACAGTTTGCAGGTAAAGACGCTGCGACAGTTTGCAGGCTTGGATAGTTTGCACAGTTTGCAGGCATGGATAGTTTGCACACAAGGAAACCAAGCAAAGATGTAATGCATGTATGGGTAGTTTGCAGATATGGACAGTTTTCATGTACCGACAGTTTGCAGGCATGGACAGTTTTGGGGATATAGACAGTTTGTAGGTTTGGACAGTTTGTAGGTTTGGACAGTTTGCAGCTATGGACAGTTTGCTGGTATGGACAGTTTGCTGGTATAGACAGTTTGCTGGTATGGACAGGTTGCTTGTATGGCCAGTTTGCTGGTATGGACAGTTTGCTGGTATGGACAGTTTTCTGGTATGGACAGTTTGCTGGTATGGCCAGTTTTCTGGCATGGACAGTTTGCTGGTATGGACAGTCTGTCTGTACAGATAGTTTGCAGGTATGGACAGTTTGTAGGTATGGCAAGTTTGTAGGAATGGACAGTTTGCTGGTATGGACAGTTTGCAGGTATGGACAGTTTGCTGGTATGGCCAGTTTGCTGGTATGGACAGTTTCTAGACTTGGGCAGTTTGCAGCTTATCTTAGTACCAAGTCTGCACAGGGCCAATTTGGTTTTAGCCCAGGTTGGCTCTTTGAAGTTGGGCAAAACTGAGCTGGGTTTGATGATTGAATAACCCATAATTATTCCAGGATTAGTCTTAAATCCAATTTGAGCCTAAAGTGGGCAGCCCATGCAAAAATCAATTTGCGCTCAACTTGGTAAGCCCTTTTGGGGCCACACTATAGGCGTCTAGCTGGATGCATTATCAACCAATGAGATAATTCCCTGGCCTTCACTGCGGAATTTTTAGGGTGCATTATGTAACAGCCTGTACCCATTGTGATTGCCGTATCAGTCCTTATCTCGCCGGTTACCAGATCAAGCAATGGATGCGCCCACAGGGCGACCAGACTGACCCCTATAGCCCAGTGCCCTAATAAACCGATGGAAGCCTGTCACTCCTGCCACTCAGGGCCACATCAGCTTGAAGGTATAGACATTAACATTCACTTTCCACCTTCCGCCTACACAGCTGTGTGCGTGTCCAACATGGGGGGAGGTGACAGGAGGACTGTTACCGTGTTAGTTACTGACCCGCCATATTCACCAATTAGTCTCTAAGGCCAAAAAAAAGACGGTTTGTTTCAGGTCACCCGACCGACCATATCAAAACAGTGCCGACCCTACAGTTTTTTATGCAATTTTCGTATTTTTACCCTCAATTTTGAAGTCTTCAGTGAGGCTGGGTAGTACTTTCATGTTTAAAAAAAAGGTTTAAAAAAAGAAACATGACCCGCCGACCCTACATTTTCTTTCTGTGTTACATGAAACAACAGATTTCTCTCAAGTTAGGCCACACCAAAAAAAGAAGTTAGTCAATGGATTTCGCGCATCTTATTTACGGAAATGGATTTTTTTTTGGATTTTGCACGCCTCATTTTTTTTCAAAATTGAGAATTTCTTTTTTTTTAGGGGTCCACTAAGAACTTTTGTCGGAGACTGGTTTAAAAAAAAAAAGTCGCTCGCTCCTGTTTTCCCCCAACAAAATCCATTGACACATTGACAAAAAAAAATCTTAAAAAAAAAAAAAAAAAGCTCGCTCGCACCATTTTTTGAAAAGTGAAACCCATTGACCAACTTTTTTTTGGTGTGGCCTTAGAGGGCAGCTCATACATGAGTTAGGCGTATACGCTACATTGCTCGTATAAGTGCTTTTCTGAAAAAAAACATTGTATTTGAATCAAAATGGCTACTATAGTAGCTCTGAAGAAAATCATTATACCCTTCAATTCTGAAACTGGTTCTTATTTTGGACAAAGCTCTTCATTTATACTGAATTTGTTTCTATTATGTTTTGACTAAATATGTGTGTCATTTGCATCAAATAAAAACATGCTACCCATCAGATATGTGGCATACATAGTGATGAGATCTTAGACTGCAAATTACCGTAAAACAATTCACGATTTGCTTCAGGCCATGCCCCGGGGCCATGCTATACGTTATAATAATGACAAGCAGACAGGGTTCCAATGATAAAAGAAATAGACTTTAACTTTATTTCAGAAGACAATGTTGCTGCATACAAGGACAATGGCAATGAGTATAACAGTACACAGAGAGAAGAAACAGCGTCAAAAGGGAGTCCAGGCTTCCTCTAGAATGACTCCCCTCTGTAGGGGAGTCCAGGTCACTAAGGGAGCATAGGCGGCTCTTCGGCTGACCTGAGGGGGTTACCTGGGGAACTTTATTAGGCAACCTGGACTCCCCTACAGAGGGAGTCATTCTGGAGGTAACCTGAACTCCCTTTTGACTCTGTTTCTTTTCTCTCTGTAGAAACTTGGTAGCTTCTCTAGATAGGAGAAACATACACACACCTGTGTTCACAGTAAATACAAATCTATGGTGATAGTCTTTGTCATGAAGGAAAGGTGTTTTTACCAATATTAGAAAAGGGCATTAAATATACACTATTTTGTGGAGCAAATATGTCTGATGTATGTGCATTGAAAAATAGCTCTTGAGGAAGAACATTCAGTGTTTTCTAAATGAAAAACGGATTTTCCCTAAATCTGAATGTCAGATGGGTTACACCTGTGTGACAGGCAAATGCGGGATAGCTCACCCAGGTGCGTGGACAAACATTAACAGCGCAATCTTAATCTTACATCTTAAGATGTCTTAATCTAAGGCAGTCTTGTTTTGTATTGAGACTTGATCTGCCACAGCGTTAACATCTAAAGGGGGGAAAAATAAATAATGGGGGTTGGGGTGCAGAGCAGCCGATTACGAACTAGTTGACTATAGCCTATCCTACAATGGACTGTATAGTCTTACCACTACTAGTGGCGCCATCCTTCCTTGCTTAGTAACACTTTTAAGATAGTCTAAGATAGCTTAAGATAGGTTAAGATGAGTTTAAGACTAATTTTAAGATACTTTAAAAAGACCATCTTAATTCTGTGTTAAGATTGTGCTTTTAACGTTTGTCCGCGCACCTGGGAGAGCTATCCCGGGCGTACGTGTAACAGGGTCAGAACCTGCGGCAACTAGCACTTTAAGGACTCTCAGCACCCATATTGCACTAAAACGGTTTTGAGGGTATAATTCCAAGTACATGTGTTACACCTGTACATATTATACATCATTTGAACCACCTATAATACTTTTATCAAATTCCTTCCATTATTTGGAATTTTTGTCACTGTGGAACGCGAATGGAACAAAAACGTTCCTTTTTATCTTCTTTTAATTTCAACATCATTATGGGATGGAAAATGGACATAATTATTAAGTTTAACTATTTTAAACTGATATTGATGTCAATACCTGGGGTCCTTTTTTTTCTTTTCTTGATATTCCAATTATTAAGGCCTACAGAGCTCTTCGAAGTTGCATAGTTACTAAAAAATGGTAAAAATGGCTATTTACCCCTATTATCACCCACTTTTTTAGCTAACTATGCAATTTTGAAGAGCTCTGTAGGCCTTAATAATTGGAATATCAGGAAAAGAGAAAAAAGGACCCCAGGTATAGACATGAATTTTAGTTTTCAATTGAGAAATTCAAGAATTTTGTCCAATTTCCATCCCATAATGCTGTTGGAAAAAAAAGAGGCTGAAAATGGAACGTTTATGTTCCATCCACATTCCATGGGTACTAAAACAAGAAATAATCGAAGTAATTTGATAAAGCTATTATAGATGGTTCAATTGGTGTATAATATGTACAGGTTTAACACATTTCCTTGGAAGTATACCCTCCAAACAGTTTTAGTGCAATTTGGGTGCTGAGAGTCCTTAAGAGAAACATTCATCATTGGGTTTTCTGGGTTACTATAGAGAAGCTTATACATCAGTATTACATCATGATACAGGAGATTAAGAATAAATTGATATAGGTATCTTTCACTGTTAGATATGGGATCTTACGATATGTTTTATTAATTTTCCTAAATGTTTAAGAACAAATAAACTAACTTCGAAAGCGTCATATGTACTATTGAATTGAATCAAATGAAATTCCTTTACTTGTAGAACTATTTTGAAAGGCATTTTAGGGTAGTATAGTGCTTTGCTACACAAAGGGTGGGCATGATGCTTGAATGCAGCCCTTGAAATAGACTCACCAGAGCTGCATTCATGCATTATGATGAAGGTTAACTAGAGTTGAATATAATCATAACAGCTTGAAGCAGATAGATATACATTTATGGATTCATGGAGGTAACATTTGTTGAAATGTTACAGGCTCAGTCTCAAGACTTTGTAACAATTGGATCGTCTTTGACCGGGGGACATCTTTGACCGGGTGACGTCTTGACCTGGTGATGTCTTTGACCGGGAAACACTATTATAGCATAAATTAGACCTATATAGTAAGAAATGGGTGGGAAAAATCAAAGGATATTTTCACACTATATGAAATGAAATTTATTTAAAGTTTGTTATATTTATATGTAAGCCCTTTCACGTGGAATAAAGTATTATGTTACATTATTTTTTCTGCCCGGTCAAAGATGTCACTTTCTACATCATGTGGACTTTGATGTCAAAATTATTAATATGCAATAACCGTCCACCTATTTTTCAAATAGTAGAGATATGGGGGGGAAAAATGAAAAATTGCCTTTTCTAGCCTCCCGGTCAAAGACGTCACCTGGTCAAAGACGTCACCCAGTCAAAGACGCCACCTGGTCAAAGACGATCCAATTGTTACAAAGTCGTGAGACTAAGCCTACAATGTTCCATTTTGCCTTATACATTAGCAGTACTAGTATGTTCAATCAAAACCGCCAGGTCGAGGATCGGAGAAGGTTTTGCTCCAAGACAAATTCACATTTCACAAATCAGTGGACTCGATGCTTTGTCATTTCATATGCTGTCAATGGGTCCTCCTACAAAATTAAAAATACCATTCAGTGTGCAAGTTCCCTTCAAACAAAATCTCAAGAGGAACTCGTGGCTTTCTCAAGTCATAACTCGAGAATTTCAGAACGTTTTTGGAACATTTTTTGGAATGTTTTTGGAAACTTTCTTGTGTAATATTCCCTGTCATTTTTTGTAGTGAAACTCGGGAAATACGCGTCTTCATTGAACATGTCACTCGGAACGTTCACTATTCTCGAGAATCTCCCATGTTTATCTTGTGTATACAACTTGTGCGTTTCCCGGGAAATACACACATTTCTAACTTGTGTCATTCTTGAGTTCTGTTTGGAGGGGTTGCAGGAGGTGTAGTCAGTGTATATAGTGTGTGGGACCCCCTGTTCAACTGCTAAGTGTATCAACCCTGCTAACTGTAGTAACTACACTTAGCATTTGGCTATCCAACTGCTAAGTGTATCAAAAAACTGCTAAGTGTATCAAGTTTTATTGATACAGTTAAGGACATAGATACACTTAGCAGTTGGTAAAAATGTATGGTAGCCATCTCAGTCCAGCACAAAGGCTCTCAAAATAGCGCTTCCATGACCCTATTTTAACCTCAGACAGGTGGTGGCCTGTGGTGTGGGGCTCTATACTAGGGAGTTGGTAGTTTGACAGGATATCATAATAACACCTGCTACTAACATGGAGAGAAGGTTGAGACAACTGGGCCAGAGAACTGATTAGTAGAAAGGATGTGCGAGGCTAGACATAGGGAGCCCCACTCGGGCCTAAGCTAAACATCAAAACAGCGGCTGCTGGCCAAAAATCACCAGTCCCAAGTCACGTTGATATTGAATTTAGGCAAAAATGCAGTACTAGTACTAGTACTGTCCCTATAACAGACATCCCTAGAAATTGATGCACGTAGCCGTCTTTTGATACAGTTAGCAGTTGGATGGTTGATTGCTAAGTATGGTTACTACAGTTAGCAGGATTGATACACTTAGCAGTTGTACACCCCCCCCCCTCACCCTTATGTCTTTTGTAGTCCCTGTTATGTATAGTAATTTGCTGTCTTATTTTTTGCTATGGGGTGACATATTTTTGGTCACCCCCTCCCGTTCCCGACTATGAAGAGGTGTATTATCTCTTTGGATGCTGCCATATCCCCAGCTGTTATAAAAACATGAAAACAAACTGAAGCCAATATCTTTTTAATTGACAACAATGTGATGGGACTCAAATGTGATGTACAATCTAAGGGTGATTTGGGTCACTAATTAGGGATGCATTCTAACATCATTCCCACCCTATGCTATTTTTCCATGTTCAGCTGGGATACCATATTCATAACAGGATCTTTCTTCAGTAAATATTAATTTTCAAGATTTAAAAAAGTGTGACCCTCACAGGTCAGGCCGTTTTATTTGGATAACTTGGATTACGGATCCGCCGCAGAGATTTTTGGCATTTTGCAAAAAAAATTTTAAAAATTTCCCCTCCGAGATCTTTTGAGAATTTTACCAAAGAAAAAAAAAAGTACATGTTGACCAGCAAAAGGTAGAATGAGGCCTTTCAGATCGGGGATAATACTCAATATATCTTCATTAGATTGCCCAGAAATGATTTTTTTTTGTTTTTTTTTGCCCCTGCCCTTCCAAAAATTTGGAGCCAAAAGCCCGTAATCCAAGATATCAAAAACAGATGGCCTCAGCATACCTTTTTAGTGGAGACAGACGAGGCGATGCTCTCCGGCCGGCCATGAAGCGCCGCGCACCTTGTAGCACGCACATGGTGGACTCTGCATGCTGCACACGGTGCTATTACAGTAGCACCTCTGGTGAGTTATAAGGGAGTGTTCATTTATTAGTTACAGGGGGGTGGTGGGTTTTGGGGCGGGGGCGCTAAAATTCCCGACTCCATCTGAGGGGGGGGGGGGGGGGCGTAAAAAAATTCTGACCCCTCTTAAGAGGGGGGCGTAAAAAATTTAGCCCCTTTTTTGCAAAAAGCCAGCGCGTTACTATTGTTCAAAGGGGGTGGGCGAAAAAATTTCCCCTCCGCTCAAAATCTCACCACCCCCCCCTGTAATTAATATATTAACACTCCCTAAAGGGGAAATAACCATCCATGACACACGATAATTATAGGTATAAGGCCAAAAAAAAAAAGGTGTTTCAGGTTACCCGACCCTACCTAGCAAAACAGGGCCGACCCTAGAAATTTTTATCCAATTTAAAAAAAAAAAGGTTTATTTTAAGTGATTATAGGGCTATTTCAGAGTCAAATTGATAGTCAGCGAGTCGACGCCGTTGTTGGCGAGTCAACGCTGAAGTTTGCGAATAAATTTTTGGGTACTTTTCAGGCCATGGGATCAATCTGCCTTTATAAAACAATTTTGGGGCTATTTCATAGTCAATTTGATAGTCCACGAGTCAACACCATTGTCTGGGAGTCAGCGCTGAAGTTTGTGAGTTAGTTTTTGGATACTTTTCAGGCAAGAGTAAAAAAAATATATATAAAAAAAAGGAAATCCGACCTACCCTACAGGACTATGTAACCTGAAACACACCTTTTATTTTTTTTGGCTTTAGATTTCATCAAAAAAAAATTGTTAATTATAATTGGAGAGGTTTAAATGTGTGGTGAAATAACCCAATTACAGTTAATAGCTTCACATACCGAACCTACCATCAAACCTGTCTAATATGGGGCACCCCAAGGATCCGTTTGTGGTCTTACTTTTTTTTCAATTTATATCAATTTGTTGCCTAATATAGATAATTTTGATATAACTTTGTATGTGGACGACGCTGTCATTTCTGTGAACTCCCCAGAGAGGATGCAAACCTGTTTGCACTCACTCTCAGTATGGTGTTGAAGGAATAGCCTTACAATTAATGACAAAAGGACTAAATGGATGTTTTATAATAACTTCGATAATATTGACCCAGTCTTTATTTTGAACAATGTGGTTCTTGAGAGGGTTGAGTCCTTTGAGTATCTAGGTGTTACTCTGGATCCAGGTTTAAAATTCATTGAGCATAGGAGGAACACTGTAGCCTACACGTTTTCACTAAGGTAAAAGAATGCTAGTACCCACGTCACTGAAATTGTTATTAGGAGTTCACCTACAAACTGTCCATACCTACGAACTGTCAGTACCTGCAAACTGTCCATACTTGAAAACTTTCCCTACCTACGAACTGTCCATACCAGCAAACTGTCTATACCTGCACACTGCCCATACCTGCAAACTCTCCATAGCTGCAAACTCTCCATAGCTGCAAAATGTCTATAGCTGCAAACTGTCAATACCTGCAAACTGTCTATACCTTCAAACAGTCCATACCTGCAAACTGTCCATACAAGCAAACTGTCAATACCTGCAAACTGTCCAAACCTACAAACTGTCTATACCCGCAAACTGCCCACACTGCACGAAAAGTGGGGTTCACATAAGATTTACTACTACGTAAACATTTTATTTACACATAATTACGAATATTTACTTGATATTGGTCTGAAAAAGTAAAATGACGTAAATGTGTCTTTTACAGACTCAGTATATAACAGAACGTCCCTGTTTACGCAAACGTAATTTCAAGTAACTATCTTGTTTACATGCTGATGAAGCTAAGTAAATCTCAATGTAAACCTCATGTTTACCTGATGTAAACCTAATGTTTACATAATGTAAACCTCAGGTTTACATGATGTAAACCTCATGTGTACATGATGTAAACCTCATGTTTACATGATGTAAACCTCATGTTTACATGATGTGAACTCCATGTTTACGTGATGTAAACCTCATGTTTACGTGATGTAAATCTCATATTTCCTTGATGTATACCCCAGTATAACCAGGAGATTTTATGTTTTAAATCTCATTAAATCCCAGGGCAACTTGGGGTATCACTAACTCTTAAATCTCACTTAATCAGAGGTATTTCTCTCTTAAATCTCATTAAGTCCCAGGACAACCAGGGGTATTTTTCCAGGGATGATGGGGTATATTTTATTCAGGGGATTAGGATTCATCATTTGAAAATAAATTATCAAATTTGATGCTTTGTAGTCAGACAGCTCTTCAGTAGGCTGGAGTAGGCAGGCAGGCAGGAGGCAGGCAGGCAGGCAGGCAGGCAGGCAGGCAGGCAGGCAGGCAGGAGGCAGGCAGTAGATGTGTTCCCATGGTCAGACAGCAGTGGACTAAGGAGCTCAAACTGCATCCCCATTATATAGGGGGTACAGTGCTAGTCATGTGATCAGAATGAGACTTGCCTCTGATTGGCTGAGCCATCAGTATGGCATTGACCACCATGGGGGAAGGTGGTGGAAAGCTGTGGGAGGTGTAGGGCGACTCCTCCCGCCTCTACCACCCCCTAGGCCGCTTGGTGGTGGAAAGCTATACTTGTAACTAAATGAATTACATCATAACAGTTACATGTATGCAAAGCATAATGTATCTACTATATTCTCCAAAGAAATTATGCATTTATATTGAAGTTAGACCATTTTTCCCCTGAAGGCAAGGACCATGTTTTCCCTGTCGGTTGCAAGGCCCAGCCCACAAATCCATTCTCAGCAGTACCAAAGAGTAAAATGTGTGAACCTTTTTTTTTAAAGCTTATTAAACATTTATATACAAGGTAAGACATATTTATATATAGTACATAGCTTAACAGGTACATAAATACAATACAATATGTCCTTCTTTAGCACTGTAACAGATGAGGAGGTGCCAAAAAGGCCAGTCACCGAACCGCCTACTTTTACCCGTGCCTCTCTCACCCTCTGGGGCGCTGGGGAACGTGTTGGAAAAGCTGTGGGAGGTGTAGGGCGACTCCCCCTGCTTTCCCCACTCTGGGCTGCTGGGGAACGTGGTGGAAAGCTGTGGGAGGTGTAGGACTTCTACCCCCGCCTCCCCGACCCTCTGGATCACTGGGGAACGTGTTCGAAAGCTATGGGAGGTGTAGGGTGACTATGAAAGTGAGAAAATATGGCATTGGAATTTACTGACGTATACAAAAGTCAGTAAATATGGCATTGGGATTTACTGACATATACAAAAGTCAGTAAATATGACATTGGGATTTACTGATATTTCTGTAAGTCAGTAAATATCTTGGAATCTACTGACATTTCCGTCCTCGTAATTCCCTGAACTCATGCAGTGCCATAGCTGCAAACTCTCCATAGCTGCAAACTCTCCATAGCTGCAAACTCTCCATAGCTGCAAACTCTCCATAGCTGCAAACTCTCCTTAGCTGCAAACTGCCCATAGCTGCAAACTGTCCATACCAGCAAACTGTCTATACCTGCAAACTGTCAATACCTGCAAACGGTCCATACCTACAAACTGTCAATACCTACAAACTGTCCATACCAGCAAACTGGCCATACCAGCAAACTGTCTATACCTGCAAACTGTCAATACCCGCAAACTGTCCCTACCTACAAACTGTCTATACCCGCAAACTGCCCATAGCTGCAAACTCTCCTTAGCTGCAAACTCTCCATAGCTGCAAACTCTCCATACCTGCAAACTATCCATACCTGCAAACTGTCCATACAAGCAAACTGTCAAGAGCTGCAAACTATCCATACCTGCAAACTCTCCATAGCTGCATAGAGGGGTTGTTGGGATACGCCGCCATTGTTTTTTTTTTGTTTTTTTTTGTCATGCATTCATAACGGTTTATTGATATGATTTTCAGCAAGTACATTTTTGGTCCTGGCGTCCTTGGAAGGAAGTACAATCATTATAATATAATAATTAGAACGGCATCCAAGAGAGTCCAGTTTTCGCTGCAAGCAGTCTCTAACAACATTGGGTATATACAACATGAAGATGATGGTAAGGTGTACAGTGAATATGTACAGTATACAGTTTATAATACAGGCCGTTGGGCAGTGGCTATCACAGAGGGTAATATCACAGTATAAGAGTGTGTATTCCAGGGTCAGTCTTAGTTTTCTTGTTCAAGTCCTATGGTCATGCTTAAGGTCTATTGTTTCCCTTTTTCTTTTTTCTCTTTCTTGTTCTTTTGACATCAGTGCCCAAGAATTTTTTCAATTGTGTCTTAAAACTAGATCTCTTATCACAGACTTGTACATGTGGGGGGAGTTTATTCCATCCTTGAGCGCCCCTATAGAAAGGACTGCGTTTATAAAATTCAGATTTGGGTTTTCTCAAACTGAAAGTTGGGAGATAGTCATTCCTAGTCCTAGGGTTTTCTGGGGGTGTGAGTTTTTTTGAGCGGTTGTAGAACATTTCTTTCCTCCTTAAGGGAGGAAGGGGAGTTTCACAGTCCTGATGTAATAATAAAACTGAGTTCCCTCGGACTTTCCTTTCTAGACAGATTCTCAAACTCCTGTTTTGAATTCTACCGATTTTTTCTTGCCATTTCTTGCTTGCAGAGTCCAATAAGAAGGAGCAGTAATCAAACTTCGGGAGAATAGTTTGCTTGAAAATGATCACCGCCATTTTACTAGATATACTGGGTTTAGTTTTACCTAGTTTGAAATTGAGATGATTTGTTGCATCCCTGGTGTTTTTTGCATGATCTTCAAAAGTGAGACATCTATCAAGTGTGGCACCGAGATAAGTGAATGATTTAACCTCCATTATTTTCTTGCCATCAATAGTAGGAGTGGTTTTTGGGCATTTTTTATATTGATTACCGGCACAGTACCAAACAAATTTAGTTTTGTTTGGGTTGATAGTGAGACCTTTTGTTGTACAAGCATTCTGTAATCTGTTCAGATCATTTTGTAATTGAGTTAGAGCTGTTTGAGGATCCTTGTTTGAGCTATAAAGTACAATGTCGTCTGCATACATTTTTATCTTTGATTCAAGAGGAGAATTTATAATGCTGTTTACAAAGAAAATAAACAGGGAAGGGCCTAGCACTGACCCTTGCGGCACGCCATACAGTATACTTTTTGCCGCAGATACCTTCCCTTCAATTTTAACTCTTTGTTTCCTGTTTGTGAGGTAGGATTTAAACCAGAGTAACATATTTTTTGGGAAACCAGCATTTTTCAACATATTTAGGAGCTGTACATGATTTATCGAATCAAAAGCTTTTGATAGATCGATGTAACAGGATGCAACGTATTCAGATTGATCTCGAGCTAAATATAAATCTTCCGTTAAATCTAAAACTGCATCCATAGTGCCACATCCTTTTCTGAATCCATATTGTAGAGGCGATAAAAGATCATTGTTCTCTATAATGTTCATGAAATATGACTTAACTAGTTTCTCTAGGAGCTTACTGTGTAGGGGAAGAATTGATATGGGTCTCCAATTTGATACATTATGGAGATCTCCTGATTTAGGGATTGGGGTTACATCAGCTCTAGCCCAGTCTGTTGGAAAGCACCCTGATGTTATAGAAACATTAAATAAATGTGTTATTTGAGGCAATAAAAAGATGAAAGCATCTTTCAGAACTTTTGTTGATATGTCTTGTATCCCTGAGGATTTGTATAAATCAATGTCCTTCAGTAACTCTTCCACCTTTTCTTCAGTGAAATGGGGAGGGGGAGGAAGATTTTCCTCATAAGAGTGGTCCGGTGGAGTATAAACCTGAGGTGGGAGATTGAGTTTTGAGTACAGTTCTGCCCCTACATTACAGAAAAAAATCGTTCATGAAATCCGCTGTATCATCCACTAGCTCGCCGTCTTTCCCATGTATAACCGGATTGTTTGTACTCTTTGGAGGTTTTATTAGCTTATTTATTTCTGCCCAGAACTTTTTTGCATTACCTTTGCAGCTTTCCAATTTGCCTGTGATGTATGTATTATGAGCTTTTTTTGTCATTTTAGATATGTCGAGACGTAGCTTTCTGGCTTGGAGGAAGTCATTGAATCTATGGTACGTCTTAAAATTATGCATGAGTTCATTTCTTTCCTTAATTCTACATAAAATTTCTGTATCCATCCATACTTTCCCATAGTCTTTGACCACAAAGGTTTTCATGGGACAAGTAAGGTCTAAATATTCATTGATTTGAGTTTCAATATCATTCCATTTCTCGTCAATATTTTGTGAGTTGTAGAAAGTAGACCAATTTTTTTAGTTTAAATGTTCTTTCAAATCATCTTTGACATAATTTGTATAACATCTGCCATTGATTTCAACTTTCTTAAACCCATTTCTTCCCTTTTTTCCGGGGGGGGGGGGGATAAAAAATTCTATGGGTGGATTCAATTTTCTCTTTCTTTTGATTCTAGAGGGAGGGGGTTCTGAAAAGCAAAATTTGGTGGGGGGGGGGGGGACTCCAGAAAAACAAAAGTTTTATTACATGGCAGATACAACCCTTTCTATGTTAAACCATACTCCATGTCTTTCATGTCTTCCATGTCCTCCATGGAATACAGTGTAGCCATACTCCATGGCCTCCAGGTTTGTTGATTTTCTTCATTTTAAGACGATAGGGCCCTGTAATAAACACAAAACCTAACTTGTAACATGTATACATGTACATCATACATCACTTGTTGAAGCTGGCTTTAGGTGATACGCAAGAAAAATGAGTGTGTTCAATACAAGTTCCTATAGTGTGACACATTCAATGGTTACTTATTTCTTAATTTTCACCCGTACAAAATATGATAAATTCCCCAATTACTTAACATAAAAAATGTCTAGTGTGCCTGAAGAACAGCTGTCATGCAGATGTTCTCGGGGCACCTACGTGTATCCCAGTGGGCACAAATCTCAGTTCAATGTTGAATCAACGTTGCATCAACATTGAATCAACATAGTCGACCAGTTTTCAATGTTGATTCAATGGGATAGGTGGATAGGTGGGACTCCACTAACCAATTTTGTCCTCAAATTGGGGCTATTCTCACAAATCTGACTCGAATTTATATACTGTAGGTAGACATGCATTGCAGACTATGCCATATATTTATGTTTATGAGTAAGTTTTGTTTATAAATTCTCCATTCTCAAGTGGAAATTTTTTTATTTATAGACTTGCCAAGGCCATGTAATTTTATCATCAAAAAAAAAGAAAAAAAAAGTGTATCTGGGATACACTCAGGTATGGAAGTGTATCTGGGATACACTTGGGGATAAGGTGAGGCTCCACTAGCCGATGTTATTCACAAATCGGGGCTATTCTCACGAATCTGACTCAGTTGTATACCATAGCAATTACAGGCATTAAACAGGGGGGTACTATACTGCCTGCCACAGGTCTATGTTTGTAAATAATATTTATGTTTACAAACAAGTGGAAAATAGAATTGCCAAGGCTATGTAAGACGATTTAGTTCCCGATTTATGTCCCAATTTTGCAACGAAGGCCGATTTTGGCTCCCGATCCCATATCTAACAGGTTTGATTTTCATTGGTCTGATCTGCAGGCCGATCTATATACAATTTATACAGAAAATGAATGGATTAATCGGCCAGATAGATTTCTGAAGACTTTGTTTATACCTGAACAAACTGTATAGACATGTATGATCGGACCGTGAGAATTGCCCAAAATATCGGGTAGTGGAGTCCCAGCTTGACACACATGATTCAGGAACCCACTACTCTAGTATGATATCAGATAGACATCAGCCTGTGTATTCTTAATGAGTGTATCCCAGATACACTTCCTCCCCTAGTATATCCCAGATACACCTCCAGGTCAGTGGATGCATCCGCTGCAGCAGCTGCCAGCTTCTGATTGGTCAGTTTCTTATATATCTGAGATATACTTCTATAAGTGTATCTCAGATGAATATAAAGCTGAACATTGGCCCCACTGCCGCGCGCTATGGGCTCTATTATATAAAATCAAAAGCTACCCATCTCTTTTCCTTTGAGTGGTGAATAGAACGGTGCCATTGGCAATGGCTGGTTTGCTTCAGGCCATGCTATAAGTTATAATAATGACAAGCAGACAGGGTTCCAATGATAAAAGAAATAGATTTGAACTTTATTTCTGAAGACAATATTGGTACATAAAAGGACAATGAAAAGTATAGGCTATGCAAAGATGAGAATCTGGTCAGTTCACCAAGTAAGAAAACACACACACCAAACAGAAGAAAGGGGGTGTTGTGCAGCAGACATATAAACTAAACATGGCTATTCTGCTACAGGCAGGACCGTATTTTGGTAGCGCCATCTACAGGCAAACATTCTGTAAGGCTTCACACTGTTTAAGACTATGCATGGTTTGTGAATGTCCATCTACAGGCTGAACAAGTTCATAGAGTATCAGTCAAAAGTAACATCGGTTTTGAAGCAAACTTAATGAGAAAATTTCCAGATTCATTTTGATTATTAAACTAAAGAAATAATAGTTTGACAGGTTGAATGTTTATAACAAATGCAGGCAGTTGCTGCAATAAGAAAAAGTACAACAAGAAAGAAACATTTATCATTGGCTTTTCTGGGTTACTATAGAATACCTAATTCTACTTATCTAATCATTGTAATTGCCTTAAGTTATTGACAGGTGGATAGACTACCATTGTAAGGGAGTGTTCATTTATTATTTACAGGGGGGGGGTGGTGGGTTTGGGGGGGGGGCGTAAAAATTTCCGACCCCTTCTGAGGGGGGGGCGTAAAAAATTCTGACCCCTCTTGAGGGGGGGGCGTAAAAATTTAAGCCCCTTTTTAGCCAAAAAGCCCGCGCGTTACTATAGTTCAAAGGGGGGGGGGGCGAAATTTTTTCGCCGCCTTCGGGCGAGGGGGGCGCAAAACGTTACACGCATTCTCGAGGGGGGGGCGTAAAAAGTTTTCGCCCCTCCGCACGAAATCTCACCACCCCCCCCTGTAATTAATAAATGAACACTCCCTTAGTACATGCAGAACTACTTATACTGTGTATGGCAACTTAACCATAGTTCATATGATTCCGGTATTCACCAAAAGATTAATTGTTTTAGTTACGAGGTAGATTATCATACATAACAGGCTCTGTCTCACGACCTTGAGCCAATGTTTTTGTCTCTGACCGGGTGCCGTCTCTGACCAGGTGCCGTCTCTGACCGGATGCCGTCTCTGACCTGGTGTCAGAAAAAGGTGCTTTCTAAATTTTAACCTATACTCATATGTATAAGGATTTGTAAAAACGTTATGACAGCTCCCAGTGGGCACAGCAACACTTAATAAGTGACTAATAAGCTCTCCAATGAAGTGCTTATTATCCATCTATATTGTGGCTAGAATGTAAGAACTATTAGTCAGCTAATCTGCAGCACTTATTAAGCCCTTCAAAGCAGTGGTTATCAAGAGGTTCAATAATTCAGCTAATAAGGGCAACAAAAGTCAAATTTATTCAAAGATTATAATTGTGACACTACCCCACTGCTATAAAGCAGCACTTATAAGTGACTTGCTCTGCAGTTCTTATTAAGCACTTCAAAGCAGTGATTAGTAATAAGCTGAAGTGTGCCGCTATTTCAAAAGGAATTCCACTGAAACGTTCTGCTGTTTATTCAAGCATATAACATTCATAAGCAGCTCAGTATACATACATTGGAAATTCATGATTGTTGTACAAATTAATGTTGTCAATGGGAATCGAACTCCTTACCTCCAGATGTAAAGTCCAGTGTGCTATTGCATGAGCTAGTGGGGCTGATGATAAGTGGTGGTCCTAAACCTTACTGTACCCCTAGCATACCCTAGGTACACTTCAAAATCAGCCCTTCATATATCATGCGCACACACTGGCTAAAAAGGGCTTTATTTGCAGTGAGATACAAACAAAAACTGTCTTATTTGAATCTGATTGAATGAAAAACCCATTCAATTCATTTTGGAAATAGATGGGAAGTATCATTCTCTTCAGCTATGCACCCATTTTCTTTGCATAAAGCTAAAGCAAAAGGTCCGGAGGAGTTTTTCTCCAATTCTTTTCGGTTTTATCAAAGCACTCACAATATACAGAAAAGTGGGAATAGAAGTATTATATCAAAATTGAGTTTGTATTGATAGTGTACAAGTCATAGTCAACCACTGTGAACACATCCTAGCTCCTGACCCTGGCAAACCTGACACACCTGATAACCAACTGGTGACTGTGGTGCAATGTGCCTTGACCGTACTCACTGTCAGATAGCGTGGGATGGCTGCTGTCACAACCTTTTCTCAGAGTCTCCAGTGGTCCATTGTAGCCTTTTCCCCTCCCGGCTAGGACCACCTTCGTCAACACTGATATCTGCTATCTTTTTACCAGTCGCAAGTGTATTATGCTTCTACGGGCTGAAGCGGATCTGTGCAAGTCTCATGGGAGACCAGGACACCGAAGGTTCACTGCAGTCTGTCTACTGACACTTACAGACGCGACTCCTGTCAGGACAACTCTTCGGAAAATTTGGTGCCGTGGCTCCTTCTGGGATCGCACCCAGGACCTCTCACACACAAGTCCAGCGACTTACTCATTAGGCCACCAAATCTCCTTGTAGAATCATGGTGCATTCCCCCCTCAAATAGGTACCAGAACAGAAGACAACAAGGAGACACAAAGTATTCTCAAAGATCACACAACCTACCCTTGGGTATTAATATGTTATGACATAAAGTGGTTCTTTGACAATACAAATACAGTCCTTATCAAGGGATGTCAATGCACTGACTATTAAGAACTTCATTTGCGGGGCTTAATATCCATTATAAAGAAGATGGTTAATCAGTTACTAACAAGCCCTGCTTTTGCAGCCCTGCAGAACCTCTAATAAGGTCTTACATGTGATGGTTATTAGACATTGAAAAAGCAGCCCTTATCAGGGCATGTCGATTCACTGCTTAATAAGGACTTATCTTGCACTGACTGATAAGAACTTAATTTGCAGGGCTTGATATTCATAACAAAGACAATAGTTAATCAGCTATGAATAAGCCCTACTTTTGCAGCCCTGCATAGCCCCAAATAAGGTCTTACATGTGATGGTTATTAGACAGTGTAAAAGCAGCCTTTATCAGGGGATGTTGATACACTGCTTAATAAGGACTAAAAATGTAGCCCTTCTTAGTTATTATGAAAACCACCATTAATAAGTCCTGTTTCTGTAGCCCTTCAGCTGTTGTAGCTAACCAGAGCTGCATGGCCCCGCCTAATAAGGGAGGCATATGTAGCCCTGCATGTGCATCACTTATTAAAAGCTTAATATTCTGTTAATTATTGAGTACAAATACCGTGCTAAATGTTACCAACTATTGTGTGCTGCCTGAATGGATAATACGCCCTGCAAGGTCATTAGCCACCAGAGCAGCTACTAATCAGTGGTGGCGTGCCCACTGGGCTGTTATGTAATTATAATTAGCCTTCTGCTGTTGGTAGAACATAACTAAACTCCCAAAGTGACATCCGGTCAGAGACGGCACCCGGTCAGAGACGGCACCTGGTCAGAGACGGCACCTGGTCAGAGACAAAAACATTGGCTCAAGGTCATGAGACACAGCCAACAGCGAGGTTTAGATATACCTATTCATAACGTGTACTGCAACATCTAGCTCATCCCTTAGCATTGCCGTAGACGTACACATTGCCACACACGTCGTGATCTAAACCTCGCTAATACCAGCTACTGATGGTGGCTCCAGATGGGTCAAAAGCGACCTGGCGACCTGGGCTGTTTTCCAGGCGACCTGGCGACCTGGTACAATAATAAAAACGACCTGGCGACTTTTGGAAAGAAAATTGCCTATAGCATAAATGGCCTAATAAAGCGACTTGTGACCTGGGGCCCTTAATTTCGGTGACCTTCCGACCTGAGGGGGGGACCCCTCTGGACCCCCTGATGGCTGTGTGGCCTCTCATAAAGTTGGCTAAAGTCAAAAGTTACAATGTCACTTTTTAGCAAAATATCCATTTCAAGGTCATGTTTTTCTCAACTATCAATTAGTAGTATTAATACATGTAGTATTAGTAACTAAAACTACCAGGTCGGGGATCGGAAAAAGTATTGCTCCAGCTCAGAGAGTTCAGTCCAAGGTTCACATGTCATAAATCGGTGGGCTCGCTGCTTCGTCATCCTGATTGGGGTAATTCCTGTAATGGACAAGGACATGTATAGATTAGCAGTATGCAGTGTCCAGCACCACAGGGGTGTAGTCAGCGCATAACGCCCCAACCCCAGCTTCAACTCATGTTACATTAAAGTTGGTACATCCGATGTGTGAGACAAACAAGAAATTCCTTAGAAGTGTGTCAGAATGTTCACAAATAATATATTTGACTTTCTATCTGTTCCATTCCTCCTAATTCCATCAGATTGCCAAATATATGGTCATTTTGGAATAAAAGCGTGCACGCTTTTAGTCTACCCATTGAAAATAGACTAGGAAAGCCCAGGGTTGGGGGACATTGGATCCATTTGTGACCTAATAAGGGAGTGTTCATTTTTTAACAACAGGGGGGGGTGGTGAATTTTCGTTTTGACGCGTAAGTTATTTTGCGCCCCCCCCCCCCTCGGGAAGGGCCAAATTAAAATCCGCCCCCCCTCAGGAGGGGCCGAGTTATTTTGCGCCCCCCCTTTTCAATGATTCTGCATCAATTTGTGTTGCATTGTGCTGTTTCACATCAGAGCTACCTAGGAATGAATCTATATTTCATATATACAATACAGTTACAATGCCTATCCCTATGTTGCTTCATGGCATGTAGGTCTACCGTAAAACCCCTCCTTATTTTGGGATATGTTTTCCCGAACTAGGTGGTCATCTTAAAGGCGGGGCTTTCTTGAATGGGTTTAAAGAGAAAACCTTTTACAGTTTTTTCTCATACAAGGGGGTTGTCTCAAAGGTGATGTTGTCTTAAAAGAGGGGTTTCATGGTAAATAAACTCATAGAAATGGCCATTAAATACACAAATTGCAAGTTAATATATGGATTCATCAAATTTAATTAATATTAAGGACACAATATCTACCCAGCTGCCAGGAAACCGTACATAACCATACTCAAAGTGCAGTGCCTCAGACGGGGGTTAGAGGGGCATATCCGTCTCCTAGCTGAATCAGAATCTAGAGGTCAAATGGTGTATTCATGTGCATTTTGAAAGCTTTATAGGAAGACCTGGTTGAAACCTGGCTGGATTGTACACCCACAAGTTGAGAATTCTGAATAACCATAATGTTACTCAATACAATCTATTACTATTCAGTATCATGTTCCATAAATACCAACATTACAAGTCAATCATTCCTTATAGGTATTGCTCTCAAGGTCAAATTTAAAAAAAGAATGGCCTTGATCCAAGCCGGTGGCCTGGTCAACCAACAGGGCAGTTTAGTCCTAGTTTGAAGCAAACAGTTGGTAACAACCGATATCTCGAATGATGAAGCACCCTGAGTAGATTCCATGATCACTATTTTGGTTTCTATTATTGGTTTTTGGACTAGGTTCATGTATTGAACTACAGGAGTGTAATGCAAACCACAGTAACATTTCATCCAGCATTTGATAGGCCTACAACAGTTCTCTTTTTTAAACCGAATAATATGTTCGATTCTAGTTGGAATTACTACAAACGTTTTTCAATTTTAGATAAGTAAATTGTTCCTCTACCTGCCAATCAAAGGGTGCATTAATAAGACAATTTTGTTGATGGGAATTCTGTAAGTTTTGGAATATCAATTTGGGGGATATCAATGGCATCCTTCCTGGGTTGTAAATTCTTGATTTCCTGAAGAGGCCAATATAGTGACGTTAAAGTATGTTACCCTAAGTACTGCCAGAAAAGGGCCGCAGTCAAACCAAGTGGGTTTGGGGCCATATCCAATAAAGTAAATTCTGAAGGTCTAGACTTGAAAGGGTGCATTCTGATTGATTTTAGCAATGGTTTAGGGGTCTGTTGTTGCTGGGTTTTAGAGCCCTGTAGAGCAGGGCCAGACCCATATTGTCATCTATAGGCTGGGACAATTGTAAAAACTAGGGTCTTAAATACCGAATAATTTGCATCAGCCTTCATCTTTGGGGCTGGGATCAAGGCTGCAGGGACACGAAAGGCGGATAAAGTTGGGGGGGCCGAGGTCCCAAAACCTAGTTGGTGGGAGGGAGTAACAAATAGGGGCATGGGGGCCGCAGGCTCGCGAAAAATTTAATAATTTCCCCTTAAAATTGGCGCATTCAGGGTGGTTTGAATAATCTTTAGAGATTTTTGAGAATTTACACTTAATTCGATGTGTTCTGATGGAGTTTAAGCCTGCCATTTGAGAAAATTTTAGGAATTTTATCCTGAGAGTAGTGTTTTCTAGGGGTTTCTGAGTTTGTTTCCCAAAAAGTTAGGGGGGACGAAATTATGTTTTGGCCCCCCCCCAACTCTAAAGTTGGGGGGGCCTGGGCCCCTTGCCCTTCCAGTTCCACCGCCACTCGGCTGGGATACGAGGGAACAGATTTTTTGGGGGGAAATTTTGAATTAGAATGGTGCAATCTACTGTTTGTTTTCACACATGGCCCAACCATGTCCCTTTTTGGTTCAAACTCCACGGACATGATTTTTTTTTAGTAATCTGGTCTGTTATGTCAGCAGAAACCATCAACCGGTAGACTGGCCTGTTGAAAACAAACATATTACAGGCAAAGGCAGGACTACAGTGCGCACACTCTTTCCCCTCCCCCCCCCCCCCCCCCAAGTGAAAATTTTGAAAATTCACAGAGTAAAATTGTCAGATTTAACGGGTTGGACACGAAGTGTCGCAAGAAAATGTTATGATTTTAAAGGTAATTTGCTGCATTTTATGGCATTTCCACAGAAAAAGTGAAGTGTTAAAGTATTCAGCGTCACGTCGTGACAACTCGCGCCCCCTCGAAAGGTGTTGAGTTATTTTATGCCCCCCCCCTCAAGAGGATCAAGTTATTTTACGCCCCCCCCTCGGAAGGGGTCAAGTTATTTTACGCCCCCCCCTAAACTCACCACCCCCCCCCCCTGTTGTTAAAAAATGAACACTCCCTAACACCCATTGATGACATTTAATTGATCTCTAATCTGTAAAGATGTAATATTTTAACAATGTGTGTTTGTGGGGGGGGGGGGCTTTCATGCAGAGCATGTGAAATCGTTATGCCCTCCCTTGAGGGGTCTAAATAATTTACCCCTCCCCCGGCGGGTCAAAATGTGTAATTAAAAGATAGCTTGATAGGTACTTTTTCTAAATGGCTAATTTAGTTAGAGTTTAGTAGCTGCTATTGAATGGTGTCTATGATAAATGGGATATCAGGATTGCAAAGCAACTTCTTTACAATAAATATTCATTGTATCCTAAATAAAACGTTGACACACACAGGTCAGCATACCTTGTTTATTGGAGACAGACGGAAGGTGGGTACCCAGGTGTCAGTGGACTCAGTTGGTAACACCGACATGGTGTAGGACTGGGAGGACCACAGGGGTTGACGGCGTTGCAGGCACACTTCTGGTGAAATATCAATGAAATGTTTCACATCAGGCCAAAAAATAATAAAAGGTTTGTTTCAGGTCACCCGACCGACCCTATCTAAACAGGGCCGACCCTATGTTTTTTATGCAATTTTGAAGAAAATTTTATATTTTTACACTTTTTTGGGGGTCACTCTTAGGTTGACAAATATTTTGAAAAAATCTTTCCATTTTTACACTTTTTTAGGGCCAATTTTAGAGGGAAAGTAAAAAATAAATAAAGTAAAAAAAAATCTAAAAAATCCGACCTACCGACCCTAGAGTTTCTTCCCATGTTACCTGAAACAAACCTTTTTTTTTTATTTGGCCTCATCATCTATAGCCTGGACTCCACTAGGACGACACAGGTACTTGTGAAACAGGGCGATCTTTTTAATGTTTTATTATTGGACATTTGGCTTTATTTCGCTTTATATCACCCAGCTCCTGGCGATATGTAGGGCGACATTGCTGTGAAATTAAGTGGAATAAAATGTCCAAAAACAAAACATCAAAAAGATTGCCCTGCTTTGCAGCATAAATGTCACCCTAGCACTGTTCAGAGCCATGATGACAATATAAGTTATCCACCCCTGTTTAAGCAAAAAAAAAAAAAGGCCGGTTACTCAAATAGCCAGTTGTCTAATGCAGAATTATATAACAGAAAAGATGTAAATAAAACTGTCCACATTGGTCAATTGTTTATATGTGAGACAACTGACTTATCAAGGACTGATTCATCAAGGGTAACTGTGTGTACATCATGCTTTAAAGTATAGCTTCTTGATTATTTAACAAAGGTGATAGATGACAACTCAATGTCAGCATTAATTTGGGGCATTCCCTGTTTATAATTCCCAGGAGGTAATAGACCATGATAACGTATTGTTAAGCTGTCAAATTAAGGTAGTTTTAGCTATATATATCTTCCAGCCAGTATAGGTTCTTTGAACCACATGGAGATGATGATTTAGCTCTAAATAGTTTCAAGTGTAAACCCATACTTACTGTACCACAGCACGGTGTACATGGGGCCATGCTACAGTCCTGCAGGTAAATAGTGAACGTATTGAAGCCTTATTTAACCATTGGCATGTTACTATAAGGATGGCATGTTGCTAAACGGATAGCATGTTGTTTTCTCAATTCTATTTTGACCCTCTTGGGCCACGGTATTTACCCTATGGGGTCGGCATGATACACCAATGCAGCCCTGGTGAGTCACTTGCCAGGGTTGCATTCATGCATCATGTTGACAAAGGGAATGATGTATTAATGCACTTTTCCCATCCTTAAAGGATGAAGTTACCCCAGCTGCATTCCCTGCAGATCCCCCCATTGATCACCCCTCCTGATAGAAATAACCAGCAAGATGACCTTGTTTGCTATTGTGACATACCAGCATATTACATTCATAGATTAAGATTGGTCTCTCTTCATTTTCCATCATAAAGATATTTACAGCAGGCCTATATATATGAACGATTTTGTTGATGCAATGTGGTCTTTTATCTAGAGGTGTATGTCATTGGGTCTCCTGAGCAGGTATATAGAGTGAACAATAAAAAGGCTGATATTTACCGGAGTAGTATAAGTAGAGGGTATAGTATAAAACAACGGTATGTTGTTTTATACTATACCCTCTATTTTTACCTTTTTTTGCTAATTTTTGAAATACGTATAACCCGCGGGCAGTACGCGAGAATTTATGATAAAGATAATAATCTTGATTTCAATGTCAGACACACTATCATGCGTGGTCCTACAAAAATTTGCGAAAAGAGGCCCTATCTTGGCTAGTAACCTCAAGCGCGACACATGTAAGCGATGAACCTGCTTCAGCTAACTCTTTCTATACATTCACTGCGCCCCTACATGTGGTGTCCTATTGAAAACAATCCTTTTAACCTGCCTTTGCTATCCTATCATAAGTTATTTCAGCTATTTATTTATTTCATGAACTGGTTGAAATATGTTGTTTCTTTTTATGTTACATTGCATTCAAATAAAGGCTGTTTCAAGCAGTATCTTACATAGAGCAGTGCAGGAAATCTCTCTGCAGCTCATGCTGCTGCCATCTGTTGTCTACCACGCGAACTATCATGCATAATGGTATGGAGGACCCAAACTGTTTTACCCTATCTGTTGCTTGCTGTATGGAAACCGCGTTTTCTAAATTTGAGGGATACTGCATTTAAACAAAGTTTGTTTTAAGCAGCATCTCATATATAGGACAGTGCAGGAAATCTCTCTACAGCGCATGTAGACGCCATCTGTTGTATTCCGCGTTCTACGCCCCTATGGCGGGCAGTATTAATTCTACTGCTTTCTACTAAACCTGAACGCTTTCAGTCTATAGCGGTATAACAGGACAACTGAATATCACATATAAAGTTACATATGACAATATTTTTTAGTTAAACCACACACACACGCACACACACCTCTTGGATTTATAGACACTAACGCTGGCCCGGGAGCCAATGGCCCATAATTTTAGGTCTGGGCCCGTCGTTTTCTTCAGAATTACCTTGCCATGAGCCCGGGTGGCCCACAGGAAATTTTGCAAGATATTTGATAGGAACTTAACTGAACAGTATAGACATGATTGTAATATGCCGTTGGAAAGAGAAAAATGTGAGAAAATGAAGCAATTTGGAGTCATTTTATCATTGGTAAATCAGAAATTTGTATGATTTTCTCTTTGAGAAAAGTAAAATATATTCCCTGGCCCACAGCTAACAGTCCGGGCCCATAGATTATTGGAGCTACGGGCCCGGGTGGTCCACAGTTGAAAAATTAGTGTCTACCTCTGCTAAAATACCTGTTGTTTTTTTAAAAAACGAGTATTTATTATAACTTTTGCTTATGTATTGCTGCATTGAAACCGTTTTTTAGAACTTTGAGGGATACATACTAGGATTTCTTGTTACCATTTGTATCTAGGGGTATCTTGTAAAACAGTCGGACAAAAGAAATAACTTGTACTATATTTTATTTCAGGTAAAGGGTATTGTAGGGAACAACAGCAAAAAACGATCCTTTTTTTCTCATTGCAAACCGTTCAACTATGGGATATAGACGCGGTGGAATATTACTGTTATATAGTTCTATTCAATCACTTGTCAGATACTCTTTAATGTATGTCATACAATACCTTTTATTTATACGATTTATTATAACTTTTGCTCTATGGGATACGTATTAGGATTTAGCAGTGGAGACAGTAGAAGGCAGCACTGCATATCTATACACATGGAGTGCTATCCAGGTGGTGCATACTGGCTGGAGCCTTGAGCGATGTATAGCGCTCATCAATATGGATTACATACAACCCTATTAGCAGGGTTATATAGTTTCAAGCAGTTTAATGCTGGGCCGTCAAGGAATAAGTTCAGCATTTTCCATACATGGACTAAAATAACAGTTCCACCAGAGAGCAGCAGTGTTTGGACGGGGGACCATGAGCATTGTCCAGCTACAACATTTTCACCCTATCTTGTGCCTGTAAGAGCTGAGCTCCCAGCCCTTAAGAGCCCTCTTGTGAATGAAACTGAACTATATCCAAAAGTGCTTTTGGCCTCAATTCAACCATGACGGTCAAGCTTTAAATCAAAAGCCTCCCATGTGCCCCATCTAATTCAATATAGATGGGCTCTGAGTTTGTATTGACAGTGTACAAGTCATAGTCAACCACTGTGTACACATCCTAGCTCCTTACCCTGGCAAAGCTTACACACCTGATAACCAACTAGTGACTGTGGCGAAATGTGCTTTGACCTTACACACAGTCAGATAGCGTGGGATGGCTGCTATAACAACCTTTTCTCAGAGTCTCCAGTGGTCCATTTTAGCCTTTTCCCCTCCCGGCTAGGACCACCTTCGCCAACACTGATATCTGCTATCTCTTTACTAGTCGCAAGTGTATTATGCTTCTACGGGTTGAAGCGGATCAGTGCAAGTCTCATGGGAGCCCAGAACACTGAAGGTTCACTGCAGTCTGTCTACTGACACTTACAGACGTGACTCCTGTCATGACAACTCTTTTTACATGGGGACATTTGGTGCCAGGCCTGGGATCGAACCCAGGACCTCTCACACAGAGAGCGAGTGACTTACTCGCTGGGCCACCAAATTTCCTCGAACATGTATGGCGTTTTTCCTCCTCAAATAGGCACTAGGGCTGAAACAAGCACTCTCTCCAGGGGGGGGGGGGGCAACACCACGGCTCTGCCTGGTGTCAAATTCATGCGTAACATTGTCCACTTACCATGTTTAAAAAAAAGTCTTAATACTCTAATACTATCCTGCCATGGGTGTCACCACCTGATGGCTCTCAGACTGCTGAACATCCATTTGGCTGCTAGACTGGACAAAGTAACACACGCGTTTGACACCAGGCAGAGCCGCTGCATTGCTCCCCCCCTCCCTTCACTCTCTCAGAGGGACTGATAAAAACTGTGTCAGAAGGCCAGCAAATACCCAATGTTTACATGGGTCTAGTGGCGCAAATAATGATACAGAAACTCAATTCTATTCAAGTTGCTGAACCCCTTGTATAGGATAATATACGTTTTTCATGACCAAAATCCACATTTCAGTAGTAAAGTAATAATTAATCTATCAAAAAAGCTCATTTTGGTGGACTGTACTTTTATATTTCACCTCAGAGTGATTTGTTGTGCATTTCAAGGGATGCACACCCTGGTGGAAATTTTTAATTGATTTAATTAAATATTTTCTAACTTTTTATCTTCGAACGGGGCGTACAGGGGGGTTAGAGTTTTCAAAATCAAAAATGAAGGTCATATTCTTGTTTCTCATGATGAGTATCATCTTTTAGGCTGCATTCCGCATTTCTCTCCTCATTTTGAAAAAATAACCACCCCCCTAGTATAATACAGTATGTACAGTATGTATAATACTGTGCTGTAATGGTTAAAGATAATAGGGTTACTCATGTGTTTACATCAGGAACTCAGCCTTTTTTCTCTGTATGGTATCTCATGTCTGTGACACATGTGGTATTTATTTCTAGGAAGCACACCACATGGCAAGCATCAAAGCACACATTTTGCCGTCCCCACATTTTTTTTCCCCCTGTCAGACTTCTTTGTCATGATGTACCTCTCTCTTTTTTATGTAGAGGTTTAGAGGAGTACACAGTGGTGACTCACAACTTGAAATAGGACGGGTGCCTGTTTCACTCACATTTTACATCTTCATTTTAGTTGCACATGGATGAAAAACATGAGACAGGAAACATGATTTATATTTTTCATAGAATCTTATTAGAACAGGAAAAGTAAATCTTTACTTGGTAAACAACTTGACAACTTTCGTAGCAGCTGAAAATGTTAGGAATGTGATGAAAATCACAGACCTCATACATGTAAATAATTTTTCTTGTTCAATAAGATCAAGTAGCATTGGAAGTCATAATGTATCATAATATATCATCAGACCCGCCGCATTCTAACGCTTTTCCCCATTATTCTATCATAAAGAGTGCAATGCATCGTGGGTGGAGAAAAAGGCGGAGCTACTGTCACACAGGAGTGAGTCAAATCTCAGCGTAGTTTCCTGTGTGACACTAGAGAGCTGGAGATGGTAAAATTTAGTGCTAATGTTTGTCGTGTGCTAAGACATTTTGAACGTTTTGAACTTTCGACCATTTTCTGAGATTTCTGAGAACTGTGGACTTAGTCATTTTTTCAGGGGGAGTCTGATTTGCAATTTTATCCTAATCTCAGTGTAGTTTCCTTTGCGTTGAGTCCATTGGACATAGTTATCTTGCTGGTCGGTTTAGTCTCGTTTGACACTAGAGGGAGCTGGAGATGGTAAAATGTTGTCATAAAGTGTGTGTGCTGGCATTATGTTTTCTGTGTGTTTCAAGACAGTCTGAACATTTTCGCTAAAGCAACTTTTGACCATATTCTGAACAATTTCTGTGGACTTGGCCAAACTGGACTGAACAGACGGCAAAATGGCTATGTCCTGGCCACTCCCAGTTTGGCTAAGTGAGGGAGCTGGATGTCATGATATCAAACTTTATCTTTTCCATGCATCTCAAGACATTTTGAACATTTTCACCGAAGGAACTTTTAACCATTTTCTGAGATTTCTGAGAACTGTAGACTTAGTCATTTTCTCAGGGGGAGTCTAATTTGCAATTTTATCCTAATCTCAGCGTAGTTTTTTGTGTGACACTAGAGAGCTGGAGATGGTAAAATTTAGTGCTAATGTTTGTCGTGTGCTAAGTTTGTATTCTATGCGTTGAGTCCATTGGACATAGTTATCTTGCTGGTCGGTTTAGTCTCGTTTGACACCAGAGGGAGCTGGAGATGGTAAAATTTTGTCATAAAGAGTGTGTGCTGGCATTATGTTTCCAATGCGTTTCAAGACATTCTGAACATTTTCGCTAAAGGAACTTTTGACCATATTCTGAACAATTTCTGTGGACTTGGCCAAACTGGACTGAACAGACGGCAAAATGGCTGTCCTGACCACTCCCATACAGATGTGTGACGCTGGAGATGGTTAAACTTAGTCAAGTCTGGACATAGTTATTTTGCTGGGCAGACACTAGAGGGAGCTGGAGATGGTAAAATGTTGTCATGAATTGTGTGTGCTGGCATTATGTTTTCTATGAGTTTCAAAACATTCTGAACATTTTCACTAGGGGAACTTTTGGTCATTTTCTGAACAATTTCTGTGGACTTAGCCAAACTGGACTGAACAGACAGCAAAATGGCTGCAAAATGGCCTGACCACTCCCAGTTTGGCTAAGTGAGGGAGCTGGAGATGGTAAAATTGGTGAGGTCATAATATCAAACTTTATCTGTTCCATGCATCTCAAGACATTCTGAACATTTTCGCCAAAGGAACTTTTGACCATTTTCTGAGATTTCTGAGAGCTGGACTTGGCCATTTCCTCAGGGGGAGTCAGATTTCCCATTTTGTCCTTATCTCAGTGTAGCTTCCTGTGAGACACTAGAGAGCTGGAGATGGTAAAATTTAGTGATAATGCTTGTCGTGTGCTAAGTTTGTATTTTCTATGCGTTAAGTCTGGACATAGTTATTTTGCTGGCCGGTTTAGTCCAGTTTGACACTAGAGGGAGCTGGAGATGGTAAAATTTCATCACAAAGTGTGTGTGCTGGCATTATGTTCCCTATGCGTTTCAAGACATTCTGAACATTTTCGCTAGAGGAACTTTTGACCATTTTCTGAACAATTTCTGTGGCCAAACTGGGAGTAGTCAGGACATAGCCATTTTGCTGCTCGGTTCACTGCTGTGTGGCTCTGTGTCCAGATGTGTGAAGCTGGAGATGGTAAAATGTTGTCATAAATTGTGTGTGCTGGCATTATGTCCTGACCACTGCCAGTTTGGCTCAGTGAGGGAGCTGGAGAACAGATGGGGGAGAATAGTGATACAGACCATAAAAGTGTTTGAGATTGACATTGACAGACTAGACAAGGGAGTGGTCAGGACATAACCATTTTGCTGCTCAGCTCACTCCAGTGTGACACTACAGATATGTGACGCTGGAGATGGTTAAACTTAGTCAAGTCTGGACATAGTTATTTTGCTGGGCAGACACTAGAGGGAGCTGGAGATGGTAAAATGTTGTCATGAATTGTGTGTGCTGGCATTATGTTTTCTATGCGTTTCAAAACATTCTGAACATTTTCACTAGGGGAACTTTTGGTCATTTTCTGAACAATTTCTGTGGACTTAGCCAAACTGGACTGAACAGACAGCAAAATGGCTGCAAAATGGCCTGACCACTCCCAGTTTGGCTAAGTGAGGGAGCTGGAGATGGTAAAATTGGTGAGGTCATAATATCAAACTTTATCTGTTCCATGCATCTCAAGACATTCTGAACATTTTCGCCAAAGGAAGTTTTGACCATTTTCTGAGATTTCTGAGAGCTGGACTTGGCCATTTCCTCAGGGGGAGTCAGATTTCCCATTTTGTCCTTATCTCAGTGTAGCTTCCTGTGAGACACTAGAGAGCTGGAGATGGTAAAATTTAGTGATAATGCTTGTCGTGTGCTAAGTTTGTATTTTCTATGCGTTAAGTCTGGACATAGTTATTTTGCTGGCCGGTTTAGTCCAGTTTGACACTAGAGGGAGCTGGAGATGGTAAAATTTCGTCACAAAGTGTGTGTGCTGGCATTATGTTCTCTATGCGTTTCAAGACATTCTGAACATTTTCGCTAGAGGAACTTTTGACCATTTTCTGAACAATTTCTGTGGCCAAACTGGGAGTAGTCAGGACATAGCCATTTTGCTGCTCGGTTCACTGCTGTGTGGCTCTGTGTCCAGATGTGTAAAGCTGGAGATGGTAAAATGTTGTCATAAATTGTGTGTGCTGGCATTATGTCCTGACCACTGCCAGTTTGGCTCAGTGAGGGAGCTGGAGAACAGATGGGGGAGAATAGTGATACAGACCATAAAAGTGTTTGAGATTGACATTGACAGACTAGACAAGGGAGTGGTCAGGACATAACCATTTTGCTGCTCAGTTCACTCCAGTGTGACACTACAGATGTGTGACTCTGGAGATGGTTAAACTTAGTCAAGTCTGGACATAGTTATTTTGCTGGGCAGACACTAGAGGGAGCTGGAGATGGTAAAATGTTGTCATGAATTGTGTGTGCTGGCATTATGTTTTCTATGCGTTTCAAAACATTCTGAACATTTTCACTAGGGGAACTTTTGGTCATTTTCTGAACAATTTCTGTGGACTTAGCCAAACTGGACTGAACAGACAGCAAAATGGCTGCAAAATGGCCTGACCACTCCCAGTTTGGCTAAGTGAGGGAGCTGGAGATGGTAAAATTGGTGAGGTCATAATATCAAACTTTATCTGTTCCATGCATCTCAAGACATTCTGAACATTTTCGCCAAAGGAAGTTTTGACCATTTTCTGAGATTTCTGAGAGCTGGACTTGGCCATTTCCTCAGGGGGAGTCAGATTTCCCATTTTGTCCTTATCTCAGTGTAGCTTCCTGTGAGACACTAGAGAGCTGGAGATGGTAAAATTTAGTGATAATGCTTGTCGTGTGCTAAGTTTGTATTTTCTATGCGTTAAGTCTGGACATAGTTATTTTGCTGGCCGGTTTAGTCCAGTTTGACACTAGAGGGAGCTGGAGATGGTAAAATTTCGTCACAAAGTGTGTGTGCTGGCATTATGTTCTCTATGCGTTTCAAGACATTCTGAACATTTTCGCTAGAGGAACTTTTGACCATTTTCTGAACAATTTCTGTGGCCAAACTGGGAGTAGTCAGGACATAGCCATTTTGCTGCTCGGTTCACTGCTGTGTGGCTCTGTGTCCAGATGTGTAAAGCTGGAGATGGTAAAATGTTGTCATAAATTGTGTGTGCTGGCATTATGTCCTGACCACTGCCAGTTTGGCTCAGTGAGGGAGCTGGAGAACAGATGGGGGAGAATAGTGATACAGACCATAAAAGTGTTTGAGATTGACATTGACAGACTAGACAAGGGAGTGGTCAGGACATAACCATTTTGCTGCTCAGTTCACTCCAGTGTGACACTACAGATGTGTGACTCTGGAGATGGTTAAACTTAGTCAAGTCTGGACATAGTTATTTTGCTGGGCAGACACTAGAGGGAGCTGGAGATGGTAAAATGTTGTCATGAATTGTGTGTGCTGGCATTATGTTTTCTATGCGTTTCAAAACATTCTGAACATTTTCACTAGGGGAACTTTTGATCATTTTCTGAACAATTTCTGTGGACTTAGCCAAACTGGACTGAACAGACAGCAAAATGGCTGCAAAATGGCCTGACCACTCCCAGTTTGGCTAAGTGAGGGAGCTGGAGATGGTAAAATTGGTGAGGTCATGATATCAAACTTTATCTGTTCCATGCATCTCAAAACATTCTGAACATTTTCGCCAAAGGAACTTTTGACCATTTTCTGAGATTTCTGAGAGCTGGACTTGGCCATTTCCTCAGGGGGAGTCAGATTTCCCATTTTGTCCTTATCTCAGTGTAGCTTCCTGTGAGACACTAGAGAGCTGGAGATGGTAAAATTTAGTGATAATGCTTGTCGTGTGCTAAGTTTGTATTTTCTATGCGTTAAGTCTGGACATAGTTATTTTGCTGGCCGGTTTAGTCCAGTTTGACACTAGAGGGAGCTGGAGATGGTAAAATTTCGTCACAAAGTGTGTGTGCTGGCATTATGTTCTCTATGTGTTTCAAGACATTCTGAACATTTTCGCTTGAGGAACTTTTGACCATTTTCTGAACAATTTCTGTGGCCAAACTGGGAGTAGTCAGGACATAGCCATTTTGCTATAGTATTGTATTTTCTATGCGTTAAGTCTGGACATAATTATTTTGCATAGAGAACATAATGCCAGCACACACATCTCCCATTTTGTCCTAATCTCAGCGTAGCTTCCTGTGAGACACTAGAGAGCTGGAGATGGTAAAATTTAGTGATAATGCTTATCGTGTGCTAAGTTTGTATTTTCTATGCGTTAAGTCTGGACATAGTTATTTTGCTGGCCGGTTTAGTCCAGTTTGACACCAGAGGGAGCTGGAGATGGTAAAATTTTGCACAAAGTGTGTGTGCTGGCATTATGTTCTCTATGCGTTTCAAGATATTCTGAACAATTTCTGTGGACTGCGAAACCGGGAGTAGTCAGGACATCTAGCCATTTTGCTGCTCGGTTCACTCCTGTGTGACACTTCAGATGTGTGACGCTGGAGATGGTTGGATATTGGCATTTAACCAAAGTAAAAGCTCATTATGAATGTATTTAGGTCATCCTGTAGACATGTTTGAACATGTAGCCTCATTATATATTCATGTCACACTTAAGTTATGTAGGATACAGTGGCACACTTAAGTTATGCAGTTTAGCAATAAATATGGTTGTATACATATAGAATTGTTATGTCATGCTAGTATATTATCATTCAAAGAAGAACAAGGACAAATAGATTATTCAAAAATATATTTGTATTCATTTGTCAACTAATTCAGTCATGAAATTCTGACTTTAAATCATGTAGAACATAAAGGTAGTGACTATTCAAAGCCATATGTAGAACATAAATGTAGAACATTGCCTTGAAACACATTCAAATGAATTGAAGAATAAATTATGCTAACCAATCTAATGTGTCATGTTTTACTTGAATACTCCAGTTTTATTTTGAGTAACAATGAGTCACTTGATACTGATATACAGTTGAAAACTATATCTAAAACTTAGCAAATGAATGACAGAATCAGTAAATAGACTAACTTAGTCTTTCATGTATTACCTGAGCTGTTCAGTGTATTGCCTCTAAAAGAATAACTTAAAACATGATAACACGATGTATACATGCATCATGACTTTGTGTATCACACATTGTTGAACAGTGCTACTTTGAAACTATCAATCAGATTCATAATGCTATGACATTCTAATATTTACTTTGCCTCTGAGCAACATTGATACAGCACCACAGTTGAACTTAATGTAATATGATATCACAAAGTTAAAGTTTGTGTAATATAGTAATACTTGAGGTACATATGTTGAGCTTTATCCTGAGTCTTTTTTACATGAAGTAAGTAGGCCTACTAGTAAATACTGACCCAACATTGTGATACATATGATCAATGATGAAATAACACAATCAACACAACAACTTTACGTGTTGAACAAAACTCTGTGTGGCAACCTAGTGATGCTTAAAAAGTAATACAAAATAAAATAAGTCAAGCTTGACTTAAGCATTGACGTCAATGTAGTCACAACTACTCCATACAGTAAAGTATATATACCGCCACACTTCAGTATTTTAGATACACCACACTCTAGCAGCAACATAATCTAATGTTTAATTGCTACTTGTAAATGTTTGAAAACATAATTAATACAACAGCTCTGTGTCTAGTGATGAATGTGTGAGAGAAATGCAAACATAAATGAGTCAAGCTTGACTAAAGCAGCGCTATCAACACAGTCACAACTATTCACAGAAAAGTAGATATGACACAACACTTACTCTTACATTCTTAGCACCATAATTCAGGAAAACACCTGCAACATTTAGCTACTCACTACAACATACAAAGATTGAGACTGACTGATAGTTGCATGTCATACTACAACTACATCATCGCATGAAGTTATCCACACACTACTTAAATAAAGATTGACTCAGTTTTGTTTCAGATAAATAAAGATAGTATGATGTACAAATTAAACTATTCAACCTGTTCTTGATTTATAATTTTACATCTAGAGACAGTCATGTCGGTTATCATGTTGCGTCACTTGAGTTGAGTTGTGACACACACATTGTTCTATCTGTCTATACAAACAAATCTCACTCAGTTTACTTTGAAATTATATGCCTCTTCATGCAAAGTATCACATACAAATATTATATGCTTACATTAACCTTGACGACATGACATCTCATGTCATAACGTGTCATGTCATGTCACATTAATCTCGATGTCATAAGGACAAACAATGACTAACAAACTTGACTAGACTGTCTCTTTAAAGTTTAAAGTTTCATGTCATGGAATTGACATGTCATGGAATTGACATGTCATGGAATTGACATGTCATGAAATGACATGTGACATGGCAACAAAGAATGACTCTCTTGACATAGACAATCACCAAAAAATGTGTTATGTAACTACATTCATGTCATTTAAATCAACTGTACTAATCTTGTACACTCTACTGTTGACATAAACAAAATCTAAATGTTGACATTTCAAGACAACTCTTTGAAAAATGATGTGAATGTTTCACAACTGACTCATGTCATTGTTCACCCACTCTGTTGTAGTGTAATTTAGTTGAACCAACTCCTCTTTCTTCTGCTTGTTCTACTCTCCTACACCAAATGGTGCGGGGACTACAGCTGAAGTGGAACCTCCTCGATTTGCATTACTGTTGTCAGTCCCACTGAAATATAGTAGTAGGATCCCTATATATAGATGAAGGTGTCTTGTTCCGCAGACTGTAACTCATCAGACTTTATACCATACCGCTCAGGTTTTCTCACTACTTGTGTACTCTTCCTTATATCTGGTTTAACTTCCTTTGTGTAGAGCTCACTGTAAGAAAATTATTTACCTGAACATAATAGCTACATCATAATTACACATACCAGTAAAACAGATCGCTACCCAGCGATGCACCGCGCCCCAAGCTGGCCCCATCATAAGTTCTACCTTGGACTCACAGTTGGAGACTGAAAATATTACCCCACTCCAACCCTATTTGCGATATGCTAAGGCATTCCCGCCATGCAGTATAGTAGGGCAGACGAACGCTGTCTCCACGATTTTCCCGCGCCAATATTTCCGGCAGCGGAGCTGCTGGTTGTTTTATAAACTATGTTGATGGCATTTCATAAGAATAAATAATATTATATCAATAAATTAGTACATTAGAATCTGTGTGATATACTCATTTCTAGCATATTAAATCAACCATAAGTACAAAGAAATATAAAAAAAGTTCACAAATCAATATGATAAAACTACCGAGGCATTGACAATTCTATTTTAACTTTCACTATATTTACATGAAACTGACAACACAGTGTAGAATACAATGTTTATACTCACATCTCAGAAGAGTCAGTCGTATCATAAACAGCAAGAGAAGGAGTCGGCGATGTCCTGACTTTATCCAGAGGGGTTCCCAAGATTCGACCCACACCAGGCATGTGATGTTTACCCGGATTTATCACTTTCTCTCGACAGCAGAAGTAGAACATACCAAAGACAAGTATGCCTAGTAACACAGCAGTAGCGATGAGCCATCCCCACCAAGGAAGGAAGGGTCTCCTAGTCAGTTTTGACACAGTCTCTACTTCAGGCTCCACTTCAGGCTGAGTTGGATCTGCAATACTTGGGGGAGGAGTATGTGTAGGAGTAGAAGACACTGGCATTCTCCCCCATTCTTCCATGGCACTTGCTTGTGAGTGACTTGGTGTTGCAAGTTGAGTGATGATGCTTGTAGGACGAGTGAGTTTAGTGGTTTGCTGTGTAGTAGATGGCCTGAAAGTAGTGCTTGTGGGATGATGAACTGTAGTAGTTCGCTGTCTACTAGATGGCCTGATAGTCATGGCACCTGAGGGATACAGGTAACTGGAAACAGTTTCAGTCACCACTTCAGCCTGTGGTGGCTGACAGTCTGTATTAATGACCCAAGTTTGTTCCATGACTTGAAATTCTCTTCTTAGGGCAGAGCAATCCAGTTCAGGATTCTCACGATAGTCTAGTGTTTGTAAACGAGGGAATGTTTTAGCAATCACATACAAACCCGGGTTGGTCACTAGGTTGTTCCTGAAGTCAGCGCTTGTCAAGAAACTATACGTCCATTTACGTTGCACCTCAAAGTGTATGGCAGATAGCAAAGACTGACGTCTACAAGTAATCTTGCCGTTTCTACAGCGACAAAGGTGACATATTCTACTTGCTGACAGTACTTGCAACGCGACGAGAATTAAGAAAACGACAGATTTTAACATTCTGCGAAGTAGACATTGGAGATCTTGCAGTTTTGGCGCCGAATATGATGTGTGTGAACATGTTGCATATGTTTTTGTATAAAGTATTGGTTACTTTCGTTTACCTTTTACTATAATATAATAATATCATGAAATAAAATACTAGAAATGATATTTAGTGTAATGTACAACTGTATTGAATAGTTAGTATAGGACATATTCACTTTTTCATACTAAACTATATCACAGAATACACTGCCGTCATTGCAGTACGAACAACACAAATTTGAGTGACCTATAAATGTTATCTCAATTGGTTATCATAGGGAGGATGAAGAGAGAACATGGTGCGACATTTTGTCATTTGCTAATTGCTATTCATGTTTCACTGTATGCTTAGAATATATGTTCAACATTATATGAAGCAAAGGATAAGATGAAGAGAGGCACCTGCAAAGTAGTATATCGCAAATGTAATGCAGAATATACTGATTGACAGGCATGAAATGATGTTTGGTAATCAACGACATATGTCATGTCATACCAACCTTCCATTTATCCTCCCTATGACAACCATTTGTTACAGAAGTAATCTTCCTATGACATAAAACTTGTCATAGGAGTATAGGTCACCAAATATCAAGCTGTTCTTCATATTTGCCAGTGCTATGCGCTTGTTTGTCTCACATGAGACTTGTTGTAGAACAGACAGTTCTGCGCGCCATCTGACATATTGATTCTGCAATTGTTTAAGCTGAGACTGAAGAGTGTTTAAGCTGAGACATGATGTTAAGTATGAGACAACGAAAGTGGCGCCATCTCACGACATTAGGGAGAAACAGTCATATGTCTGCTTGTTCCTCGTTAGATTGTGATAGCATATGTTAATCCTATGATGAATGCGTCATAACAGACAGTGACATTCTATTTTGCTTCCGGTTTACCAGAGAAAGTTGATTTTCACGAAGAAGAAACGTCTCAAAATATCATTAAACCTGATAATGGCTTATTGAAGTGTACACAGAGAGCAGCTGTATAACTGATTCATCATTCAGAGTTGGTGACAGCAACTCACAACGTCAGGAGCATTGATTACGCCTCAGTAATTACTATGGTAAAAATTGTAAACTATTAAAATCATATACTAGATATAGGGTAAGTAGGGCTAAAAGGCCAAATAAATTAGGGTAAAATGGGGCAATATCGTGCACCTGGGTTATATCACACATTTTTGTCTCTATGACGTTGTAGAGAAGGTGAATAGTCATAGAGAAAATGTAAAAAATGTTTTTATAGGATAAATAACCACAGAATATGATCAAATCAAGAAATTACATTTTACCTCAATTTTTCTGCCTTTCATGGGGTATTAAAGTGCTAGGTGCGTGATATAACCCTGAAGTAACCCTTTTCCCCTAATTTCTAATTAATTAGGGTATTCATTATAAAAGGAAACTCACTAACAACATTCAGACAGCATTTACGGAAGAAACAATTGGACATGGGTGACTAATACCCATAGCCATGGATGCATATCTCTTCAAAATAAAGTATGGGGGACTTTGAACTGTTTCTCGAATTATTTTCATGGAATGTAGGTGTACAAAGGATGATGCATGATATAACCCTAATATATGCATGATATAACACTGTGGTGTGTGATTAACCCTGAAGAAAAATATAAATAGGACCTATCTTCTCCATCCCCTAGGAACAATTAAATTTTATAAATATAATGATATTTTGCTTTTATTAGACATACTGGGACATAAGATGCATGCAAAAATAGTTACCAAATAGTTTTCTATTATTCTGGATGATTCCAACCAATATTAAGGCTTATTTTTAGGGTTAGATGCGCAATATTGCCCCATTTTACCCTATATATCCCAGCTAGCAAATATACATTGACCCAACATTGGACTAACATTGTAGTTGTACCAACGTAAAATCCTGACGTTACACCAACGTCTAGCCAACCATATTTAGACCTTAAAAATGATTGAATGTCAAAATCAACGTTGGCCCAATGTTGGACTGACATTGAGTAGATATGCTATAGATTTGCAGTCTAAAACTGACTTTGATTGACATTAAGTATGATTTTCACTCTAATGACATAAACTCTGCTCAAGACATGGCTGTCAAGAATCAACATTTTAGAGACAGCTAGTTGATTCTCTATTTGCATTTCACCTTAATCTTAACCATAAAGGGCAAAGAAGTGATACAGAAAAATTTCCAAACCCTTACACCTTGTCCTCTTGCCATTACCCACAAAATGGTGTCCTCATATAAATATTCCCAGGATTATGATATATATGTATTTATATTTATATATATATATATAAATTTGGTACTTAAATATTTATAGTTTCATGAATAAAATAAATGTAGATTAAACATTTATACTATAAGTGCCCCATCATGAAGACAAATAATGAGGCTGGCGGTCAAAATCTCTTAATACAACCTTCCATGCCCTGTAGGTGAGGTAATAAACCCATCAACTTTAAATCGTACCATATTGAACTATGAATGCATGGATATATTCATTTCAGGATTTAACTGCTTGAATCATATCTATGAAGAGCTAAGATGTTGACTTCTATAAGTTTTCATATCATATTTTAGACGTTAACTAAAGAAACATGGATTACCATCAAATTCTTATATTTTGAAATGGATTGAAATAGGATACACTCATTAGTTGATGAGTTATTGTGTTTTACTCACCTAGAATATGTCTTAGAAAGCACCAAGATACATGTACCTCAACCATTAGATACATGTAAGAATACAGTGCTGAATCTCCCATTTCTTACTGTTGTTGAATATAATGTTATGCATTTAGCAGATGACAGTTTCTACAATGAATGTTATTATCTATAAATTAGGCTTGGGTGCATTATACAGTGTAAAACATATGAATCAAAATATTGAAAGTATTTCATATTCTCATTGTTATGCTTGTTCAATATTCTGCTTTCCTTATCAAACATAGGGTGTTGTTGAAGGGCAATATAACATGTCATTCATCAAGGTATTAGCCTTACTAGGCAGATGATACAGCACTACACTTAAGGTAAATTGCTGTGATCTGTTGTGTCTGTCGGAAGATGCATGACCTCCTTTGTTTAGTGAACCATTGGGGGTGGGCAGTGAAATAGCAAAGTGACATAGTACCATTTTGGAATTGGTCTCTACTAATATTGGTTTCACCAAGTTATGGTGACTACCTTGCCCAACATACAGTTTTGCTGTTATGCACACAGCTACCTAGTGAACTGCATGGATATATGCATTAAAGCGTGGTGCAAATTTTGATTAGACTTTCACCAGCAGGTACTTTTCACCACCATCCAGTGTATGCGAGCCTATGCTACATATGTAGAGTATGAAAAATGTGAAAAAAGTATTTCAATTTACCTGTACAGCTGTGACCCAAATACTATAAGAATCCAGATTCAAAATATTGCCATGATTGACACATTAATACTCCCGAGGACCAGGTTTAAATATCCATCATTTGAGGAATTCCATGGGTGTTTATTACAACAATTAGGATTACAGCATACTTTGCCACTCCAGAGTTTCAGATAAACTAACATTCATCCAACATACTGCATGATACAGGATTGGCACACGTTTGCACATCTAGAAATCAAAACAGCTCTCATATCAAATTAAAAGTTGCAAGCAACATTTATTATGTAGGAGGTTTTGACTTCTTGTTCCATAATGCCTTCCATGTAACAGTGATATCTCCCACTGATGGCTTTGATTTGTTATTGTAGCTCTTTTTTCCTCTGTAGATGGAGGTTATCTCCTGATTGCCATTCTCACTGGTTGTGGTTTCAATTTGGAGTTGTGACAGGGTTACTGGAGCATTGTTGATGATTGTTGTCTCAGGTACAACTTTAGGGGAGCTCTGTTGGCATGGGCTTTGCTCTTTATCTTTTAAGTCAAGGACTGGTACACATGTGTTATATTGATCTGACGAAACTGACCAGCTGACTAAAGCCTCCTGCCTCTCACTATTTCCATTACCTATGGTCCTGTGACTCAAAATGTCCTTCACTTCATATACATTTCCTTCTTTAATGACAAAAGATTTTTTGGGGTGGCTTTCTTGTGCAGACACAACCTCCCTGTCCGTCCTCATGTTGGGAGACGGCTGGTCCAGGTGTTGCAATGGATATACTTGAGGTTCTCTTTTAATGGTGCTTGCAGTATCCATTACAACTTTGCCAGTGTTGTCTCTCTCTGGGCTTTGATGTGTAAAATTGAAGTTGAGGGCATCCTGTTGTTTAGTAGGGACTGAATCTCTACCATGTCGAAACAGATTGAACTCCGTGGGTGAACTGTGTGTCACATTGGTCCGTGCATTGAATTCCATGGGTAGCCACTGTCTAGGTGTTGACTGTGAGAAAGAGGTTCTGGGCACGCCTTGCATTGATGTGGCTGGCAATGCTCTCATATCTCTCAGGCTTATTTTAGCCTCTTTAATCTCGACTTGTGCTTCCTCTGAGACCTTACTTCCCTGCTTTGTGAGGTTGGAGATCTTGGTAGGTATGGGGTATGCTTTGGGCATGGTTGACTTGTCCTTTACCAAAAGGTGATTTTCTCCTTTCTCAGGGGTATGACGCAGCTTGAGGTGTCTCAACATGTCAGGTCGCCGGGACATTGAATAGCCACACCCTTCTGGTCACAGCCAGCCCTGAGGATAACCTCCATGTATAATGGAAGCATGTCTGGTGAGGCCATACTTTTCAGCAAAATCTTTTCCACAGTCCGGACAGAAATACGTATTTGTCAGCATGGTTTTGTGCACACAAGGTGGCGATCTGTTGTATGGTTGTTTCTTTTCTGGGTGTCTCTGCAGTTTTGCAATGTAACAATCCTAGGGTACATAATATGTACCCTATTATATAATATTATAATCATGGGTTGTAATTGCATATTGCTCTGAGGCTTGGAATTAAGATGATATAATGAAATATACACCAATGAATCAAAAAATAATGTTAATCATTGTATAGCAGAGAATCATTGTATAATATGGTGACCGTAAAAAAAGAAGAAGGTGGAAGTCTGGCATTAATTAGTGCCAGTGATTCACCATAATTTTACTGGATAATTTTAACAGTATAGTCATGAGCCCAGGATCACGATATAGGCTTGAATGCTAAATATAGTCCATAGTGCAGCCTTATAGGACTAGGCCTTTTTGGCTTTCAATAATATATACCTGAACTAATTTAGGTTCATAAAAGAAAGTCATCACTAGTTGCTTATTTCTACAACAAACAGAGTAACTGAGTAATGGATGTTTAAAAGAAAACACCACTCTATTTTCATGATGGCTTCTATCAATAGTCTTGGCAGTCTATTCTGCTGCAGCCCATGACGTCACCATTGGGGCAAATACACTAGGCGCTGCACTTAGCCTGGAGGCTGTAACCAAACAACTTTTGTGGTGTTTTAATTATAAATGTGAAATGTACAATGTTGTGTTATTTTTTGTCGGACACTTGAGTGGGGTTGTTTGGTGCTACTTGTCAAAAGAAATTTAGTCTAAAATAACCCTTCAAGGGGCATGTTGTTGTTGACTGACAGTGCTATACAGGCACTACTGGGATGTTACAAGATATGCATGGAAAGGGCATATTAATGCTACAATAGTTTTCCTGCTCCCTGAAATGTGGATTTTGACACCTTAAATTATTCAATAACATGATTTCTCACTAAAATATGGGCAAATTCATGATTTTCGGTAATAGTTAACAATTATTTCAGAGAAAAATTAGTTGTGCACGTGGCATTCACCTAAACCTGGTCAGTATATATCAAACTTCAAGAATGGTTGTGAAGCCTAATCTATACTTAGAGCAACTCACTGACATGTGATGCAACCCAACAGATTGTAGCACAGGTCAAGAGGGTCTTGACAGTCAGAGAGACTAGCTCTGTAGAAAGAGTGGCTCACTGGTGGTTACTGTTAACGTATATATTTTCACACAGCTAAACTTTCGCGCACCTGCCATAGAGAGACATGTTCGCGCAATCATATTTTCGCGCACCTGTAATCACCACATCTTTAGCTACACTTTTTATGGTTTGTAAATCGGACAATTATTATGGATATTAGAGCCTAAAGAGTTTCATCCTACTAGTATGTATGGACTGTAAGGTACAAGGGAGGGAAGGCTCTCTAGGGATACACTTCGAAGCACTCTTTTTTAAAGGAATTTCTTGAGTTATACAGCATTACTTGGGTTAATTGGTAGATGGGCATCTAGAATTGTTAGAAAGTACCAATTGGCCAGTTTGTGATTGCTATGTCTGGTCTTTGTGTTGAGATCTTGTGAAGACAAGGGGCATAGCTGTATAGGGGAGCTTTCAAATACATGTATACATTGTGGTCAATATGACTACTGTGCCCACTACTCTGATACCCTACCTCCCCATGCTTATTCCTAATAGTCCAGGCAAACTAAGGTTTGAGGTCAAACAAATTGCAACAAAAGGTTTTTCACCACAATGTATTTCTATGAAGTCCCTAGAATGACATAATAAAAGTCCTAAGAGTTCCAGGTTGGGAAACACCGCTAAATCCAAGATGGCTGCCAAAAAGGGTATTGATTTTAGACTTTTTGCTCTAGAATCTTTATTTATCAAAGGAAGTAGTTGTGTAATAGCTCAAAATGATGGTATTGATGAGAACAATCCATCTAGAAAGGGACATCCAATGCAGACTGTCATTTGAGACCCTTTAAATCCAAGATGGCTGCCAAAAAGGGTATCGATTTTAGACTTTTTGCTCTAAATTCTTTATTTATCAAAGAAGTGGTTGTGTAATAGCTCAAAATGATGGCATTGATGTGAACAATCAATCTAGAAAGGGAGAGCCACTGCAGATTGTTATTAGTTACTCTTTAAATCCAAAATGGCTGCCAAAAAGAGCATTAATTTTATACTTTTCAATCTAAATTCCTTTATTTATCAAAGAAATTGGTTGTACAATAGCTCACAATGATGGCAGTGACAGGAGAACCTATGCTATTGTGCTTTACCAATATACCAACAACAGTAACCAAATAATATATATAATTTTTGAATATTTCACTATGAAATGATTATTTCCTAATCCAAGAGGCAATTAGCGTTGTGAGTATGCAACAATATATGCATGGATTATTTGTGTATGTTGAACACCAGAGTCACTGTTGCCAATTTGAGATGTGACAAAGCAACAGAGAACAGAGAGTTCAAGCACCTGGCACCTTTTAGGTATTCCTGTGAGCAATGGCAGAGGTCAAGGTGAACCCTATACGGGGGAGAGCCTATGCAGGTGCTAGAGGCATGTACCAGGGGGTTCAAGAAGTCGTGTGTCAAGCTTCCATTTTCCCCCTTTGTGAAGTTTAATTTGGAGGGTTCTCTCTCATTTACTATATGTTTATCTCTGGTATAAATTAGATCAATCTTTTCACCATTAAATGGCCTTTAATTAGATAAGCTTACAGAAATATGAATATCTTAAATCTCAGAGCAATAGAGCATTAACACCTCTGTGGGTGACCACATGTCATGACAGTCAGAGTGTATTCAACGCATTGTCTCCCAATCAGGTTAAGTCCCTCACTTCACACCTGAGACAATGGGGAGGTGATTAAGGTGATTAAGATAGGCGTGGGATGCCACCCATCAGTTTTATCAGTGTTATCTGTGGTCATTGTTCCTAGGTGTGAACAGTGGCTGATAACAGATTTACCCACAGTGCACTGCTCTGAGTCAGGGGACAGATAGAAAATGGCGGCTCCCATGCCATGCAGACTATCCTCCCTATAATTATAATCTATTATGTAGATAGTATTTGAACTGCAATCACATAGAAGAATTTAAGATATCATGAAACCATGTTTAAATTATATATCAAACCCTCAATGGGGTTACCATCCTCTTTCACCAAGAGGATCAAGGCCTAAGTATTATGTAAATATAGTTTCATTAAATAATGGTCAATATGTTTTTCATCAAGGAATGTCTATATTTGCCCCACCAATTATTCAAAACAGAAACTCTCAGATGCCATTAGCTAAAGTTGAGTAACCCCTATTATCCCTTGGGAAACAATGTCTGATTACAATGGACAAAGACAATTTGTCTTTGTGCATTATAGATATAGCATGGTTCTTGTCATTAAGCCATCAACATAATGCCACATTTTCACCATGCAGGAGAGCTTTCCTTGTAATATAAGTTTACCGAAAGTGGATGGATGGTACAAAATACTAAAATATAGGTTTTCACAATGTCAATAGACCAGGAACATGAAATAAACAAAGAGAATTTTAAGGATGTAGGAGGAGTGATGTGTTTGGAGGAGAACCTACCAGCATTCCAGAAGTGGATGCGGACTGGCCACAGCAATCACATTAATTGAGGGGTTTCAGTGAGTTTGGGGAAATACATACAAGAAAGGATTGTCGTATATAGTCTGCATACAATGAAATCGAAGAAAGATGGTTAGGTCACAAGGGATATAGGCATTTCTGCTCATCCGTTCATTGTCACACATAAATGGTATGTTGACATGACCCAAAAGAAGTCCCATTTCTCCATCACCCTCTTAGTAGACCTATGGCAATTTGTGATGATGTACCAGATCATAATTATATTCTGCAATATTTAAATTCAAGCTCTTGAACAGCCCCTCCTGAATAACATACTTCATGGACTAACTTGTTTGAATAATGATGAGCTGAACAGTCAGTCATATCCAAGCTGATCAAATCAAAAGTATATATGCTCAACATGAACTCGGGATTAAATTATGATAGTTTCAATATGCTTTGCAGATATTCATCCTAAGCTAAAGGGGGGATGCTAATATTTTAGTGACACTATATTCAGTATGCCAACAGTCTATAATCTATGTGATTTATCATTTACTATGGGTAGGGACTCCAGAGACCTCTAGGTGAGCCCCTGTGCACAGTGCACACTGCAGGTCAGCATTGTGGTGCAGCTGTTTCAGACACTGTTATGAGACTGCCCTCTTGGAGGGTGACATTTTAATAATTACTGTTAGGCTATCAGAAATGCAGTCAAGAGAAAGGCATATCTAGCAGTACCTATGATAAGTGACTGCATCTAAGAGAGGTTACCAATTTTATTGGTGATATTATAGATTTTATCAAAAGCAGAAGTTGAAGTTATGAATCCTGGTGGCTCCTTTTGGGATTGTACTATGATCCAATATGTTGCTGTATGACGTTAAAAAATGGAAGCAATCAGAAGGTGCTCTCACCTGTTCCCATACCATAACATCATAATAATTATGATTGGGTCATTAAGGCAAGTGGTGTACTCTCTACTCACACCCACTGAGGTGATAGGGTAATCATGTTAACAGAGTCTGTCAATCACAGCCTAGCCTGCCCAGTACTTGAAATGCCCTTCAAACCCCTAACATAACTACCTCCCAAATACCAGCTCCACTCAACCATGACCCAAACACCCTCCCCTACCACTAATAACTCCAACAGTTGACAACAATAGAGAGAATGAACTAGGGGAACTTGGTGGACTTTATTGGCACATATTTGATGATTGCCTGGGTTCTATGATAGATAGAAGGAAAATCCCATAAGATTTGGATTACATTTCTCACCTTCTACACCATAGAAGAAAAAGAATTGATCATGTAAATATTCTTGAACTATTCTGGAGTGTCCCTACTATGAGAAGAATACCTGGAACCTAAGGGGTCTGCCTATATTGATGCCTAAACATAAACTAGCCATTAAGAGCTATTGAGGAGGACATTTTTGGTATCAAATAATATTATCCTGAGCACAAACAATAAATGTTTTGAACAGATACAACCTGTTATTATGGTACCATATGATAGGAAATTACATAAAGATTGCAATTCAGTCAGTTGTAAACATGTATCACAATGCCAATTCTAATTTTAATCCCAATATAAACCCAAATATCAATACTGCTGGTTTTTGGGCCTCAATCTGTCATATTCTAGGGAGTTTAAACTATCATAGATGTGGCTGGAAAGAGTTAATACAATCTCCCCCAATAACAACCAACAATAAGAGGAAATGAAATGATTGTAGGAATCAGGATATTTAACCTGGTACCGTTCATTTTGCCATAAACAGATGAACAAAAAAATAGACATATATTCCCTATAAGTAATTACAAATGTAGTTCTGTAACAATAGCTGGTATTTGATTCATGATGAAACATGCAAATAATCATAAACATTTGTTTCTAATTGATACCATATTGCTCAACACACAACGTAATCATTTTGAGCTATTGTACAACCAATTTCTTTGATAAATAATGATTTTAGATTGAAAAGTATAAAATCGATGCCCTTTTTGGCAGCCATATTGGATTTAAAGATTCTCCGATGACAATCTGCAGTGGCTCTCCCTTTTTAGATGGATTGTTCTCATCAGTACCATCATTTTGAGCTATTACACAACCACTTCCTTTGATAAATAAAGATTCTAGAGCAAAAAGTCTAAAATAGATACCCTTTTTGGCAGCCATCTTGGATTTAAAGGCTCTCAAATGACAGTCTGCATTGGATATCCCTTTCTAGATGGATTGTTCTCATCAATACCATCATTTTGAGCTATTACACAACCACTTCCTTTGATAAATAAAGAATCTAGAGCAAAAAGTCTAAAATCGATACCCTTTTTGGCAGCCATCTCGGATTTAGCGTTGTTCCCCAACCTGGAACTCTTAGGACTTTTAGTATGTCATTCTAGGGACTTCATAGAAATGCATTATGGTGAAAAACCTTTTGTTGCAATTTGTTTGAGGTTTGGCCCTAGTTTGCCTGGACTATAAGTGCTCCACGGCTATGCAAACTGCCTAGGTGCTACTTATAAAATGAAAGGAAATATTAAGGGTATTTTGTGGTTGGTAATATCTATCACCAAGGAGGAAAAAGAAATCTTTTATCCATGCTACTTCACTGATAAAGATATGATAATTGGGTCATCCATTACCATTATAGATACTAGTAGCAATATAAAGTGCTACACATCATTGGAAAGCTAATTTTCTGGGCATAATTTTCGCGCACATCATAATTTCACGCACCTAAGAAGGTGCGTGAAAAATGTGAAAATATGTACTGAGCGAAAATTGATACGTTTACAGTAGTGCAATCTGCCCCCTCCCTATTGCAACATCACCCTATACTCGATCTGGGACCTGCTGTGAGGTCCATAAGACCAAATGTCATCAATTGTCTGGATTTGTGCTGGCAGGGGGCCAAAGTAAAAGTCTGAGTTAGGTTTAAACCTCTCTTGGTCATACAGTAAAATTGTTGGGGATTAGGCTCTTTATATTTGGGTAGGTTAAATGTAAGTAGTAAATCAAAGATTAGTACTATAGTAAAGGAATATAGACACATCCCTATGAGCTATTACCATGTGTCCCTCAAAGAGGGGATTTTTTGTGCCTCATTTCATTCATGGGGCACTCTCCAGGTGGTCCATAGTGGTGGTGCTATTTCCAACTTTACAACTTCTTTTTCTTGGATCAGTGTCGTACTCTTTATTACTTTGAACACCCTTGGTATAGCATTTTTATTCCATGTTGACAATATAACCAATTTTTATTTTTTATCAATTTTTTTACATACCATGAAGCACCTCTACCTACTAAAATAATTATATACAAAATGGGTAAACAATATCTTGTCTTATAGCATTATACTGTGGTGAGTGAGCCGAAAAGGACCAAGTCACCCTTTACAGGGGTAATGCCTTCATCATAAGTATTTACGTTATCCAACAGCTGTTTACACTGGGGCAGGCCCTTCTGTGTACATGTATCCTGGAGAGGCACCAGTCTGGGGTCATGGGAGGGCGTTGCTCTCCCTCCTTCATAATGTGTCTCATATTAACCATTTCCTTACTCTGTGCTACAACATGTTACCAACTTATATATTTTAATTCATCTATTTTCAGCATACTATATATATATATATATATATATATATATATATATATATATATATATATATATATATATATATATATATATATATGTATATATATATATATATATATATATATATATCATGATACAATCATTTTAATATCATATATATATTCATGTCATAACTTTATAACAAAAATATACCAGAGTGCCATATAACAATGTGAACTGTGGCATTATGTATGATACTGTGCTGTAATGGTTAAAGATAATAGGGTTGCTCATGTGTTTACATCAGGAACTCAGTCTTTTTTCTCTGTATGGTATCTCATGTCTGTGACACATGTGGCATTTATTTGTAGGAAGCACACCACATGGCATGCATCACAGCACACATTTTGCCGTCTGCACATTTTCTTTTCCCCCTGTCAGACTGTCATGATGTACCTCCCTCTTTTTTATGTAGAGGTTTAGAGGAGTACACAGTGGTGACTCACAACTTGAAATAGGACGGGTGAGAGGACCTTTCACCCCAAAGTCCTGGGGTACTGATAGGCTGCGACACCTGTTTCATTTTGCCATGATGAGGAGCCATAGAGAAATGTTATAACATTGTATTACATTTTTTGTTTACTGGGATAGATGTTTGGAAAAAATGACTGGAAAAATGGTCAAGTTGAAATATGAGCCATTTTCGGAACAGCACTCAGTGCTGATATAAGTACTGGAAGAGCATCTCACTCTCCCCCACCATGTTAGACCACTTACACCGCTCAGTGGGTTCCCCACTCTGCTGGAGAGTGAGTGTCTGCCTGCTGATTGGCTGACTGTGTTATGTTGCCATGGGGAGGACTGGGTCCTACCACTGCCCCTTAAATAGGGGTGGCTGGTATATGACTGATTCTAAAAAAGAACACATTACGTCTGAACAATGGGACTATAGCTGTTGTCACACAACTATTCATGTTCCTGGGCACCAACATGATCATACAAGAAGTTCAGCAACTTGAATAGAATTGAGTTTCTGTATCATTATTTGCGCCACTAGACCCATGTAAACATTGGGTATTTGCTGGCCTACTGACACAGTTTTTATCAGTCCCTCTGAGAGAGTGCAGGGAGGGGGGAGCAACACAGCGGCTCTGCCTGGTGTCAAACGCGTGTGTTACTTTGTCCAGTCTAGCAGCCAAATGGATGTTCAGCAGTCTGAGAGCCATCAGGTGGTGACACCCGTGGCAGGGTAGTATTAGAGTATTATGACATTTTTTTAAAACATGGTAAGTGGACAATGCTATGCATGGATTTGACACCAGGCGGAGCCGCGGTGTTGTCTCCCCTGGAGAGAGTGCTTGTTTCAGCCCTAGTGCCTATTTGAGGAGGAAAAACACCATACATGTTCGAGGAGATATGGTGGCCCAGCGAGTAAGTCACTCGCTCTCTGTGTGAGAGGTCCTGGGTTCGATCCCAGGCCTGGCACCAAATGTCCTCATGTAAAAAGAGTTGTCCTGACAGGAGTCACGTCTGTAAGTGTCAGTAGACAGACTGCAGTGAACCTTCAGTGTTCTGGGCTCCCATGAGACTTGCACTGATCCGCTTCAACCCGTAGAAGCATAATACACTTGCGACTGGTAAAGAGATAGCAGATATCAGTGTTGACGAAGGTGGTCCTAGCCGGGAGGGGAAAAGGCTACAATGGACCACTGGAGACTCTGAGAAAAGGTTGTTATAGCAGCCATCCCACGCTATCTGACTGTGTGTAAGGTCAAAGCACATTTCGCCACAGTCACCAGTTGGTTATCAGGTGTGTCAGCTTTGCCAGGGTAAGGAGCTAGGATGTGTTCACAGTGGTTGACTATGACTTGTACACTGTCAATACAAACTCAGAGCCCATCTATATTAAATTAGATTGGGCACATGAGAGGCTTTTGATTTAAAACTTGACCGTCATGGTTGAATTGAGGCCAAAAGCACTTTTGGATATAGTTCAGTTTTCATTCACAAGAGGGCTCTTAAGGGCTGGGAGCTCAGCTCTTACAGGCACAAGATAGGGTGAATGTGTTGTAGGTGGACAACGCTCATGGTCCCCTGTCCAAACACTGCTGCCCTCTGGTGGAACTGTTATTTTAGTCCATGCATGGAAAATGCTGAACTTATTCCCTGATGGCCCAGCTTTAAACTGCTTAAAACTATATACCCCTGCTTATAGGGTTCTATGTAATCCATGTTGATGAGCGCTATACATCGCTCAAGGCTCCAGCCAGTATGCACCACCTGGATTGCACTCCATGCGTATAGATATGCAGTGCTGCCTTCTAGTGTCTCCACTGCTAACTAAGAAAATCCTAATAGGTATCCCATAGAGCAAAAGTTATAATAAATTGTATAAGTAAATGGTATTGTATGACATACATTAAAGAGTATCTGACATAAAATATAGTACAAATTATTTCTTTTGTCCGACTGTTTTACAAGATACCCCTAGATACAAATGGTAACAAGAAATCCTAGTATGTATCCCTCAAAGTTCTAATAAACAGTTTCCATGCAACAATACACAAGCAAAAGTTATAATAAATACTCATTTTTTTTAAAAAAACACGCTATTTTAGCAGGGGTAGACACTCATTTTTTCAGCAGTGGGCCAACCGGGCCCATAGCTCCAATAATCTATGGGCCCGGACTGTTAGCTGTGGGCCAGGGAATATTTTACTTTTTTCAAAGAGAAAATCATACAAATTCCTGATTTACCAATGATAAAATGACTCCAAATTGCTTCATTTTCTCACATTTTTCTCTTTCCAACGGCATATTACAATCATGTCTATACTGTTCAGTTATATTCCTATCAAATATCTTGCAAAATTTCCTGTGGGCCACCCAGGCTCATGGCAAGGTAATTCTGAAGAAAACAACGGGCCCAGACAGCAAAAAAAGGTAAAAATAGAGGGTATAGTATAAAACAACATACCGTTGTTTTATACTATACCCTCTACTTATACTACTTACCGGTATGCAAAAAGTGCCCATAGGGACAATGATAGGGCCACATGTGCTGACACTGAGACATTTGTATCCAGGAGGACTGCTAGGGCAGGATCCACTACATGGCTGAAACAGGCAGAACAAGCATACTCAGTTGGATATATATGGTATGGTTATAAGTATTCAGTGTTGCCGAATGACATCGGCACATCGGTTTTTGCCGATGTAAAATCCAAATGGCTGATGTAATAGCCTTGGACATCGGCCACAATGGCCGGCCATGATATCAGCTTTCCAGCAGTGAAAGAATTTCTCAAATATTCCTATTAGAAACTGAGCTAGGTCCATGCATCTGTTTTAAGTAATTTTCTATAAATTAAAGCATTTTCCAATCAATTCAATTTTGATACAGCCTTGGTGAATAACTCGCCAGGCCTGCATTCATGCATCATGCTGACCCTATGGGAGTGTTTCAGCTAATGAGTAAGGGACAACATCACTTGATGGTTGGAGATAGTCACTGCCTATCCAAAACCACATACAAGGTCAGAGCCCCGAAAAAAGTTGGTCAATGGATTCAGTGCACCTTATTTCTGGAAATGCCATTTTTTTCAAATCAAAAAGAAATTGTCAATTGATGTAGCTCGCCACATTTTTTTAAAATTGTGATTTAATTTTTATCTCTTTACTCTATTCTATTGATTTACTGGCAGATCAAGGGAAATATGTATTAAACTATTGTCAGAGGCCTGGTAAAAAAGAAAAAGAGGAGGTAACTTGCACCACTTTACCAACATCAAAATCCATTGATTTTATTTTTTAAGTCTAGAAAATTAGAAATTTTAATTTCACTCGCTGGCACCCTTTAATTGAAATTGAAATCCATTGACCAACTATTTTTTGGTATAGCCTAAAATGTGAATACAATTCCAACAGTCGAACAGGTAATCTTTTCTCGTTTTACCTTTCATTTAAAAGATCAGAAACGAAAAGTAGTACCTTGACACCTGGACAGGTGAATGGCGGGCTTTGAGAAGTACAGATGGGTGTGAGTACAGCCAGTGCCATGACTACAACCAATGCTGTGTGTTTAGCCATCCTCCTGCTTGTACTGCAACAAATTAGCATAATATTACTAACTCAACCATAACCTTAAAGTATTATAATAAGATGTAATAGGGCTTGTTAAGCTCCATTAATGATTGAAGGGGACCTTATTATTAAGATTATATAATGTTAATTACTAGTTCAGCTATTAGGAAAAGCTGCATTCAAGCACTATATTGTCTCATAGGGTTGAGACACTTCAAACAGGTTGGCATAATGCACCAATGCAGTGCCAGTGATTTCCTCACCAGTACTGCCTTGGTGCATAATGCCAACAAATGACGATGTCTCACAAAAATGTCATTCAAAGATATATGTTAGCCTATGTATGTATCAGTGGTTGCCACAGAAAGGGTAGTTCTAAATTCTCTGACTTTTCCATGACATATCCCTGACTTAATATCAGAGTTCCCTGACCATTGCGGCATAAACCTAATGTTTTTAATTGCCCCCAACTAGGAATATGCACTTCTTTTAAAGTCATCTTCTACTTAGGAAGGGGTTATTATTTAACAACAGGAGTTTTGGAAAGTCTTTACATGCATGGAAAGAGTTTACCCCCTTCCTCTTGAGGTTTACATTTGCTTCTGTTCTACCTTGAAATCATTGTAAAGCAGTGACTTTTTTGTAATTTTTAAGACAAAATATTGATTTCGCTGACATTTTCAGGAAATTCTGAAATTCCCTGACATTTCCCTGACCAGGAAGGAAAAATCTTTTCCCCTGATATTTTCCCTGACGGTGGCAACCCTGATGATAGTGTCAAAAATGCCTTATTCACTAGACTTACTGCTAGACCTAAGTGTGGCTCTAGAGGGGTTTTCGGCGACCTGGCGACCTGGGCCGTTTTCCAGGCGACTTTTCGACCTGCACCATTAATTTTTGTGACCTGCGACCTGCTGTTTTCAAATGGCCATACTGTTATATAATGAAAAAGTGACCTGCGACCTGAATATTTTTGCAAAAAAAGCGACTTTGTGACCTGTAGCCCTTAAAAGAGGCGACTTTGTGACCTATGGGGGGGGGGACCCCTCTGCACCCCCCTAAGTCCCCTGACCCAAAGTTGAGGACTTACTGTGTGCGGCGGTACCGCTACCTGGGTGCGTGATGGAGACGACTGTATCGGGCACCGCTCAACACTTGTACAATATACCTGTAGCATTTAAAGATATTAACATTTCAATCATCAGATTATTAGTAAGGCCAAAAAAAAGAGGTGTGTTTCAGGTTACATGGTCTGAAAATCTAGTGTAGGTAGGGCCTAGGTCGGATTATTATTTTTTTTTTTTTGAATTTTTTTTTTTACTTTAGCCTGAAAAGTAGCCAGAAATCGACTCAGGAACTACAATGCCGACTCGCCGACGACCGCCTCGACTCGTGAACTATCAGATCGACCCTTAAATAGCCCCAAAATGACCCAAAATATAAATATTTTTTCAAAATTGCATAAAAATTTCTAGGGTTGGCCCTGTTTTGCTAGGTAGGGTCGGGTAACCTGAAACACACCTTTTTTTTTTATTTGGCCTAATTAAGGCCGGTTGAGTTTCATCAAAACAATTTTTAGTCCCCGGAATGTCTGGTGAATTAACCTAGTTACAGACGATACAGTCACGACTACCCCGGTAATTATACTATTTAGTTCCATAAATACCCAGCAATCTCAGGTTTAGATAACTGAATGGATAATTATAAATAGGAGTTCATCAAAACAATTTTTGTTTAAAGTGATTGAAATGCTTGTTTACCGTAATTGAAATGCTTGAAAAAAAAATTCAGTTTTTCAACGTATTTGTGTTCATAATGTCCATATAAATATGGGGACCCAGCTCTATTAGAAAAAAAGGGCTCCCCTGACCTAGTTTTCTCCACATTTCATGCATTTACAAGTATCCGAATGATTTAAAAAGCTACACACATATCTGCATGGATAATATGAACACAAATAGGTTGAAGAACTGAAAAATAAAAATAAACCCCAAATTAGCTCCTGAACCATCTTTAAAATACAGATACATGTATTTCTCGATGACCAACCTGGAATAGCCACTACAGACTAAAGGCCGGGGCTGTTAGATTATCTGTGTAGGAACAATCCCAGCTAGCAAAACTCGTAGTAAATGGCATCTTTTCTACATGATTCTGTGATGGGTGATGACATCATTTAATGATGTCGGTTTTGGTCACCAGGATGTCTTATATGCAAATGGTTTTTACATGGTTTCTGGCATGGTATTTTCATGTGTGTATTTTACCTAAAAATATTTACATAAAAAAGACATGCTCAGCAGTGATACATTTTAATGTAACAATAGTGACATATATATGACCAGCTGTAAAAGATGTCTAAAACATATAAATTTACACATATCAGGAAGACGTGATATGTAGATATCTACAGGACATCTAGGGGAGCATGTTGTAGGGGTGACATTTATACCAGTTTTGACTATACCTGCCCACAACAGTGATTGTAAATCAGCTAGCATTATTAGGATACTCTGAGAGACATTTTAGACATCATAAAATGATGTCTATTTTATGTCAATATCTGACATGTCTATAGACACTCTGTACACACCACCCACATAAAGTTGGTAACACCTGGTTTTGCAGGTATTTTCCAGTTCCATAAGCACACATTTATCTTAGCCAAAAGACCCAGATGTGATATCAGCCCAAAGCCTGTGTTTTGACTTATACAATTTGAAAGGACACAGAAAAGGTGTCCTCCCATCTACCTTGGTTGTCCAGCCACAATTTATCAATTCATTGTAACAAAAAGTAACACCACACATATTCCACTAGAAAGTTAGTCCAACTTTGTCCCTTAATGCAGTTTACACAACTGATGTCATCCAACTTGTAATCAAGGATCAGGGAATGCTGAATAAAATGTCATTGCATTGAAAGATGAAACCCCTAGTGTAAGAGCTCAGAACTATAATAGGATATAGTTATGTCGTCTGAAAGATGTCATCTTCTGACAAGATTGTGATGTCATTGATATCAAGGGATTGTATCATGTATTTATTCCAATATAACATGATTGTAATGACGTCACAATCTTGTCAGCAGATGACATCTGTATGTCGACATAACTATATCCTATTATAGTTCTGAGCTCTAACACTAGGGGTTTCATCTTTCAATGCATTGACATTTTGTGCAGCATTCCATCATTCTTGATTAAAAGTTGGATAAAATTAATTCTATAAACTGCAATGAAGGACAAGGTTGGACTAAATTTCTTCTGTAATATATGTTGTGTTACTGGGGTCACAATGAATTGATAAATTGTGGCTGGACAACCAAGGTAGATGGGAGGACACCTTTTCTGTGTCCTTTCAAATTGTATAAGTCAAAACACGGGGGTTGGGCTGATATCACATCTGGGTCTTTTGGCTAAGATAAATGTGTGCTTATGGAACTGGAAAATACCTGCAAAATGTCTTTGACAGACCAGGTGTTACCATCTTCCTGTACAGAGTGCCTATGGACATGTCAGATATTGACATAAAATAGACATCATTCTATGATGTCTAAAAAGTCTCTCAGAGGTATCCTAATTATGCTAGCTGATTTACAATCACTGCTGTTGTCAGATATAGTCAAAACTGGTATAAATGTCACCCCCACAACATGCTCACCTAGATGTCCTGTAGACATCTTCATATCACGTCTTTCTGATATGTGTAAATTTATATGTTTTAGACATCTTTTACAGCTGATTATATATACTGTTGTTACGTTAAAATGTATCACTGATTAGTACGTCTTTTTCATGTAAATATTTTGACGTAAAGTACACTCAAATATTCTGACATGGGAAACCCACACCAAAAACCACATAAAAACCATTTGCATATAAGACATCTTAGTAACCAAAACCGACGTAAAAAAATTATATGCGAGTTTTACGTAAGGTGTTAGCTGGGATCAGTTCACAGTCATGCTGGAGGTCTGCATAACTATCAATAAATAGGGCAGTATACAATGTATGATGATGCACACACATGGAAAACCTCAGTTGTTGGTGAAAATGATGCTAGCGTAGTCGATTAGATATTTAAAAAAAACGGTTCAGCTTTGGTTTAAGACAACAAATCTTTATTTCTGAATCCTGCTTACGGCCAGCTAATACGTGTGGTTCGGGACCATTAGGTCACGACGAGATGACATGCACAAGAGTGGTTCAATACAGGTTCAGGACGCGTTCGGAACTGCTTGGGGACAGGCTCACGACTGCTTCGGGATAGGTCCGGGACTGCTACATTGCAAAAAAGGGTGTTTAGATCCTAAACACAATCCTGCCCCGTATTTGTCCACACAATATGTTTCTAAACATGTTTAGATCAATAATATGTTTAGCTCAGTGCTTAGAAATTTATGTGTTTAAATCAATGTGTTTAGGAGAATGAAGTGTTTAGAATTCAAGAGTCTAGCCTATTATTGTGTTTATGTGTCAAGTGTTTAAGGATGAAAGTGGTGTGTCTAGAGACATGTAGATTATTATCATGTTTAGATACTGAATTCCTGATTTATTTTATTTCCATATATATATATAGTGCCTTAAAGAGACTTCTAGCAGTCCACCCCCCCCCCCCCATGAGCCAATGTACATGCATCACTATTTCACATAGGCCTCTACTTTAACATAGGCACAACCTTGAGTCAATATAACAGACCTTCAGGGAAAATAATGCTTTATGCATTCTTAGAGTTCTTCAAAGAGGTGTCTATGTAGCAGATGTAGCTTTATTGCATTTTGATCATCGTGAAGTAGCATTCTACCCTTGAATCCTACAATGATAACTGGACAAGTTCTTTGAATATAGTTTGGCTTTATATATGAGTTGACATGTTTAAACAATTACATGTATTAACAATATAGTATTTTATACCGGTAGCAACATCTACCTATACAATGAATATAGTATGTACGATGGTACCGGTAGTACCAGTACACTGAAAGTATTTTAGTCTCCATATTGTAGGAGTTGGTGGGCGGGACCAAAAATGGCGATGGTTTATTGCTTGCAGACAGCGGACGCTCATGTGACTTCAGAGTTCTTTGCGTAGAGGGTGGTAGGGGGCGCTGCAGTGAGACGCAGTATGTTTGCCGCCACCAGTGTGTTGATCAAAGTCCTTCTCCTAACCATTACCAGCCACATCCAAGAATTAGCTCCAATGACAACTGGACAAGTTCTTTGAATATATATGGCTTTATATACGAGTTGACATGTTTAAACAATTACATGTATTAACAATATAGTATTTTATACCGGTAGCAGCATCTACCTATAAAATGAATATATGAATAAGGAGCACATGGGCATAGTCAGTGTTTTTGATTTTAGTGTGCAAATAGTGTGGCTAGTTTACTAGCAACAGCTTGTGAAGCTGACTTGGGGACATATGCTCTGAGCCCAGCCTCTGATTTCCAAGTACCGTGACCAATGACCAATAACCGGCTTTGCGCATCATGTATGTGACTGCTGCCATACTACTCAATCAGCAACCAAAAGAGGGACACAGATCGATATAGATGAGGTCATTGACCTTGAAGCCTAGCAATGGGGCTAGGGGTCCTGGGTCTCCTGGGTCAGTCCGGACCTGCCTGTAGGCACGACTCAGGTCCGTTTTCCATAGATAGCAGGAGGGGCCTAGCAGGTTGACCTTCACTATGAGGTCCTCAACTGGGGGAATGGTGTATGGGCGGTGGCAACCCTCGAAACAGTTTTTTGTTATTCCTGAGTTGACACTTGCACCCTCTGGATATGATGAATCCAGAATGATCCTCCTATCCTAAGTACCTTTCTTGGGCTGAATTATGATGGGAGCAATATGAGTCCATGGTGTGAATTGGGGGTCCTTGAATGGGCCTATTAGGCCACCCAAGGCCTGCTCCTTGTCTACAAAATCCTGTATCTGCTTGGAATATGGGATTGCAGACATATGATTAGAGTGAGGGGGAGTAGGAGGCACAGCGGCTGTGTATCCCACCGGCCATCCATACCTGAGGAATTGACACACATCTTTATCATGGTAGTCCACTGGCTCAGTTTCGCACTGGTCCAAGTGCAAGCTGGACATGACAGGGATTCGTGCCCCGAGTCTGTTAGGCAGACCGGAGGCAGTGACAGCTGAGTAGATGTGAGCATATTCAGGGAAGTCTTGTTGAGCACTTGGTGCAATAGTTGGCCAGAACGCCAATTTGGTTGGTGCGTACTGGGCGGGAGTAGGGCCTATTAAGGCTTGAGTGAACTCATCCGCCAGGACAACATCCGAGCCGTTCACATCTGCATGCGTAACCAGGTTATGATTATCTTCACAGGGGACGTGACAGTGGAAAAAGGGGGTCAGCGTCCTCAACCTGGCTATTTACAAAATTTTTAGACTCCTTCCGGAGTTTAGAGTACATGTCTGGGGCCGAGCCATGGGCCAGGCCCAGTAGCCTCTTTGACAGGTTATCACCCCACCCCCGAGCATTGTCAGACTGGTCTTTGTTGTGGTCACTATGCCGGGCCAGGACACTGTCGCCAGGGGGGGGGGGAGGGTCACATTAACAGTTTTAACGGAGAGCACCTGGTGGTCCCTGGGTATTTCAACGATATCAGTAGAAACAGGGACAAAGGGTGATGCAAAATTCAAGCTGGGCAACATTGATATTCAGATTCAGCATGTTCCAGAGATAAAAAAAAGTCATGTTGCCTAGCTCTACTGCTCCATGCCCTTAGAAATGATTTCTAGAGGCTTTTTGAAGCTTCGTCCACCAGTCTATAACTATATAGAAAGAGAAAGACCGTATGCTTTCAACATGGTAAGAAACATGGTAATGAATATTACACAACAGGTAAACAAATGCAATACAGAATGCCCTTCTTTAACACTGTGACAGATTGGGATCAACCAAACAGCCTGCTCACCGAACTACCTACCTGTATGAAGAATACATACTGTCTGAAGCTTACCTGCAAGCTAGTTTTGTAGAGTTAATCTGGCATTGGTCAGTGCCATCAGCCAGAGACCCAGGCTGGAGAGTGTCAAACTGGGGAGCTGGAGTACATTATGCCATCTACTATTATCATCACAGAGGTAATTTAGAGACAGTAGATCTATGGTTAAACTTGTTGTACATCCATTGGTGGTACAGTGGGATCTATCCTATGGAGTTAAAAAGGCTCACTAGCCACTGAAGCTGAGTGATGTGTGCCATTGGCTCTGAGGTGGCTATCACCAGTTGAGGTGTAAGCTGAGGTCTGTTAAGACATTTAGACTGAGCACCAGGTCCAGCCTGAGAAGAGTAGAGAGTGCAAAACTAGAGCTCGGTCTATCCTGGTGTGACAAGGGAGACATTTTCTAAATAGACAACGGCCATTGGAGGCTGGTCTAAGCACAAAAGGGTTGCTGGCCTCTGGGTTTATTCTTAGAACTCCATTTTTAATAACCGTAGGCTGGCAAAGAGGCTGTTGCTGCCACTTATTTGGTATAGTGCAACCATAGGACATTCATAATCTAGGCAGTTCTGACCCTCTCTACAGATCAACCTCTGAGCTGGTTATTGGCCTGGTACCAGTGGCAGGGTGGGGCTGATCCAGTCCCCATAGAGAATGTATGTGGTTAAACTGTGTTACCCTTCCTGAGGGTAAATTTCTGTCAATCTGGCCTTTGAGACACACAGGGCGTGTAGAGTATACCTCCCTTTATTAATATGACCACATAGATAGTGCACACACTGACCTACTTAGTAGAGACCATGTGTATGGTGTGTCCACTCAAGGCTCAGTCTCATGAGTTTGTAACATTTCAAACGTCTTTGACCGGTGCCGTCTTTGACCGGAGCCGTCTTTGACCGGAGCCGTCTTTGACCGGGTATGTGATTAAAATGAAGAAAAAAGTAGTGTATAGTAAAGAAATGGGTAAATATTTTGTATAATATGTTATAACACATCATTTCGAGGCATTATCTAAAATTGATATATTTCATATATTCATGTTACTGGCTCAGTCTCATGAGTTTGTAACAGTTGAAACGTCTTTGACCGGCGTCGTCTTTGACCTGTGACGTCTTTGACCTGCTGAAGAAAAAAAGCCCAAAAGGAACCCTTAATATGTGCATTAAAATATATTTTTTAATTGGGTAAAACAGCCATAGACTGTTTATTACATGAAGAAGTTGAATCTTAAATTTCTTTACTATATACTACTTTTTTCTTCATTTTAATCACATACCCGGTCAAAGACGCCACCGGTCAAAGACGCCACCGGTCAAAGACGCCACCGGTCAAAGACGTTTGAAATGTTACAAACTCATGAGACTGAGCCTCAACAGGCCCTGTCCACTGCTGACCATGCTGGGGGGAGGCACCACCTGTCTCCCCTACCTCCCAGTAGCCCCACCTTCAACCTGTGGACAGTACCCCTAGCGGTGATATCCCCAGCTTTAGAGGTATCTGTGCCTATCTCGGAATACCTCTATTGCTACCATATATCTATATAAACACCATAAGTGATATTGGTATTTAGGCCAGCTATTGCTTTAATCAATGTGGCTGGCTGAATGTTAACATCTGTAATGATATAGTGTAATTTATTAGGAAATTAATTGTTATTCAAAGGATAACCTCATCAAATTCCAATATGGCTGCCATCCATCTCCTCAAAAAGGAACAAAATTGCATTCCTTGACCCCAGGAATGTATATTTAGCATTTTGAATCATGATTCTAAGTTGATTAGAAGAGGAGATAAATGATTCAGAAATATTCAGTAGCCATCTTTAAATATGGCTGCAACAATGGCTATAGTCTATATGTCTATAGTCTGCTATGTCCCCAATTTTATAATTGTTCTTTATGGTCAAGGGAATGTGTATGCAAAATTTGAGATTTTTTCCTGCAGTTAATCAGGTGTTTTTATCACCTGATACTTTGAAAGGGAAATTATGCAGATATCCTCATTTTGGCATAAATTATGCTAATTAGGCTTTGATGAAAAACTATGAAGCAACGCAATTTTGATCCTCAGCCATATCTGAAGGCTTGATATCATTTCTAGAAGATTTGTACCAATTTAACAGTACTTTTGCTAATGCAACCTGCTATTTTGCCTATCTAATTAGAATATGCTAATTAGGGGCCTTAATATGCAAAATTTGTGATGTCCCCCTGGCAGATTTGGATTCTCTGGAAAAAACTGGAAAAGAATGAGCTATCAAAAAATAGTCTCTCATTTGGGTGAGTAACTTATATAAAATGACCTGTCTAAACGTATCGCGGCATGATCCTTTGGGACGTTCTGGACACAGATGCCGAACGCCTTAAGAAGACTACCGCATCGGCCATTAAAGCAGTCCTTAGTTACCTCATGGTGATAGTCTCAGTCACCAGGTGGCAGTAGTGTCAAGTAGCACATTCCTCTCACACCGACAAGGCAGCTGCATTGTAAAACCTCTGATAAGCTGACCAACCTTAGGTAGTGATCATTTATTATCAACAGAAGGGGGATGGTGGGTTTGCGGTGGGGGGGGGGCAAAAAAAGCCCTTGCGTTTCTGTGCCTCCAAGGGCCTGCGCGCGCTGATTTTCGACCCCTAAGGGGCGGGGGTAAAAAATTTCGATCCCTTGACCGGGGGATGCAAAAGATTTCGGGCAGTCCTCGCGGACACACCCCCATCCCCCCCCCCTGTTGTTAAAAAATTATCAATCCCTTATATATCAACCTCCTACCATGAGATCAATTTATACGTTACTTTCTATAGAAATGTGTGCTATGATTAGTGAAAGAAAAGAGTGTGAGTGGCCTCAAGATGGAGCTAATCATTCATTGGTCAATTCTGGCATCAGAGATGAATTCCTTGTTAAAAAGTACCGTCAAGTCATGTGTCATACATGCATGTTATTCCATTTCAGGCCAGCAGGTGGGTGTGGGTGAGCAGGTGGGTGTGGACGATAGTTGCAGGCTGCAGGCATGTACCACCTTTTGAGACTGTCGTGACTGTGGGACTGTCGTGATGTCTCGTTGACTTCTTGTGGAGTACGAGAATTGCTAGTGGCACCACCATATCTTTTACGGGTGGAGAGAGAACTAAAAAGCTAAATTAAATTAAATTTAAATCAAAGTAGCTAGATGGTGTTTTACTGTGTTTATGAGGGTATTTCTATTGTACTAGATGGCATTCCTGCATGTGAAGAGAGAAATATGAGGCAGTGTGGCCAAGAATCTGATTTCTATCTTTGCTTTAACATTGAACCCTATGTGACTTTCATTTAGAGGGTAGCAATTTAACAGTACAGGGTTTATGCAAAAGAGAGAAATTAGTACCTGAAGATCACAGCTCAATATCAGAGGGAAGGAAAGACATTTTACATTTCTTTTCGAAGGAAACATTTGTCCCCCGATCTTGCCTGTCTCTCCCTTGTGTTATCTCATGTCTGTGTCCCATACATACTGAATGAGACGAGTTCTCCCATGTCCCAAAAACGTCTTAAAACGTGGTTCAGCTGTTAGGTATAACTCAGTCTCCCCTGAGTCAATAATATTAGAACCCCCGTTTATTTTGAGAAAAAATCAGGAAAATTTTAGAAGCCAAAAATAGTGGGCTTACCAGCGAGGTTTCGCGTGGAGGGACGAACATTTTTTACGCACCCCCTCGAGAGCCCTAGGAGCGTTTCGTGGCCCCCCCTCGCCGAAGGCGGCGAAAAGTTCTCGCCCACCCCCCTTTGAACTATAGTAATGTGCGGAATTTTTTTCTAAAAAGGGGCTAAATCTTTTACGCCCCCCCACCTCGGGAGGGGTCGGAAATTTTTGCGCCCCCCAAAACCCACCATCCCCCCTGTAACTAATAAATGAACACTCCCTAAGGTAGAAACACCATTTCAACAAGCCAACCTTTATTTGGTATTTGTTGACCTTTATTTGGTATTTGTTAACCTTTAACTTTGTACAAGCTCTTCTATGAAACATTTCACCGTATATTACTCAATTTGATTTTCACATACAAATATATACATCAATATTACATTTTTAGCAAGTGGCAAAATCAAGCGGCAAGAATCTTATTCATCATATTTGGTATATGTATATTCATATCAAATCATTAACTAGGAAATACTGCTTAAACCTTAGTGTTCACGAATATACAAACTATACAACATGAAGATTGCACGTGATGAGGTAAGTACGGAGGCCCGTGAGGGACACGATTAAAAAAAAATTAATATTTTTGAATTTTCAAAATCGAAGTCAATGTCCAATCAAATGATATATGCCAGGGAGTTAGATGGTTGTTGGCACTTTTTAAACTTAAAAAGGGAATTTCTGTATGTGAAAAAAAGTGTGCCCCTTATTGGCTTCCGTAGGCAAGGAAAGACGATACCATTACAGTATATATACATACATTCAGTTGGCAGAAATAATCCTCAGCAAAAGCATTGAAAAGCTCAGGTGTTACAACTTATCATTATTATAATTCAAACCGTGCTGCAAGTATTTAATCCATTAAAATGTCTTTCTAGTAGTGACATATGAGAAAAACGTTTCCCTACATATCTTCTTGGAAAACAGCAAATGGGTCAAATCACGACCATTATCATTTCTACCTGACAAACTATCTAGTCACTTCTTCACCGAGGTTTTCTAGACGCGAGATTCAGCTTTGGCTTCGGCTGAGATAAATACAGATCAGCGTGAATGCCCTTTTATTCTGACAGTTTGGATTATGGACCCACCGAAGGGATTTTTGGTAGTTTGCAAAGAGAATTCGACCAAAAAAAGCCCATTGGACTTGGGCAGAGACCACTTCCCGACACTCTCCTTGCTACCCTACAATTCTTCTGCAAGATATCTATTTTGTCAATTAGAATGAAGACCCATTGAAGACAAAACCTTCATAATTGTTTTCGAATTTTTACAGTGACATATCAAAACTGAAATATATAAGAATCCGCGAAGGGAAAAAAGAAGTCACATACAAAATATACACTTATTTCAAGTTACTATCGTCTATATATACTTATAATATATTTACAAGAACTAAGCACAATACATTGTAGAAATATAAGCTTTAAGTAAACTAGCACTTTAACGTCCATGCAAGACGCCACAAGGGACGAACCTGACGCCGCCCATTCTGTGCGTAATCTTAAATCCCCACTTCTGGTGTAATCTTAAAGTCTTAATAGTACTCACCATTATTAAAGAAGGGAAAAAAAAGGAAAAGAAGGACGGGGTTGGGGGGCAGAGCCCCCCTATTAGGACTAGATTGAGTTTCGTTATTAAGATTACGGGAAAAGTGGGGTTTTGTTATTAAGATTACGGGAAAAGTGGGCTTTTTAAGATTACGCACAGAATGGGCGGCATCTAGTGACTCTGCAGGTTCGTCCCCACGTCCATACAAGGCAGAAGTACAACACGTGAAGCCAACCCGTACATAATACAATATTAACCCTTTAGGGCAACATGATGCCTCAACCCTTTAAGGACACATGTCACTAAAAGATTACATTTGTCGTCATGAAGCACCAATGCAACCACGGTGAGTAACTCGCCAGTGCTGCATCAGCACATCACGACCCTTCGGGAGTGTCAAAACCCCATAGAGTCGTCATGATGCATGAATGCAGCCCTGGCGAGTTACTTGCCAGGGCTGCATTCATGCATCATGATGACAAATGATGACAAATGAACATGATACCTTGAGGAATAATGCCGTCTTTGACCCTTGAAGGACGGGATGTCATGATGTACCGATACGGCCCTGGCGAGTTACTCACCAGGGCTGCATTCAAGCACTAAAACAACCAAGGGCATGATAAATTAAATAACTCTGCAGCCCTTAAAGGGTTATCAAAAGCAAAGAAATAGTTGACAATAGCAGCAGGCCGAGTATTAATGCATTGCTTTAGGCCACACTTTTTTTTTTATTCTTTGTGTTACGGGCCCGCCGCACTACTATGAAAACCCCCGCACTAAAAATAAAATTGTGAAATTCCAGTTAATTTGCTATTTGTCAGTTTTTACGGCATGTAAACCGGACCATTGTTAACGTTTTTAGGGAGTATTTATTTTATTTTAATCTTTTTTTATTTCGTCCTCCATAGCTGAGAAAATTTTCAAGGTGTCCGTAACCCAAAGAATAAAAACAAGTGTGACCTTATCTAATTACATCTCGTGTGGGCGCCTCTCAATATAACAGGCGTAATACAGGAATGTTTGCAGCGCTTGACGATATAGAGTAACCCTGTAAGGACCGCTTCGGTCGTCATGATGCACCGATGCACTCCCGGCGAGTAACTCACCTGTACTGCATTGGTGCATCAAGCCGACTGTACAGGAGTGTATTAACTCCGTAGGGTCAGCATGATGCACCAATGCTGGTTTGTAGAGAAACCTGCCAGGGATGCATTTATGCATCATGATGACCAAAGGGTAGAGTGCATTAAAGCACTATGCTGCCCTTAGAGGGTTAGAACAGATACATGGGACCGGTGTTAGTAAAAACAACGATAAGCTGCGGTACAAGCTCCCACATGTAGACGGTCAGAATAACCCTGCGTGCACCGTACACAAGATGGCGACCCCATGGCCCAACCCTCTAGTTCCCTATAGGGTCTAGTCGGGACTGGAGCTAGGTGCGTCGGCCCGTCCTGATGAGAGCTGATAGACTGGGTACAAGCTTGTCCCTGGAGGTGACGGTTACCCAGGGACAAGGTACCAACCCACTGCGTATGGAGCCGTGGCGCACAAGCTGAGCCCAGCTCGGTGCTACCCTGACTCATGTCCCACACAGCTTCTGAGGTTGCAGTCTGTCGCGAGGTGGTTACCATGGCACGAGTAGATCTGTACCTTGCTATCTGCTTCTCTTGTGGATATATACATTTCTCTCACATACATGGCATAGTGCAAGCTGGCCCCAACTCATCCTCAGACGCATCCGAGCGTCATCGCTGGTATCTGAGGGGCAATGACCGCGTCACTTCCCCCGTATATTGGAAGGGGGGATCCCAACGCGATACCCATCTACATTTTTGATATTACAGCACCAAGCGAACGGAACTATTTTCACCAACAACCTTTGGTGCCAGCGATGACGCTCGGGAACAGAGGTTGAGGTGGTGCCAGCTTGGGTATAGTGATGAGGAGTAGACTTGTCTAGGAGCCACTGTAAAGTTTTAGTTCCGTCTGTGCCCACTGCTACATCATGGCGCTGTAGTCACCTTCTAGGCCTACAGTCGTACAAACTCTGCTCTAGTAGCGACATCTTGTCGTAGACATCAGACTAGAGGTCGTTGTGGCTGAGTTGACGCTAGAGGTCGTTGTGGCTGAGTTGACGCTAGAGGTCATTATTCCGGATGAATCTGTTACCTTCTGAATGTCTGCCGTAATATACGTAACGACACTTTCCAAACGTGGCTGAAAAACGAAGGACAAGCAAGCTGTAAACTCTGTTATATGCAATCTTAAGTATTCATTCATTCATCTTTAATTTTGCAACCAATTTTGGGAATCCTAAAATTAATTAATTATTACTGTCTAATTTGAACAGAAAAATCTACTGAGGAAGGATTCCATGATCGTCATAATTTTTCTTTTCATAAATTTATAATTAAAAAAAGAAGAGAAAGAAAGCATTGTGTGAGTAGCCACAGAAAAGATGCACTTTTGCCTGCTCACAAAATGATGGACAATTGATTTCTTTCCTTTTTTTGAATGTAGAACATTAAAAAAAACGGAAAGAAATTAATTGTCCTCATACTACACATTGGCATAGAGAATATATTGACACCAAGTCAGGATTTTGCACTAGGAGCAATCTGTGAGGCAAAAAACAGCCAAAATGAGCCACTGGTCTGAAGTATAAAACTGGGCATCGATCACTATAGAGCTACAAAGAGACAGAGAATCGATGTCCAGTAAAAAGATTACAAGTGTGAGCAGCCACAGAAAAGATGCATCCTTACTACTTTGTGCCTGTTCACAAAATGAATAAGAAGATAAATATAGAAATGTTTTATAGATGGAGATAAGATGCTGGTGGCTGACCTTGTGCAGAGTCCTTGAACTTGGAGGGTAGCGGCGTGTATCTGTTGGGGGACTGTGAAATCTCCGCCTGGTGAGCAACGCGAGAAACACACAATGTACAACAAGTAGGTAGAAACAGGACACAATGTACATTCAAGTAGTAGTCAGGCAGTCTTGGTACATGATTAAAATATATATAAAAATGTACCCGGGACAATGAATGATATAATGAATGAATGAATTTCTGTTCAAAAGAGAAGTAGTAGTTATGCTTCACCCCCAACTTAATAAAACGACCCCTCCCTTACTGTACCATACCTGGACTTTATTTCATATTTAGAAATTTCTGACAGCAAAGTCACGTACATTCTCCCCAGTATAGGGTTAGAAAACAACCACTCACGGTTTGCTGATCGTCGTCATTGTCAGTGGGCCGGACGACCTTCAGATAGGCCCCACGCCGGGACGCCTCCTTCTTCTCTGCCAGCTTGACGGCCGACGAGTCGAGGAACTTGAGATTAGGTAACCGGTACAACACATAGTATCTGTAACCATAACAACAACATGAGTCTAGTATCTGTAACCATAGCAACAACATGAGTCTAGTATCTGTAACCATAGCAACAACATGAGTCTAGTATCTGTAACCATAGCAACAACATGAGTCTAGTATCTGTAACCATAGCAACAACATGAGTAGTATCAGTAACCACAGCAGCAACATGAGTCTAGTATCTGTAACCATAGCAACAACATGAGTCTAGTATCTGTAACCATAGCAACAACATGAGTCTAGTATCTGTAACCATAGCAACAACATGAGTCTAGTATCTGTAACCATAGCAACAACATGAGTCTAGTATCTGTAACCATAGCAACAACATGAGTCTAGTATCTGTAACCATAGCAACAACATGAATCTAGTATATGTAACCATAGTAACAACATAAGTCATATCTGTAACCATAGCAACAACATAAGTCTAGTCCAAGCTTTCTTTCCTTGTCAGAGGCAGACAGCTGGTTGGGGCAGGGACTGAGGTCTATAACTAGGTGTATCATACTGACTATATTACCTGTAGCGTTGGTAGTCCTCCTCGTCCTTGTCGCAGGCAGACAGCTGGTTGGGGCAGGGACTGAGGTCTATAACTAGGTGTATCATACTGACTATATTACCTGTAGCGTTGGTAGTCCTCCTCGTCCTTGTCGCAGGCAGACAGCTGGTTGGGGCAGGTACTGAGGTCTATAACTAGGTGTATCATACTGACTATATTACCTGTAGCGTTGGTAGTCCTCCTCGTCCTTGTCGCAGGCAGACAGCAGGTTGGGGCAGGTACTGAGGTCTATAACTAGGTGTATCATACTGACTATATTACCTGTAGCGTTGGTAGTCCTCCTCGTCCTTGTCGCAGGCAGACAGCTGGTTGGGGCAGGTACTGAGGTCTATAACTAGGTGTATCATACTGACTATATTACCTGTAGCGTTGGTAGTCCTCCTCGTCCTTGTCGCAGGCAGACAGCTGGTTGGGGCAGGTACTGAGGTCTATAACTAGGTGTATCATACTGACTATATTACCTGTAGCGTTGGTAGTCCTCCTCGTCCTTGTCGCAGGCAGACAGCAGGTTGGGGCAGAGACTGAGGTCTATAACTAGGTGTATCATACTGACTATATTACCTGTAGCGTTGGTAGTCCTCCTCGTCCTTGTCGCAGGCAGACAGCAGGTTGGGGCAGGTACTGAGGTCTATAACTAGGTGTATCATACTGACTATATTACCTGTAGCGTTGGTAGTCCTCCTCGTCCTTGTCGCAGGCAGACAGCAGGTTGGGGCAGAGACTGAGGTCTATAACTAGGTGTATCATACTGACTATATTACCTGTAGCGTTGGTAGTCCTCCTCGTCCTTGTCGCAGGCAGACAGCTGGTTGGGGCAGGGACTGAGGTCTATAACTAGGTGTATCATACTGACTATATTACCTGTAGCGTTGGTAGTCCTCCTCGTCCTTGTCGCAGGCAGACAGCAGGTTGGGGCAGAGACTGAGGTCTATAACTAGGTGTATCATACTGACTATATTACCTGTAGCGTTGGTAGTCCTCCTCGTCCTTGTCGCAGGCAGACAGCAGGTTGGGGCAGGCCTCGTTCCCCAACAGACTGAGGTAGGTCAGACCCGGCATGCACCGCACCACCTGGTCCAACAGCGGCTCCAGCTCCCGGATGTACACACAGTTAAGGCAGCACAACACTACATTTTTAAAAAGTTCATCTTAAAACCTTGCGTATAAGCCTAACTCGCACAGAGGGTGTCATTGTTAAGGTAGCACAACACAAAATTTAAAAAAAAGTTTATCTTAAAACCTTGCATATAAGCCTAACTCGCACAGAGGGTGTCATTATGGTAACTTTAGGACTGTAGTACCGTATAAAAACTTCAACACATAATTTGAAAAAAACACCACTTTATTTTAAAACCTCGCTTTTAAGCCTAACTCGCTTAAAAGCCGCATAGAAGGTGTCACTGTGGCGACTTTAGTACTGTAGTACCGTAAAACCTCGCGCAGGGTGCAGCTTATATACGAGTTTTTGCTACTATGGTACAGTACAAAAATCACCATAATCAGAGCTCTGGTGCGGCTTATAGGATCGGCCCATAGTCGGGGTGCGGCTTATATGCGAGATTTTACGGTATCCATCTAAAAACTTGCGTATTAGTCGCACCTAGACTCTGGGCTGATCCTATAAGCTGCACCAGCGATCTGACCCGCTTACTAGCCGCAGCTTCCACGAAAGGTCTAACGGTAATCCTTTTTGAAAACTCATGGCCACTACCTTATAACAAAGTTAATCCCTTAAGAACCGCATAGTGCTTTAATGAGCTATGCCCTTTGTCGTCAAGATGTATGATTACAGTCTGGGCGAGTAACTCACCACGGCTGCATGCATGCATCATGACCCTATGGGGTTAGGACAGTCATGACGGTTGGCATGATGCATCCATGTGGTGCCGGTTAGGTACTCATAGTTGTTATAAGCAAGAAAAGACAAGAATGGACAGTTTATGAAGTGTTCCCCTTATTAATCTAATAAGACATTTTTGAGAATTATTTTACTGGTAATATACTTCTTTAAAATCGTGTCAAAAAAATTATAAATCATCACGAGGTACATGACAATTTTTTTTTATAAATTGCCGCTAAAAGTCCTCACAGCTTCAACAGGTTTTAAGGTGTTTGTAGTAAAGGATATGTTGTTCTTGTTGAGTGTGAGTGTGTGTAGGTTTGGTAACCGTGGTAACGCTGTGTTGTCGTTGAGCAGGTTACTGTCCACGATTAATTCCTCCAGGTTTGGGAAGTTCTCGATGCCCGTTAAATCTCTGAAACCAGAAAAAAGCAGCTTTTGTTATAAAATTCTTTATGCTGGCTATAGTTGGCCATCATCTGGGCAGTATTTCAAATATTCCCCATTTTTTCTTCTTTGATACCTCATCTCAAATTAGTTAAAAATTAAGCCCCAAAGTCATTTTGATATCTATGCACAATGCTAGCCATTTATAGAGAAATAAGTATCCCAAATATTTACTTTTTTCAGTACAGAATTTTTATGTTAAAATTTGTAAAATAGTTCGATGGTATCGTAAATTCTCACATATATTACTGAGTAATACATTGTAGCAGATAATATGTAAACCAAACTTTCCATGCAGATTATACAATATTCAAGGGTAATACGCGAGATGCGGATTACACACAAACATTAACAGTACTTCTGATTACTTGGAAAGTACCATAAATTCCCGTGTACTACCCGCATCTTGCGTATAACCCGCAACCCCAACTCAGGGGAATCTTATAACCTGTTTTTGAATTTGAAAACTTCTATTTTAGTACTGTTCTATAGAAATAAAAACCCTCGCATAACCCGCACCATATATAGTCATGATTGGTATCAATTGAAAGCTCAGTCTGGTTGTGAGACTGTTGTACAACCCGCGGGTGGTACGCGGGAATTTACGGTACATGTACAACGTTAATCTCTTGATATCCTTGGACCTCTGATTTTTGCAAAGTCAGAATCTGTGTGCCTTTTATCTTGGTAACTGTCAGGAGTTGAACTCAAAGTACAGGGTGTAGAGGAGAGCGGCACGGCAGGACAAAGTGCTGTACTGTGTGAGGCCACAATGACAGTAGCACACACCATAGCTTTAACCCTTTAACCCTATATAGGTGACATAATGCATTCAAGCATCATGCCATGGGGGGAGGGGTGGCGGATTTTCACACAAGTGTGCACAAATTTTTCCGCCCCCTCTTTGAACAAATAAAATAGCTACTGGTGCTCTTTTTGGAATTTTTTTTGAGATCGAAATCCCCACCCAACCCCCAAACCCTTCCCCCCCCCCCCCCCCGTGGATAGATGATGACCACCAATCCCTTACCGTAAGCAGTTGTAGCTGTGGTCCAGTCTCCGTGTGGAGGTACAGTACGTCTAGTTGACTTACCTGAGACTGTTGTAGCTGAGGTCCAGTCTCCATGTGGACGTACCGTACCTCTAGTTGACTTACCTGAGACTGTCGTAGCTGAGGTCCAGTCTCCGTGTGGACGTACCGTACGTCTAGTTGACTTACCTGAGACTGTCGTAGCTGAGGTCCAGTCTCCGTGTGGACATACCGTACGTCTAGTTGACTTACCTGAGACTGTTGTAGCTGAGGTCCAGTCTCCGTGTGGACATACCGTATGTCTAGTTGACTTACCTGAGACTGTTGTAGCTGAGGTCCAGTCTCCGTGTGGACGTAGCTTACGTCTAGTTGACTCACCTGAGACTGTTGTAGCTGAGGTCCAGTCTCCGTGTGGACGTACCGTACCTCTAGTTGACTCACCTGAGACTGTTGTAGCTGAGGTCCAGTCTCCGTGTGGACGTACCGTACCTCTAGTTGACTCACCTGAGACTGTTGTAGCTGAGGTCCAGTCTCCGTGTGGACGTGCCGTATGTCTGTGCTAGCTCTGCCGGGATGTACTCACTGTCATGACCCACGTACGACAACTGCAATGTATAAAAACACAACAATCAGGGATGTGAAGTTATTTTGATAAGTTACCTTTTAAGGATGGCATCTTGCCTGAAAGCAACATTTGCAGTGTTGCCGAAAACTTTTTCTGGACGCAGGTCAAAGTGGCCTGCATCTTGGGACCTTACGCAGGCCATTTTCCCGTGACGCAGGTCAAATGTGCTTTGGCATTTTGCAGAAACTTTCTCTTAACTGACAGGGAACTAATAATGACATATTTCGGTTGTTTCCTTATATGTAAGCTTACAAAATTCATGGCAAAATCATGGAATATCAAGGTAATCTTTAACTTTGCTAATAATCACCCGATTAAAAAAAATCTTTCACCATTAGGAAGCTGAGATTATGGCAGGCCATTTTGGCCTGCGTCCCAAGGCCCTACGCCGGCCATTAATATTCTACGCCAGCATTCTACGTTGGTGTGCTGGCGTCATTTCGGCAACACTGCATTTGTTGTCATGATGCATTGTAGTGCTGGGATGCATTGGTGCATCACGTTAAACCTCGAGGAGTGTATCAAACTGGTAGGGCCGACGTGATATATGAACACAGCACTGTACTCATGTAGCATGACGATAAGGGGCAGAACACATTAAAGCACGATAGGGGCGATATCTTACGTTGGTCCCTTAAAGCCCCAGCGCCGCTATATATAGGGCTGAGTACCTGCCCCGGCTCCACTCTGACTGCCGCTGGAGGAGTACCGAGATTTCCGCCTTTAAGTAGGGTCTGTTACACTACGGTGAGCCTCAGTACCCGGGTCCAAACTACCCGACCACTGCCGACGCTAAAAGATCGGTACACTCCTGTAACTGCTTTGGTGCATCATGACAACAAATCAAGATGAATCCTTGAGGTACCAGACCGTTGATAAAAGGTCAATAATGATGAACCTCCTAGAATGTTACACCTGGATTCAATAAAGAATATAGAACAATGAAAGTCAAGAAATTAAAATACCGCTTCGGTCGGGGTGGGGTAGTGTATGAGTAGGTCCATATCATCTGAGCTCATGGATATTCCTGAGTCGTAGTCGTTATCAAAGTCGCTGTCCTCAGCGAGCATGTAAAACTTGCTGTAATCTGCCGCGATATTCATTTTCTGATCAGAATTGATTTTTTTCCCTGCTTGCTGGCAAAAACTCAATACATGTCTAAATGAGCTAACTGAGAGTGAAATGTCGCCTACAGACGAAGGTTAGGTACAGACTGCAGGGGTAAGGCCTCCTGTAGAACCCTGTCACTGCTGAGCTGTGGGGCATCTAGGGATGGAGCGTGGTATATATAGCTGAGGCCAAGACAAAAAAGTTTGCGTTCATGTAACAAGGCCAGAAAAAATAAGGGTAGGTAGGACTATTATTTAGTTTTTTTTTGCATTTTTTTCAGGATGATTTGGTAAATAAAGTATATTTATAGATACATGTAATTTCGCAATTTGGCCCTAATCTTTCTTTTCAAAGATGGACTAAAACACTTTAGGGTTGAGCCAAAACTACCAGGATTCCCTGGACACCACACTATGGCCAGACCAAATAAAAAAGTTATCAAACTTATTATGGGCGAATTTTTTTTCTGTAGTAATTTTAAACGACTGATTTCGATGTTAACAAATAAATTATTTAAGGTGGAAAAAAAATCAATTTTTTTCAGAAAAAAAAGCGAGGCAATCCGTAGACACTTTTTTTCAAAAAAAGAAAGAAAAAGATTTGCCTTTCCATAAAATATGGTGCGGGAAAGATATTTTCAAATCGTGCAATTAGAGATGAAGTAAGAGCCATCTTTATATTGTCCTCATCTTTAAACATTTTCCCATCAATTTTGCAAGTTATTATACATCAAAACAACCAATATTTGCAATTATAATTTGACCTATCATTAAAGATGAAATAGGCTTCAAAATCCATAGACCAATTTTTTTTTTGGTGTGGCCTTGGCGTCGCGGTGCGGCTATCAGTGTATCAGGGCGGCACATGGACACACATGTGAGGTTATAACACTGTACACTGCTGAGGACACCCTCTGTATCTGTTACACTTACCATAAAGTCTTGTGTACAAGCCAAACCCTCGTATACGCCACCCAGACTTTAGAGAATCCTACACTGTATTCGACCTAGTAAGTGCAAATCCCCTTATAAGTTCAACCCCCCCTTTTTGGCCCAATTTTAGACTATGAAACCTCTGAAATATGCCAAATCTTGAGGCCAAATTATTTCTTCACTACTGGACTCATGGGACAGAATAGGTAGGGGGTGTGCGCTTATTAGAATTAAATTGTGTTTTTTAATAGCTTAAACTCATTTTTTAAGTGCAGTGTATGCTGATTGATTGTTAGGTAGTTTAACGTCCGGAGGGCAAATTGCATTTTGCATTCCAGATTGCCATTAGGTTAAGTTTTTCACAAGTGATGGTAGGCCGAAGGTGATCGTATGCTTATTACGTCGAATGTGATAAACCAAATAGTGTGTGTCATTAAGGCGATTTTAGTACTGTAGTATACGTATAAAAACCCTTGTATAAGCCACACCTTATATAGTCCTGTGGTATCAAATGAAAGCTGATTCGTGTACAAGCTGCGGCTTCTACGCGACACCTTACGGTAGCGGCCTTGGAGCCGTGTGATACCGCTTTCTGTTTCCGACTTAATCTGGTGACATAACGGTGCCTGAGCCGAGCGTACTGTGTTGATAAAAAACTATTTCCAAACACAGACCAAAGTGGACTGTGTCTTAGGATCTAATGCAGGCCATTTTTCTCTCACGCAGGCCACATGTATACATGTGTACAATGGTATTTTGAAGCCAATTTCATCTTTAATGATAGGTCAACTAATAATTGCAAATATTGGTGGTTTTCATGTATAATAGCAAAATGATGGGAAAATGAAGACATAAATTGTAGAGATGGCTCAAACTTCCCCTATTACCGTTGACTACAGTTTAAGGTAAAGGTTAACGACGAGGGACATTGGCGCTTAACCGTTTGTCACAACCGTGACCCGGCCTATTTATTTAGAAATAACAAAAAGAAAAAAAAAACCAAAGTATCTGCCGGCCTGCTGCTGGCCTTGCTGCCTGCTTGCTTGCTGCTGGCTACTTCCCCTCCCCTGGAGAAGAGTTCCACGGCTGGTGCCGGGGGGAGGCACTAGGTGGCACTGGTATGTACACTAATATGGGAATAACTTCCCCAATGCAAGTTATGCCCGACATAATTGCATAATTTGAAAATATCTTTCACTGTTAGAAATTATTGCCGGCCATTAAGACCGGTGTCTAAGGCCTCATGCCTGCCATTAAGATGTTATGCTTGCAAAGACGTCATTTTAGCAACACTGACTACACGTGTATTTAACCCTGTATTAAAGGGCAGCAAAATGCTCGAATGTTTTCATTATGTATGGATGCGAGTAACTCGCCAGGGCTGCATTAATGCATCATGATGACCCTACAGGGTTGAGACACTCCAGATGAAAGAGAAATCTTCCCCCTGCCTGCTGGGAATTTTTGAGATTTTGACCAAAAAAAAAAAAGTTAAAAAAAGTATATGCTGACCAGCAAACACCCAAAATTAGACCTTCAAAATTGGGTATATTTCTCAAAAATACCTTCATTTGATAGCCAAACGAAGGTTTTTCCATGTTGTTTTTTTCCTCCTCTCGCCTCCAAAATATTTGCTGCTGTGGCCCGTTATCACAAAAAGGTGGCCTTATGCATAGGGTCAGGGTTTTCCAAGAAAACAGGTGAATATATTTTGATTTTGCCCAGCCATCCCCCCACCCAGACACCCAACAACACGTGTTTTATAACCTTATGGTAATAACGCTATACGGGGGAGAGCCTATGTTGGTTCCAAAGGCATGTACCAGGAGGCTCAGGTAGTCGTGTGTCAAGCCTCCATTTCCCCCCTTTCTGTAGTTTACTTTGGAGGGTTCTCTCTCATTTACTATCTGTTTATGTTCTGTATAAATTAGATCAATGTTTTCCCCATGACATGGTCTCCAATTAGATAAGCTTACAGCAATGTGAATATTTCAAATCTTAGAGAAATAGAGCGTTAACACCTCTGTGGGTGACCACATGTCAGTCAGTCAGAGTGTAATTAATGCATTGTCTCTCAATCAGTCCCTAACTTCACGCCTGAGACAATGGGGAGGTGATTAAGGTGATTAAGATAGGGGTGGGATGTCACCCATCAGTCTTATCAGTGTTATCTGTGGCCATTGTTCCTAGGTGTGAACAGTGGCTGATAACAGATTTACCCACAATGCACTGCTCTAAGTCAGGGGACAGAAAGAAAATGGCGGCTCCCATGCCATGTAGGCTATCCTCCCTATAGGGCTCCTAGGGGTTAGGCCATGGGGGCATCCATGTTTGGGGGATAGAAGTTCAAGCAGGTAACGCTAGGTGGACACCTATAGACTCAGTACTGCCCTGTGACGTCGTAACCCCCGGTTAGCTGCTCCACCTACTGGCCAAGGGCCCGTACTGCAGGTTCTCAATTTCCCACAAGCGGCGCTGCTATCGACGGCCAGGTGCCCTATACATTGTTCCAGTTTGTGGAAATCAGATTCCTAATCTTAGATCTATGAACCTCAGGTGGGGACAGCGATATAAATAAGCGTGTTCATGATCGCCTGTCGCGGTTTATCTGCCGATTGATGGTTCACACCCAGACGGAGAGTAACAGGTCAGAGATAACCACACAGAGTGTAAACACACTGCATCACTGGTGGACGATACACAAAGTGAAGTAACACAAGATTGAGCGTGTGAGTGGCCTCACAGATGACTCAGGGTAAGCTGGAGCTGGAACTTATCGTATACTTAGATATAGTACTCCCTTAGAATCATTCTTTGGTCAATTCTGGCCTCAGAAATGAATTCCTTGTTAAAAAGTACCCTGAAGTCATGTAGGGATGTCATTGGTATCACAGGTATCGATATATCGCTATTTTTTATGTATCTGATAACCGAATCAACAATCTCTGGGTATTGATATCCCGCCATTTTGGATATTTTTTTTATTAAAAAAAAATTAAAAAAAAAAAAATTAAATTAATAAATTTATTTCAAAATTTTAAAATATTTCAAAATTAATTTCTTTGCATATCTTTTCTTGGTTATTTCAATGCACAAAAATGCTTTTTATATTAAAACTATCTCTTTTTCTTACATACCTAATAACTGATATATTATATATATCAAGACCAATCAAGTGAACCAGATAACCTATAAAATTCGATACCAATGACATCCCTAAAGTCATGTGTCATACATGTGTGTTATTCCATTTCAGGCCAGCAGGTGGATGTGGGTGTGCAGGTGGGTGTGGGCGACAGTTGCAGGCTGCGGGCGTGTACAGCCTTGTGTCCCTATCAAAAATGATAAACGGTGAAGATACGGGTGGTACAAATTTGTCTGCACACATTGACGTCTCGCGCAGGACAAGAAGTACCAGTGGCTGTAGCATCCATACCTTCGCAGCAGCGCGGGAAACGACCAGACGCGACCAGACGCGTGACATGTGGCATGCGCTAGCCTCGCTTCCACCTCTCCTGCTTCATTTAGATTAAATTTTAATTAAAGAACCTAGATGTTTTTTTCTGTGTATATGAGGGTCTTTTTACTGTAGTAGATGGCATTCCTGTATGAAAGGCCACACCAAATAAAAAAATTTGGTCTACGGATTTTCATTTTGAAAATATGGTGCGAGCGAGCGAATTTTTTCAATTTTTTTATTCAAATTCTTTTTTTTGGTCTGCAGATTTTTACCTCAAATCAAGTGGATCGGGCAACATTTTATTTTTTCTGCTGACGGAATTTTTTCTTGAGATTTGATAACTCCCAAATTTGGCTTTTGATCAGAAAAAGGCAAGCAAAAAAATTTTAAAAAATATAAAAAATTCAAATTTCTCAGAAAATGGTGCGGGCGCATCCGTGGACACTTTTTTTTTTTTTTAATTTGCATTTTCGAAAATATGGTGCGGGAAATCTGTAGACCAACTTTTTTTTTTGTGTGGCCTAAAGAAAGAAATATGAGGCTCTGTTTGTGAAAATGTGATTTCTATCTTTGGTTTAACATTGAGCTTATGTGCCTTTAATTAAGAGGGTAGCAATTTAACAGTACTTAAGAGTTTATGTAAAAGAGACAAATTTATGTCGAAAGATCGCAGCCCAATATCTCTTTGAAAAAACGAGATATTTGATTTCTTTTTGAAGGAAACATTTGTCCCCCGACCTTGCCCATCTATCCCTTTGCTCCTCCGATGTCTATCTATAACACATGCTGAATGATAGACATTCTGCTATGTAACAAAAACGTCTTAAACCATGATTCAGTCAGTTCGTAATACTCAGTTCACCCTAAGTCAATTAGGATTAGGGAGTGGTCATTTTGTAACATCGGGGAGGGGGTGGGGATTGGTGGTTTTGGGGGGGGGGACCAAAAAAATTGCACTCATTTTAGCAAAAAGCCAGCGCGTTACTATAGCTCAAAGGGGTCAGCCGCACTCCATTTTAACCTGCCTTGGTGGGGGCGGGACAGAAAATATGTCGAGCAAAATAATTTTTACCTGCTCGCACTAAATCCACCGACCAGCCCCCCCCCCCCTTGTTAAAAAATGACCACTCCCTTAGACAAAGAAGTGTTTCCAGTAACCCAACCCTACCAAGCTTAACAGGGCTGACCCTATTTAGTTGGTTTCTTTTGGACAATTTCTTGGGAAAATCAGAATTTTAAGTTCCTTGGAAATTGTATATAATTTTCATCAAAATTCTATCATTTGATACAAACTTCATCAAGACTTTTTCGGTTATTATCTCCAGACATATTTTGGTCTTTGTCTAATGAACAGGGATGTAAGTCAGCGTAGAGAGAAAAATCTGAAAACTAGAATCTTGCTGCAACAATGTCAATTGATTGCATGTCACGCTTATACAATCTGTTCTGGTCTTACCTCTGATCCCCAATGGATAGGCTACCTCTCATTCTGGTATGAAATCAATTTGGTTCCTTCATTCCCCACCACTCAGCAGCACCAGCAGTGCCTGAATATTAGCCAATCAGAGGTCAGGGATCCATTTACTCCTTAGATTTAGCTTTCAGATTTCCCATTTTCTGAAATCCTGTCTGAATTTGTTCTGAACTGGTTCTTTGGATACTGCAGTGGCCCTGTGGACATGGCTATAACAAAGGTGTAGGAGATGAATGCATCCAGAATACATATTTCATTAGAAAATACTTCAGGAAAGAGAAATGTAACAGGTTCTGAAGGAACTTTCTGACATGCATTAAAAATCTGAAATCAGACAATATTCTGAAGACTTATATCCCTGAATGATGGATTCAAATTAAAAATCGACCAACCCTTCCTACTTTATCATCATGTTATGTGAAACACTGATTCAGGCTGGTGACTAGGCGGGGGGGGGGGGGGTCGCCAGTTCAAACAAACCTCCTACCCCCCTTTCCCCACAGCCCTGATGAACCCAAATATATCCTACTTAGCTCCATGTCAGTTTTTGCAGCTTGCAAATTGGACAATCATTAAGGTCTCTGGAGAGTAAACTGTGAAAGTATAGTCAATTTTGTTGTATGGTTGATTCAACTTATAGTTTTGAGTACAAATAGTGATTATTTGCATATTTCTTAATGAAAATTTCAGCATGTTTCACCATTATTCAACCTCATCAAAAAATGCAAAATCCACCACCCCCCCTGTTGTTAAAAAATGAGCACTCCCTGAGACAAACCTTCTGTACATCATAATTACTACACATTAGACCAGGGTCTATCATCCACTGTATAGGCATGTAGCTGGATGCATTATCAACCAATGAGATAACTCCCTGGCTTTCACTGCGGAATTCTTAGGGTGCATTATGTAACAGCTTGTACCCATGTGACCGCTGGTACCAGTGCTTATCTCGCCAGTTACAGGCTTAAGTAATGGATGCGCCCACAGGACGTCCAGCCTGACCCCTATAGGCCACTAGCAGAATTGTTTTAGACCAATGAGTAAATTCCCTCCATTTACTGCAGACTTCTTAGGGAGTGCTCATCTTTTAACAACAGTGGGGGGGGGGGGGTGGTGGATTTGGGGGGCGTAAACAATTTGGACCACTTGACCGGGGAGGGGGTAAAAAATGTATGGAGGGGTAAAAAAATCAACCTGTTTTGAGGGAAAAAGCCCCCGCGTTACTATGCTACAAAGGGGTGCGAACACGCGCGATTTTGGGCCTGCCGGGGGGGGTGAAAAATTTTTGCACGCTCCACGCGAAATCGCGCCACCCCTCCCCCCCCCCCGTTGTTAAAAAATGAGCACTCCCTTCGGGAGCATTATGTAACAGCTGGTACCCATTGTGACAGCCGTTATTAGGGCTTATCTCACCAGTACTGGCAGTAACACCAACAGCTTCAGTGATGGATGCACCCACAGCACAATCAGCTTGACCCCTATAGTTGGACATACGCAACCAAGTGATCATTATTCACATGGAATATGATAGCAACATCAGACACACCCTTTCGGATTTTATATTAAATGTACATAACTTGTCCATAAGGACTTACCATGTAATTATACTTGGAAATGTATGTTCAGATTGAACCCATGAGCTGGAATATTATTAAAACATGCCCTAGGCTAATGTAATACTCCAGGATAAATAAAGGAAATTTCAACTTCAACTTCATAGCCAGATAGGTGCTCTCTACCACACAGTACCAAAAATTCCAATCTGTGCGTACCATTTGCAAATACAAATGGATCCCATCAGCTATCACTTAAATTGCAGCAGTGAAACTATTTTTATAGGCCTATGGCCTAACATACGGCAGCCAAAATAACAACCAAAAAACATATCAGAGGATGTGTGCCACTCATTGGATTTGCAAGTCTCCAACCAGGCAGCAGTCCCCAAGCTGTAGCAAACTGGTGCCTGTCTATGCTTGGTGAGTGCACAGGCTGTTCCTTTCAGTGGTCACTCCCCTTTCTACTTCCCCTTTGGACTCCTATATAAGGTATATTGTACACCAGATGGCAGGACATCTGTGCTGTAGGCCTATGCTTGCATTGGCCCTAATATCTTTACCATAGGCATAGCAGCACCTAAGGAAAATACACTAATTTAGGAATTTTGATACTGGAGCATCCTTAATGGGTACCAAAGCAACACATTTAATCATGTGACATTGGTGCATTTTTCAAGTTTTTTCTCAAAAACTATTTTTACACTGCCATGCCTACTACTGAGTAGCCTCAGTAGCCTGAGTAGGTAGAGCACCTGTCAGAATTTAGAGTTCTCTCTCCTTGGAACCAGCATGACGATTGCTGGCTAGGTACACATTACATTCCCCAACATCCTACCACACTTACCTGTCCGTCTGCACTCAGTCTGGGCATGTTTGAAGGCATGCTGCTTGTATTTTCTTCAAAGTTGATCAAAGTTGAACGACCTGACTTTTCTCGAGATCCGTCCGCCATTTTGTCCCAGGGAAAATCATGTGACTTGGGGCAATCTATAGTCTGTCTCCAGCTAACTGGCTATTCAATCTCTCGTTATTTAAAACCATTAAATATCCAGTTTAGACGTGAAACAGGTGATGTACAATTTTATCTACAGTAATCATCGATTCTACGTTGCAACGGATGTATTATCGGTCGGTATTATCACAAATTGTCATTTAGCAGGTGCCCGTTCTATTGCTAGGGAATAGACTATAGTCACAATTTTCACGATAGGTGTCGCCACACACGATTTGTTGTGATGATGGCGAAAAGTCAACACGGACACCTCTGCTAAAAACACTCAATCTCACCAACCATCATGTCATCTACCTCCTAGATTGTTTGTTAGGATATAGCTTAAAGTACGCAATGGATAAATTAAGTATAATCTCCGGGGCTTTGTTCCTAGCGGCCGATCTCTTCGCGATAGCGAGTCTGGCCATGCCGAATTGGATCGTCTCCGAAGTTGGGGGTAAGTTTGGTACCAAAAATCTAACTTTATACTTATTATTGTGTCATAAAAGACCACGCATACCGAATCGACACCGATACGGGTTGTTTAGAAAGGTGTCGGCGCCATTAACATGTCAGTGTGAGCTAAGAATCACTTTGGAAATCGTTGCAAAGTGGTGAGAAAATTGAGCGATAATAAGGGAAATGAGCTAAGCAGTTGTCAAGTCTCAAGACTTCCAAGCACTGAACTTCAAGCCCTAGATTTACATAATGATCATAACGTGGTCATGGAAATCCGTTTTGGACCTGCATATTCTCGAAAGTAGATGCCAATGGACAGGGCAAAGGCTTTTGATAAGCCTACACATATGTCCTAGATCTAGGAAAAGTCACGGTATCTACGTAGGCTACTACCAGTGTACCAGGGATGTCAAGGACTCCATATCTCTGCTACTACTGACAGTACTGAGTGCTGTAACTACATGACATGTAATCATCATGTACATGCATTAGTATTCTCTTCAAATATTATAATTGTATAAGTGTTTTTTTAACAGAGATCCTTCTAGACCCTGCTTTTTACACCTACCACACTACCCTAATCATAGATAGATAGTGCATCTCATTTCTAAAGCATATTTTGAATATCTTTCAGATTTTGCAATGCTTTTTGCTGTAGGTAGACCATCTAGATCTCTTGCGATAAGGATTATAACCCATTTTCCCCATACATTGCCTGTTTAATCTAACCCCTTACACTCAACGCCCCTTATCAAGTGTGAGATCAGCCAGATAAGGGCTACACTTGTAGACTGTGTGACATGGCCATAGGTGCTTCTCCCAAGAATAGTGAAAAGGGGAGAAAATAGGTTCGGTGGCAGCGTAACAGCACTCTACATATAAAGTGAATTTCACTATAACTTCAGAAATAGTGACAAGGCATAATATGTCGGAAATGTAGCCCCTTGTAGCTCCGGTGTATGAGGGGAGCTTCTCCGACAGAATTCCGGCTCGTGTGTGTCGTACAGTGTGTATAACTATAAGAAGAGGGAGGCTAAGATAAGGCAGCTGGCATCACCTTTAATACACCATGAAACTACACGCCAGTGTCAGCCTCACCCTTTAACAATTGAAAAAAATCCTGACAATTTGGAAGTAATGGACTGGCATCTTTGTATATTGAATTCAATGTTTCATTAATGACAAGTTTGTACTTTGGTATAATAACTGGTGTCACCAACATTTTTATATAAATAAATAACAATGTTTCTCTGTTGTCTAGGTAACACGTACATCGGGTTGCTGCAGACGTGTGTGACGATCTACGGCCGCAGCACGACGTGTTTCACGCCTGACACTGTGCGTGGAGAGTGGATGTTGACGTTTGCGTGCATCGCGCTGGGCATCGTGTGCGTGACGGTCACCATAGTGCTACTCGCCGTGTCATACTGGAAGTACACCGTCATGAAGTTTGCACGCTGGCTCGGCTTTGTCGCAAGTAAGTGATTTGTCGTAACTTTGGGAGCGTATCAAGCCCATATGGGGGGTCATGATGCATTCATGCACTCCTGATAAGTAGATAGCACTACCATATTCGACATAATAAGCGCACAGTGCCCTTTAAAAAAAAGAGAGAAAAAAGAAACAAAATTTAATTCTAATAAGCGCACACCCTCCTTTACATTTCCCCATACTGTATTGCTGTTGCTGTACAGTATTCAACATAAATAAGCATACAATGTGCTTAACAAATTATTCTTATTACGTTTCTAGTAGTTAAGGGTTGATTATTTTTGGGGTTTTGTAGTTCAAAATCGGCCAAAAAATGGGTGTTTGCGCTTATTAGGGGATGTGCGCTTATTAGGTCGAATACGGAAAATTTTACTAAAAATAAAAGTTAATGACCAATCCCTTATATGTGTGTTTTCTCGTCCTGCAGTGATCATGTTCTGCCAGGCGGCCGTCATATTCCCCACCGGGTTTGACATGGATCAGATCGGGGGCGAGCCCTACCAACTACCCAGCAGTTTTCAAGTCGGCATCTCCTATATATTCTTTGTGCTCGCCTTATGGATCACCGTCATATCGGAACTGTTTGCCGGCAAAGTCTGCCTTCCACACTTCTAGTCTGATATGCTCATGTATTTTGAAGGAGATACAATTCTACATTTATGTATATTATTAACCATTTAAGGACGGCATTCGGTATGATGTACCAAGGCAGTGCTGGCGAATAACTCACAGGCACTGCATTCGGGCCTAAATTAAACGGTTGTGTTCAGGTAACATTGCCGAAAAAGAATAGGCTCAGTAGAACCCCAAAATTTCACCTTAAAATTTAGTGGGGAGGGGGAAAGGGTTAGGGTAGGGGCAAGCAATTACGGTCGGCTGGAATGGCTAAACATTTGGGATTGTATCAACCATGTATGGTCAACATGATGCATGAATGCAGCACTGGCGAGTAACTCGCCAGGGCTGTATTCACGCATCATGACGACAAAGGGCATAGCGCATCAAAGTACCATGTCGTCCTTGGATGGTTTTATTCATAATCATGACAGTTGTGTCATACCATCTTCTTCTTATTATTATTTGTTATGTTTATTTAGCACAAAAGGAGGTAGATCTTGTAATACCCCCACTGGGTATGATGATAATTATTATACTGTATTTTCTCAGTACCGCTTTGACAATTTGTATCTTTATTATGTGAGATGTGGAAGTAGTTCTGCAGATGTCGACATTTACATCCATATGGTGCATAATAGTGTGTCTATTAGATCGTTATGAATTCAACGAGAAAGGGAAACCTTCTGTATGTTTTGAAAATGTTCAATGTTGGTAAATTGTCTACATTCAGTTTTAAACAGTTCTGACATCATGACAGACTTATGTTAATGTATAAAATATGATGGAATGTGTAAAAATGTACATAAGGTGTGTTAGACACGGAGTTAGATGTGTCATGTAGTTTGCCGTTGATGATGTTGTAGTAGTGTCTACTGGTTAGACACTACAACATTACTGTACAGGAACCGGCATGTTGTGACCTTTAACCCTTTAAGGGTGGCATGATGGCTTAATGCATCAAGCCCGTGGTCGTCTTTTTTTAAAATTGTTTATTCATAACATCAGTAGGATTTTTGACTCAGGGAGCTAATGCTCCCAGAGTCTTATGCGACGCCTCTGTGAGACGCTTTTGCTCAAAAAAAAAAAAAAGTTCCTTGATTTTTTTGGGGTAGAAATATTAGGCCTATCCAAAAATATTTTTCAATAGCACAAAGTTCAAGTGTTTTCTGTCCCAATGACATAAATACCATCCATTTCCATCTGCTGCTTCCCCCCTAAAACGATGGGCAAAGTATACCTTCCCAAAAACCCTCTTATTTTCCAATCTGTAGACAAACATGAACAGTACTAGTGTGGACATTTTGTCGATTTCGGCATTTAGTGTTAAACCTATGGGGGATCTGATTTTTAGCAAGGTGAGACGCTTTTTGTCAGACCAGAATGGCATAGGAAGGTGATTTGTGGACGAAACACTGAGGAACGACCAAAATCGACATGGGTTTAGACTAACTTTAGTGACAAGGGACAAGACCTATTTCTTAAAATCGACAAATGACATAGGCATTTCTTACAATCGACAAGTGACATGAGGGCCGGTGACATTTTTACAGTGTTAGTGACAAGGGACAATACCCTTTTCTTAAAATCGACAAGGGACATAGGCATTTCTTAAAATCGACAAGTGACACAGCAACCCCCCGTCTAGGGCCCTGCACATAGCATTGAATTAGCATTGAACACTGGTTGACAATGTTAATTCAATGTTGATTCAACGTTGATTCAACATTAAACTGAATTTTATACCCACTGGGATGGGCGTCTCTGTATTTAGGGTCTGGAAGCTTTAATAATTATCGTATCATCAAACCAATGGCATGTGCATGGTCGGGAAGGCAATTCCCTGCGAGCTAAGCACATACAAGTATAACCTGAGGTAGATACGAGTTGATTTTCTACCACAGCAATGGTGAAGGTATGTAATAGATAGACAATGGTTATTAAAAGGTATGTAGAATTAACCACAGCTTGCTGGTGGGGGCCAGACGAGGGCGAAGCAATACACAGGCACAATACACAAGCACAATACACAGGAACAATACACAATACATGGGCACAATACACAGGCACAATAGTCAATACACAGGCACAATACAGGCAACCTCCCTGAGTCTTTTGTGATTAGGATCACACGCTAGATTTTCAGTTACAAATTCTGTTTTGTATAACAAAGTACATTCTCAGTGATGATACATGAATGCAGCCCTGGCGAGTAACTCGCCAGTGCTGCATTCAAGCAACATGCCGACCCTACAGGTTTGAGACACTCCCAAAGGGTCAGCATGATGTACCAATACAGCCTTGGCAAGTTACTTGCCGAGCCTGCATTTGTTCATCATGAAGACAAATGCCATCTTTTAGTGACATCCGTCCTTAAAGGGTTAATGCAACCCTTTAACAGCGGTAGACAGTAACGCTGGCCCGGGAGCCAATGGCCGGTACTTTTGGGTCTAGGCCCGAATGTAATATGTCCTTGGAAAGAGAAAAGTGTGAGCAAATGATGCAATTTGATCTTATCCTAATATGAATAAATCAGATTTTCTCTTTAAAAAGGGCAAAATTTATTCCGGGGCCCACAGCTGAAAATTCAGGCCCATAGATTTCTTGAGCCGCAGGCCCGGGTGGCCCGCGGCTGAGAAAGTTAGTGTCTACCCCTGGGGGGAATTTTTTCCTGACCTGACTTTTAACACTGGTGTCTACCCCTGCTTTAAAGGCGGCATGTTGCTAAAAGGTACTTTTGTCATCATGATGCAGCTCTGGTGAGTAACTCGCTGGTGAACATTGGTGCATCATGCCGACCGTTCACGAGTGTCTCGACCCCATCAGGTCGGCATGATGCTTGAATACAGCACTGGCGAGTTACTCACCAGGGCTACATTAATGCATCATGACAACCAAGGTGATGCATTAATGCACTATGCCGTCCTTAAAAGGTTAAGGACTGCATAATTCATCATGCCATCGTCATGAACACAGACCTGGTGAGTAACCCGTTAGGGCTGCAGTCAAGCATCATGCTGACCCTACCGGTTGATTCCCCTTTTAACGATATGCGGTCCCTAAAGGGTTAATGAACCAGGGTTCCCACAAGTCATGGAATTTTGTTAAAATTTGCTGTGTGTCATGGAATATCATGGAAAATGAAAATAATAGAATAAATATTACAAAATCTCTGAGAATGTCCCATTTTCATTCTAGATTTAAGAAATGTTCTCAGGGACCAAGCCCCCTAACCCCCCACAAGAATGTAATAAATGTCATGTAAAATTTAAATTTTTGTCATGAAATGTCATGGAAATGGCATGGAATTTCAAACTGAGATTTTTGTGGGAACCCTGTGAACCGGTACTTCCCAAGTGGAGACCAGTGTGTGTATATAAGGTGTGTGTATGAAGAAGCTCCCTGTCATAGTCAATAGGCAGTGTATAGCCAAGTCATGGAAACTTGATTGATTTAAAAATATTTCTTCCAGCAAAAGAAAATCCAAAAAACTATCCCGTTCATAGCCTTGTGCTTTGTTTATTGCAATTTGTTACACCATTCAGCAATGTTCTGGTTCTGTTTAAATCGAGGTTTTAAATGTTATAATGTGATTCTGTTAACGTCTTTACAAGTTGCATACATAGACAAATGCCAACGCCCATTGATACCGTCTCTGCTGTATTTCACAAGTGGGGGCTGGGACAGTATTCCACAAAGCCGCAGGCTGAGTGGGATGCGCCCAAGCCCCCACAAGTGAAATATGTCAGAACGGTATCAATGTGGTTGGCATTTGTGTTTATTTTTTAATTTGAAGCCATTTAATAAAGGAAAGACAATTTTTTCTCAGGCCATTAAATGTGGCCACATTTTATTCAATAGGGGGCATTGAATACGGCCTTTCAATGCTTAAGCATAGGAGATCTTGTATTTCCAAAAGATCGTTGTAGGTCATTTACGTGTTTACAAGTTGCATACATCGTGGATGTAGGGCAGTGAAGGTTATGAGTCTTCTTGTCACCTTGTGTAAAACACCTGCTTGTGTGGAGAAAATGGACGAAATGTTTCATGAAAATAAATTATATTCTGTACAAAATAAATAAATATAAAATTATAATTACATGACTTTCTGTGTGTTTCATTTTCTTAAGTCTTAGTTAATAAGAGAAGTCCCAGCTATCAACAGCATCTCTGGTCAAAGTCCACTCACTAACGCATAAGGAATGGCTACCGTAAAACCTCACGTATAAGCCTAACTCGCGTATAAGCCGCACCCCGAGTTTGGTGCGATCCTATAGGCGTCTAGCCGGTTGCATTATCAACCAATGAGAAAATTCCCTGGCCTTCACTGCAGAATTCTTAGGGGGCATTATGTAACAGTCTGTACCCATTGTGATTGTTGTACCAGTGCTTGTCTCGCCGATTACCAGATCAAGCAATGGTGCCCCCTACTAAGGAACCTGCAACCTCGGTATAAGCCGCAGAAGCCATCTGAGAATTGTTAATTTGGTACTGTAGTATGCTTATAAAAACTCGTATAAGCAGCACCCTATATAGGCATGTTTGGTATCAAAAGAAAGCTGAGTGATTCACGTACAAGCCGCGGCTTATACGCTAGGTTTTACGGTAATCCCTCTTTAACGGGGACAATCTGGTTATTTAAAGTTCCACCGTAAACCTTCCACTCTGGATTTTGTAAGCCGAATTTTGATCCAATTGGCAAGCTTAAAATTATAATTACTGCATAAAAATCTCCTTTAATGAACTGTAGGGCAAATTGGGTGTGAAAACTAAAAAAGTCTGTCTTTGAATATCAGGGATCTAAGGGGTATAGATTATTGCCCTGAATCTTACTGGTAGCATGGGGGGGGGGGGGGGGGGGGGGTTATTTGAACTATTGGCTCTTGGCGTGGGCGTGATCGGGTTGTTGAAAATGACC
>OX381706.1:79240417-79398943 GCA_947462335.1 Harmothoe impar | reverse complement strand
ATCCCTATGAGAGCCGGAATGAGGAAACCTCCCTCTTGTACCAAGACGCGTCTCTTTTTTTTGATGGGCGTAGATTTTTTGCCGACCTCCCTCAACACGTCAGCCGATTCTCGAAGCTTGTCCAGTTGTTTGTCGCTGAGCGGGATGTTCCCTACCAGTAAATTGTGACAGATCTCACTCAACGCTGCGATCAGCTCGTCGCTTCCAGAGTCTATTAGATGCGAGCAGTCCTTTGGCGAGCACTTAGCTAAGTGCTTGAGAGTACCAAAGTGTCTTTCGAGTAGATGAGAAGACATTTTTTTTTGCTACTGCTTTCTGTTGTTCTTTTTTTTGTCTAGCGGTACGAACACTAGCTGAGAGTGTATGGCCGTCAAAGAGGAGCGTATTCTCAGATCGTCAGGTGTTGACTGCTTGAAGTCCAGGAGGAGGTATGAGTGAGGTCGCTTGAGTTCATGGGTAAATATACTAGAGAGGGCCGCCGCGTTGGACGGAAACACCTGGCGAGACAGACTAGCTATTTGCCCCATGTCGCGCGGGTTCTTGAAAACGATCATGTAGTGAGCGTTCAGACTCATAGTTCGAAAGTCGGGTGATTTCTGGAAGAGGTTCTGAGTGATGTATATGACGCTCACGTTCCAGTGATGCGAGTATTTAGTAAAGATGTCGGCTACCACTTGCTGATTGGAACTGCTCATCAGATCGTCCAATATCAGTAGAGTGTGGGGTCGTACAGCGTCTTCTGCTACTTCCACGTCTCCCGCTATAGACTCTTTGCTAGGAAGACCTTCTCTGAATTCCACACCGTACCGATTTGCCATTTTTTCAAACAGAGGTTGCCACTCGCCGTAATGGTAAAAAGTCTTTTCCACCGGCGGCGTGACCAAATTGTTCACGTCGCTCAGAAATTGATCCACCAAGCGCGATTTTCCACAACCCGACGGACCGCTAATGATACAACTAAAGGGTCCTTGTAGTCGAGCGTCGAAATGAATTTCTGTGAAGAGTTTGCTTTTACTACTGGACATTTTTTTTTGTTTTTTTTTCAGGACGCGTCAGAGAGCGGTTGTGTGTCTGACTGTCTGCTGTGTTTCTCACTCGAACGGTCGGTGGTGAATGGTTGTGGAGAAAAGTCCGCCGACCTTTTTATTGATTCCGGCCGGTGTCACAGTAGCGGCGGCAGAAGTGACTTTTTTTTGCGATAAAATTCTATTTTCACTCAATAGTCATAAATGTTTGTATCAGACTCCAGAGGAGTCTGATACAAATATTTATTTTTTTTTAAAAAAAGAAGAAGAGGAGGAGGAGGAGGAGGAGGAGGAGGAGGAGGAGGAGGAGGAGGAGGAGGAGGAGATTAGTTTTTTTTTTTTTTTTTTTTTTGATCATTTAGGCAAAGCTCGTCGCTTTGCCGTTTTTTTTTCTATTTCTGTGTTGTGACACGATCGTCTCGAAAAAGCAATAAGGCGTGTGAGCGCGGCGGTGACAAATACATATTGGAGCGTATGGTTTAAAATAGTGCGTCCCTATCTTCTTCAATTCGGCTGCGTTGCAATATGCGGGATAACAAGTGACGACGTCGAAACGTTTAGAGACCGTGTTCACGTCGGCCACAACGCGCGCCCACCGAGTGGGAGCTGCAGTCGCTCCCAAGAAACCGATCGGCTTGTCGAATCGTTTCATAGCACTTATTCTCACTTTATAAGAGGAGGCAGGGTGAGGAGAGTAGCGGCGCTCTTTCTTTTCATGAAACGCCCAACGAGTGGGGGCGCTGAGAGCAGCTGTTATGCAATAGTAGAGTAAATGCTGTTCTGAGAAGACGGCTCTCGGCCATGTCGCTACGTTTTCCTTTTCCGCTCTTGTATAACGACGATGGCGCTCAGCTTTGCATTTCTCGAGAATTCGGTACGCCTCAAGAGAAGCGTGAACCTCAACTACGTGACGCTCTCTCCTTTGAGATAAAAAAATAGCCGGGCAGTTGAGGAGAGCGCTTTGTTCGCGCGACCGTCTTTTAGAAACTCGCGCCCTCTGCAGCGCCATATTTCTTTCCTCCGAAACAAAAAAGACTGAGTGAAAATACAAATTTAAGAAAACAAAAAGCTCAAAGAAAAAAAATAAGCAATAAGCAGACTCAGCTCGAAATTCCCTGCTGGCGTGATGGCGGTGACTGCAGGCGGTGGCGGCGGTCGGCTGGCCGGCGGTGGCGGTGTCGGCGGCGATGGTAGAAGGGTGTGTGGAAAGAGAGACGCATCTCAGTCTTTTATAGGAGCGGCGAGTCTGACATTTTCAGCTGTCGCATGCTGACCTGCTGCTAGCATAAGAGAAACAAAAGCCCTAATCACACTTTTCAGCTGGATCCTTCCACCCCGCCAGACATGGATCCCAGATGGGAAGGCGGTTTAAAATTAAATCCGTGTACCGACTGTCATACAATAGGGTAATTAGTTGAACGCGTGTTACCTGTATAAAGGATTAACGGGTCATGGGCTCAGCGTGTGTATAGAAAAACAACTACAGGTAGCGTGAACAAAGCGACCCCCTCCCTTTCTGTCACTCTGTCTGTGACTAGAGGGTGCGCGTGTGGTAAGCGGCTTATATCTAAAGAAAAAAACAAATCACCCTCGCCTGTCAGACAGCCGGCTGGCGGCTGGAAAATGCGATTAGAGGGATGATGAGCCACGTAGTAAGCGACTTAAGGCTGATCTAAAGACCTGCCGTGAAGGGGCAGCTGGCCGGTGGCTTGAAAAAAGGCGGGGCGTAAGGGTATATAAGGGGAGTGAAACCACATTCAGCATCGTCATCATCGTTCACGCTACTACTACTACTACTACTACTACTACTACTACTACTACTACTACTACCACCACCAGCACCGCGCCTCAATTTGCAGATCCTCGTGATGGAAAGTTGCTACCGTGACATGAAGCGGAATGACGAAGCGGCGCGCGAATGTGAAGCTGATGCTGTAGCCTCTGCTACTGCTGCTGCTAGTGCTGCTCAGCGTGCTACTGCTGCATTTACTGCGGCTGTTAGTGACGCGGGTCGTGATGACGTTGTTGTTGTTGCCGCTGCGGCTGTGACTGCTGCTGTTGCTGCCGCCGATGCAGCTACTCATGCCACCGATGCCGACGCTGCTGCTGCTGATGCTGTTGCGGCTGCCGATGACGCCGCTGATAACGCTACTAGTGCCCGCTCTGCCGCCCTTGCTACTGTCGCTGCTGCTGTTGTTGCTAATGCTCACGCTACTGCTGCTGCCGCTGCTGCTACTGCTGCTACCGCTGCTGCCGAGGCTGCTGCCGCTGCTGCCGATGCTGCTGCCGATGCTGCCGATGCTGCTGCCGATGCTGATGTTAGCAGTCGCGTCGACAAAGAATCGTCATTTGTCACTCTTAAAGCCGCTCCAGTGGAACGCGCGACGGGTAGTAGGGCTACCAACGCGACGGCCGGATGGTGCAAATGGTGTCGTCGCTTCTGCTCGTGCGCTTGCTTTTCTTCCGGTCCTACCTGCTGCTGCTACGGTATGATAGTGTTATAGTGTTTGAATGAGAACGCGCGTAGTTACACATAGACGCTGTTACAGATGTGCTTTTTTATTCGAAAATATAATTTTAACATAAGATGGAACTTGTTGTGTTTTTTTCTATATATACGTTGTTTGTTTACAAACAGGCACGTGTCACGTGGTGTTGTTTACAAACAAGAGAGCCACGTGGTGTTGTTTACAAACAAACCCTAAGTAGGTCACGTTACCCTAGTTACCAGAATGCCGGCTTCTGATTGGCTGAGCCTAAGTAGGTCACGTGACGTAAGTAGGTCACGTTACCATAGTTACCAGAATGCCAGCCTCTCATTGGCTGAGAGCTTCTAAGTAGGTCAGTAGGTCACCCAGAATGCTGGCTTCTGATTGGCTGAGAGCCCTAAGTAGGTCACGTTACCATGGCAACGGGTCACGTGACCAAATGGAGGCCTCTGATTGGCTGCATGTCGATTGAGTAATAAACAGTACTTAACTATAGTCCCGTTCCGATACATACTATACTACTCATGGTGTCAAGTACCGAGGATGCTATGCATCTCTTAGAGAGGAATGGCTTGCCGCCCGGGGGGGGGGGGGCACTTGAAATTCTTTTGACACAGGTGTGCGGCTGGACCTTCGATACCCCTTACCCTTGTCATGGGGATTTTTGCCTCAAAATGTTACACTTGTTATGGCATATTCGCCCAAAAGCTCCTAGGTTTGGGGGAAAATGTAATAAAATGTTTACTTAAATCTCCTCGAGAAATTCACTCTGGTGCAAATTCTTTGTAAGAAAATGTGATGTTTTAGTGAAAAATGGGAAATTTTGGTAAAATCTCGGACATTTTCTTCAAAAGTAGACCCTTGTTATGGGGATTTTCATGAAACTGCCCCCTTGTCATGGCAAATTTTCTTGAAAAGTGGACCCTTATTATGGGGAATTTTGTAGAACAAGTACCCTTGCCAGCCGCACACATGTGTACACAAAATATACTAAGTGACCCCCCCCCCCCCGGGCTTGCCGCACCTGACCTGTGACCACACCGGTCCTGGTCTGCCGGTCCCCTCGGACGGCAACCACATCATAACATGTTACCACTTCGCACATTGAACCTAAACAGTACGGTATTCAGCGGGTACAACCTAAGGAATCTCTCCATAGATTACTTGGCTGCTCTTGTCTAAGCAGCACGTCACCTAGACACAGAGGGCTGTGTCTGACCAAATCGATACAAGTTTCGTGTCAACAACTCCCCCCCCCCTGCTGCACTCCACTCACTGCTGTTTTCTATGTGCATTTTGAACAAATCACCAGCACCCCCAACCTCTCATGCTGGGTCCTCGTAGACTGACAGCACAATGGAGAGCTCAGTGCAGAGCACATCAGCGGCTATTATCTTCCCCATCCCCTACGTCAACCTACACTGGGGCCCTGTATCTCTCCTTATCTCAGCGTCCCGGTCACCACAGGGGCTCTGGGTGTCACAATACACATCCCAGCCTGGGACAATCTGAGACCGTTGTGCCGCTCTCTGAGCTAGGGTTTAAGCCCCCGAACTTTAGTAATACAACGGAGGAGTCCTGGCCCTGTGTATTCTTCACCGGTATTCATCACTTCTTTATTTGTCGCGTAACTTCATTGTAGACCTCGGGCTTAGTGTAGTCCTGGCCCTCCTGCACACTTGGGCTCAGTCTTAAATCCTGGCCCCTAGCTTTATTTAACCTAACGTTAACTTTACAGAGTATTTATCGAACCATGCACCATAGACATCTACTTGTCTTTCCTGTGCAGATATTATTTTGTCTAGAATAAAATAGTATTTGAACTGTAATTTTACTTGTTGTCATCTGTCCTTACCTAGTGTTAATGCCATACTTGTGGTCCGAACCCCGTGTCTCAAACACACCCCTTTTGACTCTAGAGAACACAACGAGAAGTCAACCCCTTCCCCCACTATACGATTGGAGAAAACGCTACAATCGTCTATGAGCGGATGCAATTCATGACCTAGTGCAATCTATGACCGAGTGCAATCTATGACCAGCATGAAAGAAATCGGCTTATTTAGGGCAGATGTACATAGAAATTTCTTTTAAATGGTCTACGATATGGATAAATTAAAGTGAATGACTGTCTTTATTTCTCCTTCCTTAATAGACCAAACCCTGTATGATGGTCTCCTGTTTACCTGTATGTTGATGGATGGCAATTGGATAATCATAAATGTGTGGAATCCCTAATGAGATTGTAAACAACAACATACAACACGTCATGATATCATTGTTTATTTTGATGTATCTCATCTTTTGAAATGTAGGGCCTACTGTATTTTTGAGAAAATAACCAAGTGAAAATAAAAATACCATATAAACTCAACTTTAAATTATTTTTCCCAACTTTTTCGGCCTAGGGACAGTATCCTTAGGGTTGTTGTTTTTTTGTAGTAATAATAGATCTTGAAGCATCCCTTTTCAGAGAAACTGCTGCAGTAAATGTTTCCCCCCACATCCATTTAGCCAGATTACAGATAGACATAACCGTGCCTTATAGCTAGGTCTCAGTGAAGGAAATCCTTCTACTATATACTTTAATATAGCAGAAAACGCAATAACAGCTAACAGGACATTTACAACTTCTGAAAATCACCCTTGACCTTGAAGATACATCTCTCCTACAAAACATTTCCAACCAAAATTAGCTAGTGACCACGGAAAATTTGAGAACTGGTCTCTAGCCTAAAATCACCCGAATTCCGCCTGAATTTGCACTGAATAATTTGCATTTTCACTGATCCCTAATCTAGCCTTTGAAAAAATGTAAACTCATTGAGAATCCCTTTCCTATTATTTGATTGAAATTGGCAGACATTCAGCAGCATGTGTACAAGTTTTCATCATATTGGCATCATTTCCAACTTAATTATGGACCATTTAGTGCCCAAGCAGTATTCACTTCTGACCAGAATCGTATATGACTCTCAGTTTTCAGCAGGATTACCCTCAGTGAGACCTATAGGGAGGATAGCCTACATGGCATGGGAGCCGCCATTTTCTTACTGTACTCAGAGCAGTGCATTGTGGGTAAATATGTTATCAGCCACTGTTTACACCTAGGAACAATGGCAACAGATAACACTGATTATATGGATGGGTGACATGCCACCCCTATCTCAATCACCTTAGTAGTATAGTATGTATCGGAACGGGACTATAGTTAAGTACTGTTTATTACTCAATCGACCTGCAGCCAATCAGAGGCCTCCATTTGGTCACGTGACCGGAAGTGACCTACTTAGGGGATTAGTGGTGACGTCACGTGACCTAGTTAGCCAATCAGAGGCCGCCATTTGGTCACGTGACCGGAAGTGACGTCATATGACCTACTTATGGACCGGAAGTGACGTCATATGACCTACTTAGGGGACCGGAAGTGACGTCATATGACCTAATTTAGGATCACGTGACCGGAAGTGACCTGATGAGTCACGTGACCGGAAGTGACGTCACATGACCTAATGGCCAACCGGAAGTGAGTGACCTCATTGAGGATCACGTGACCGGAAGTGACCTGATTGATCACGTGACCGGAAGAAGAAGTGACGTCACGCGACTTAATGAAGAGATGAGCGTCTTTAAGGGGTCACGCGCTTTAAAATGTGATATCTTTTTTTTTGGAGGAGGAGGAGGAGGAGGAGGAGGAGGAGAAGGAGAGGAGGAGGAGGCGAGTCTCTTATTTTTTTCGGTAAACTAATAAAAAACACTACGATATAAGTTTGTTTTTTTTTCATTTTTTATTGTTTTACGAGCGACTGGAAGTGACTTATTGAACTAGGTAGAAGCGTTCTTTAGAGTGTATAAGGGGGGGGGGAGGGGAGGGGAGGGGAGGGAAGGGGAGGGGGGCCTCTTTAAGATGCATGGGGAGGGGGGCGCTTTTAGGATGCATGGGGCGGGTGGGGGGGGAGGGGGGGGAGGGGGGAGGGGGGCACTCTAGGGGGGTGGGGGGGCACTCTAAGGGGCGTTTGTCTCTTTTAAGAAAAAAAGAAAAGAAAAAGATTTCAATCGAGAGACACGCTTCTTCCTCTCGAGAGGAAGAAGCGTGTCTCTTCATTTTTTTTTGTTTATCACGTGCCTCGATGAGGCGATCAGCTGCGACTGGAGGAAGTGACACTTTAAGAGGGCGCGCGTCTTAATTGTTATGATATTTTTTTTTACTTACTAATAAAGAAGACGTATGAAAATAAAACACAACAATTCACATGTCCGTCGTTCTCGTTGTTTCTTGCTTGATAAAGTCAAGTAATATCGCGATGCCGAGGTCAAACTTTCCCATGTCCTCAGTCAACACTCGAAGGAGTTCAAAAGGTGTACCGCCGGCACCGTCAGCTTCATCTTGCCACATTTTCAACACTCGGAAGGCCCACTCAGCGGGACTTCCTCCGTATTCACATTCTTCAGCGATCTTATCTAACCTCTCAGGCGACAATTTTAAATGGTCCCCCACCTCTTTCCACCTGCTACCTAGACGTCTGCCGAGGGTGCCCAAGTGCTTATGCATCGCGCGCGAGTCGGGGTTTTCGAAATCCAACCCCTGTCTGTGGAGATCCACTGAGCCAACAGTTCCACGCGTCTAATGCGGGTGAAGACGCGACCGAGCTCTCCCCATCTATGACGATGCGGGGTTTCACCCCACCAGACTCGGAACATCGCCGTACACAGCTCCTCCGGTGTCTTGACACTGCGCTCTACTAGAGCATCCATACGGGCGGCGGTAACTTTTAAGCTACTGCCCAACTCTCTCCAACAGCCGCTCAACTCTTTACCTAGTTGACGAAGCAAGGCGTCGCTATAGGCTAACCGCCGCTGTCCTACCTCTCTGTTCTCCCCATCGGTCTGCCTCGCGCGTCTCACGTCGTCAAGCCGCATTAACTTTTTTTCAGGTGGACAAGGCGGTGAAGGCGAGCTTGAAAGTGGAATAGCTTGAGCCATCTCGTCTCGTCTTGGCGGCGGCGGCGGCGGCGGCGGCGGCGGCGGCGGCGGCGGCGGCGGCGGCGGCGGCGGCGGCGGTGGTGGCGGTGGTGGTGGTAGTAGACGTTACTGTGGTCAGAGGCGATATGGTTTTTTTCCAACAGAAATCAGAGCTTTTATACAGAGGGAGTTTAATCCCATTTCCAACAGCACTCCAGCTGTCTAGCGACCTGTCCGCATGACGCTTTTTCAGCCGCTCCGCTCCTTAAGAGTTTAGATGACGAGGGGTATGTCATCGCTATCCGTGGAGACCAGCTGAAAACGGTGTTTCTTCCTCATCCATAGCCTTACCTCCTACCCCCTACCTGAGGACGTCTCCCTCCCTCTGACATTCATTGTAACAAACGTCAGAGGTCAGGTGAAAATCGGATTTTTTTCATGCACAGCCTTAGTCAGCTGTCACCCCTCCCTATTGAACTAGCCGGCCGCCGCCTGGCCGGCCCGGTCTACTCACCACGGCAGGAGGTGGTGATTTTTTTTTGTCTTACACTTAAGTCGCTCACCACATGCACACGCCTCTACTCACAGACAGACACGTTCGTCTTAGGGGGGTCCTGCTTCAAGCCACACGCCTCCTGTAGTTTTTTTTGTATACACACTCTAAGCTCATCACCGTTAATCCTTTATACAGCTAACGCGCGCTGAATTGCTTAACAGGGTGGTAAGTGGCTTAGCTCATGACAGTGGATCCCTCAAAAAAAAGAGGGGAAAGGGATCCAGCTGAAAACGTCATACCTTATGTCTTTGTGAATGGCCGCCGGTCAGTCGACGGCAGCAACCGCTTAATCCTTTATACAGCTAATGCGCGTTGAATTGCTGAACAGGGTGGTAAGCAGCTTAGCTCATGACAGTCGATCTCTCAAAAGGGGGGAAAGGGATCCAGCTGAAAACGTCATGCCTTATGTCTTTTGTTTCTCTTTGTGAATGGCCGCCGGCCAGCCGGCGGCAGCTGAACAGGGTCAGTAAGTAGCTTAGCTCTAGAAGCGAGAAGGCGTATATAAGGGGCCTGGAAACCTCCATTCACTCACTCATTCTTTTGCTGCTCTCTACAGTCACCACCATGAGCAAAAGACAACACCTAGCGCCGTCCAAGAACAAGAAGACTACGCGGAACAGCGCTCGTTTAGCGTCAGTGCCTCCTCTTGCTACTGAAAATGAGACTACCGCCGCAGCCGCTTGGTCTTATCACCCTCCCGCTGTAGCGAGCGCTCGCGGCAGTAGTAGTAGTAGTAGCAGTAGTAGTAGCAGTAGTAGTACTAGTAGTAGTAGTAGTAGTAGTAGTGGTAGTAGTACTACTGGTAGTAGTCGTCGTGCTAGCGACGTTGTTACACTCGCGACGGTACACGTTGCTGCTAAGCGCGCTGCCGCTGCTACTGCCGCCCCACCTGCTGGTGATCCTCGGGCTGCGGCTGCTGCGGCTGCTGCTGCTGCTGCACCTGCTACCGCTGCGCCTGCTACGGCTGCGCCTGCTACTGTTGCGTCTGCTGCTGCTGCTGCTGCTGCTGCTTCTGCTGCACCTGCTGCTACCGCTACTACTACTGACGACAACGCTCCTGGCACAGCGCAGTACTGGCAACCGGGTTTTTACCTCCCCACTACTGTTGATGACTTTGATGACCTGCCGCACATTGCACAGCCCCTCTCCTCCACCACTACATCGACCGACGCCCTCGACGCCGCTCGCGCTGAGAGTGACAGCTATTCGGACACTCAGCCCCTAAACCGAGAAGAAGAGGAGGAGGAGGAGGAGCAGCAGCAACAGGGTGAGACAGAGAACGACGCTGACGACGAGGCGTACGAAGAACCCGAAGGGAAAGGGGTGGGCGGTACATTTTTCGGCTCCCCTCTTCGACCTTTCGACCTCACTTCCACTAGTAGCGCCCCGTCCGGTCTGTGGCGACTGCCCTCACCGCCACCTTACGAGGGCGGCGGCGCTTCATCTTCTACCGCTACACTCAGCACCGACGGCGTGTGGCTGCTCTGTTCCAACAACGAGGCCTCGGATACCACCAGCGCTGACGCTGCTCCTGCTATCGGTTCTGCTGCTGATTCAGCTCACGCTGATGGTGTTACTCATCCTGCGGGTGTGAAACGTTCTAAGGTGAGTTCCAGAACAACAAGGCCTAGTAAGAAGAGAAAAATACAAGAAAAAGAACGAGATGGACGAGAAGAAGCAGAGAAAACCTTCTCCCGTCTTCTCGGGTTAGAGTTCTGCTTAGACGGAGCTTTGACGCTGGAGATCTGGGAGGACGTGGCTAGACTGTCTAGGAGGCCGCGCTACACAAAAGACGGCCAGGTGAAAGAGGCGTCTCTGACCAGAAGCAAGCGAGTGCACTTCACGGCCGACGCGCTGCGCGAGCTAATAGCACGCATCGCCGATATCCGCGCAGTGGTGCGCATACGCGACACAGCGGCCGCGCAAGGAAAACCTAATCACACCCCCTGGTTCGCAGTGCTGGATGAGGAGGGCGAAGTGTACGCAGCTGTGAGCTACTACAGCGGTAAGAACCTCGTCCACGTGCGCAAGTACGAAGGTCCTGACAAAAAACCCACACAGCAGGGAGTAACGCTGTCCGCCAGAGCGCTCAAAGAGTTGGATGACAAAACAGAGATCATTCTGAAATATCTCGGCATAGATTCGGAATGAGAGACGCTCAACGCTCACGCGCGCACACACACACACAGCGTTTGACGTACGCTGTATGAGACAGACAGACGGATACACAGACAGCAGACAGAAAGATAAATAGATAGATAGATAGACAGATAGATTGATAGATAGATAGATAGTTAGACGGCTAAGTAGTTGGTAACTGAGTGAAAAAAAACATGACACAGTACGTATGCGAAAAGTGTTTCAAAATGTTTAAAAGACCGTACAACCACGAGAGACACGTAGAAAATTGTAGAGTAGTACCTAAGTTTTGCCCTCTATGCGGCGAAGGCGATTGCCGAAAGATCGCCTGTCGACGCGAATCTCTGGACGGGGTGACCGTCCCTCCGCGCATATGTGCTGTACCGAACGGGGAGGAAACGTTCACGGCGAATTGGCCTGCGATACAAACGGGCGTCAGGATGCACGGGACTCGCGTGAGTGTAACAAACTTCAGGCTACCAACCGGCGAGTTGAGTGACGCTGTAGATACTATGCGTCGCATTCACTTGACACAAAGATTCAGATACAAAGTGGGTTTCTCGGTAGGCTTACTCTTACAACACAGAGAAGACAAGAGCAAACTGCGCTACTTTCACGCCTCCCAGAACAACGCAACTCTCATACAACCGCTCCCTACTATAACTAATTCAGAAACTTTGGAAGAGCTCCTCTCAAAGATGGAAAACACCGTCGCTTGCGAGGAAGTACGGAAACTTTGCGACGCTGACACCAAGTGGCACGTTCTTTTTCCTACCAATTTGAACATTTGCGTTTACATGGGACCGGGGGAATTCCCCATAGGCGGTAGGATCACTCAGGCCGGTCGAGTTGGAAAGAGAAGCGGCGTGTTAGATTTTCCCAACAAGGACAACCTCTGCATCTTCCGCTGCATTTCCTTTCACTTATACAACACCAGCAAGCGCGCTTCAGATTTGTTACGTCAGTTCTGTCCCGCTGCCACACCTGAATCCTTTCCGGGTCAGAACATCCGCGACTTACCCGCGTTAGAGAACTTGTTTGACGTACAAATAGCGGTTTACACCGCGTCGCGTCAAGTGCCGGGGCGGAAGTTGAGAAGACGCGTTACTCTGATCAGACCGCCTTCCAGAACTCTGGCCGCCCGAGGTAAAGTCAACCTACACCTGACGGCGAAAGGCGGTTTGCACGTCTCTCTCGTCACGGACTTCAACGCGTACGCGGGCATATACGAATGTTGCAAGTGTAAGGCGGCGTTCACCACCGAGTTCTTGCTGAAGAGACACAGGAACCAGCTTTCCTCTTGCCGACAAGTCAAGTTGCGCTACGTAGGTGGCATCTACCAAAATTCGAGAACGATTTTCGAAGCGCTAGCAGACTTCTCCATTTTTCCCCCCGACGGACATTCCGGAATCTACCCTTACAAGATCGCCTTCGATTTCGAGGCTTTCTTCAGACCGTGCAAAGAACCGTCGACGGAACACGTGTCCCTGCTGTGGGATCACGTCCCTTTGTCGGCTAGCGTCGCATCCGACTTTCCGGGGTGGGAGGGGCCCGTCTGCTTCGTCAGAGAATCCGACGCAGATTCCGACCCCTTGTTGGCCCGAGTTTTAAATCACATAAACGAGAACGCCAAAGTCATCGGGGAAGCTGTGCTAGAACTTTACCGACCGACCTTAGCGAAGTTAGATGCGGCGATAGGTGAAGCTCTCCTGCTGGAGGAGGCGACGTTCACCCCTTCTCCAGGCGGCTTCGCTGCGGCTCAGACCAGACACCCGTTAGTTCAACTGAAGAAGCGTCTTCTGAGATACATCCGTCAAGCTCCAGTCGTGGGCTTCAACTCGGGGCGTTACGACTTGAACCTGATCAAAATACGCCTTCACTCGTTCTTCGCCTCCGGAGACCGAAGAAACCAAGAATTCAGCGTCATAAAGAGAAGCAATCAATACTTGGCGGTTTACACACAGCACACGGTTTTCTTGGACGTAGTCAACTATTTGGCACCCGGTTACAACTACGCGACCTATTTGCGAGCTTTCACCAGGAACGAAGAGAAAGGTCACTTTCCTTACGAATGGATGACGTCTACCAGGAAACTGGCAAACAGAACGCTGCCACCGAGATCGGCTTTCGACAGCGAGCTGACGGGCGTCAAAATGTCCGAATCCGACTACGCCGCATGTCAGAAAGTTTGGTCCGACGAGAAGATGCAAACTATGGAAGACTACTTGATCCACTACAACAACAAAGACGTCAAACCTTTCATAGAAGCTCTGAAAAATCACGCAAAATTTTTCCAAGATCGCGGCATTGACATGTTGAAAGACGGAGTTTCTCTCGCCGGTTTGACTTTACGGTTCCTCTTCCAAAACCTAGAAGACGCGTTCACAACGTTCCCCCAGTTCGACGCCGTCCTCCACGCTCTGATCAAAGAAAATCTAGTCGGCGGTCCTTCCATCATCTTCCATAGATTTCACGAGAAGGGCACCACGCGGATAAGGGAGCACAAGTACGGCGAAGAAGCGAGACCGTGCCAACACATCCTAGGACTAGACGCTAACTCTCTGTACTTGCGCTGCATGAGCGAAGCGCACTGCACGGGCTATTACGCGGTGAGACGGCCCGAGACCGAGTTCAAGCCCGAAATTAGGCAAAGAAACTCTCACAGCGCTTTGGAGTGGTTACGCTTTGTAGAGCACGACCGCGACGTGAAACTGAGCCACGTTTTGAACGGCGGCGAGATGGTTGTAGGCTGTCGGAGAATTCGCGTGGACGGGTTTCACGCGGCCTCTAATACGGTTTTCCAGTTTCACGGGTGTTGGTTCCACGCTCACGAGTGCATACCGTCGCACCGATATCAGTGCGCTTCACTGAGAGAGGAGAGACGCGACAGAACGACCAGAGTAAGCGCTTACTTGAAAGCGCTAGGTCACAAGCTGGTCGTCGTGTGGGAGTGCGAATGGCGAGAGATGAAGCGTCGAGATGAGCGGGTCAAGGCCTCCCAACAATGCTGGAAGGTTGACGCTTTGAAAGTGTCTCGAAACGCGATGAGCGAGAGCGACATCCTTTCCGCTGTGAAAGAGGAGAAAATGTTCGGTTTAGTTCAAGTGGACATCACTACGCCGCCTCACCTACGAGACTACTTCGAAGAAATGACCCCCGTTTTCAAGAACGCGACCGTTTCAAAATCGGACATAGGACCTCACATGTCAGACTTTGCGCAGGAAGAAAAGCTGTTGAACACGCCTCAGAGATGTCTGATAGGGAGTTACCACGGAAAAAATATTCTCTTGGGAACGCCGCTTCTCAAGTGGTATTTAGAGCACGGTTTGATAGTCACCAAAGTGCAGCTGGTGGTAGAATACCTACCTAAACGCTCCTTTGCCGGTTTCGCGGACGAAGTAACGGCGGCGCGAAGACGTGGCGACGTGAACGAGAACGAGAAAATTCTGTCAGACTGTTACAAGTTAATGGGAAACGCTACGTACGGTAAAACAATCTGCAACAAAGAAAAACACACGGCGGTGAGATACACTGACAGTCGGAAGTTCGAACTATTGGCCAATTCGTGGCGCTTCAAAAAGGCGTCCGAGTTGAGTTCCGATCTGTTTGAAGTCGAACTACAACCGAAAACAGTCAACAACAACCTCCCTATTCAAATAGGGTTCATGGTATACCAGTACGCGAAGTTGAAAATGTTAGAGTTCACATACGACTTCTTGGATAGATTCGTCGATCGGCGCGATTATGCCCTTTGTCAAATGGACACCGACAGTCTTTACATGGCTCTCAGCGGTGACACGTTGGATGACCTAGTCAAACCTCGCCTGAGAGAGACGTACTTCAGAGAGAAACGAAAGTGGCTTCCGACAGCGGTGTGCGACGATCACTTAGAGCTTTTCGTGAAGACAAAAACGGAAAGAGTGCGAGAATGGTGTCCGCCGCCCGGCGGATGTTGTGAGAGACGGTACCTTCACGATCTGAGAACTTCGGGGCTTATGAAAGCGGAGTGGGAAGGTGACGGGATCCTAAGTCTCAACCCTAAGACTTACATTTGCTACGATCGAGTCAGCGACACCGGTGAAAGAAAATCCAAAAAATGGAGTGCAAAAGGCGTACAGAAGAAACAAAACCCTCAGGAACCAGACGACTTCTTGGATGTTCTTCGCCAACGAAAAACTCTCATTGCTGTAAATAGAAACTTCAAAGTGGTGCGAAACAAAATGGTCACCTACACCATAGAGAAAGACGGCGTGCGCTACTTGTATTATAAGCGTCGCGTGCATTCTGACGGTGTGACAACGAGTCCTTTAGAGATATGAAAAAAAAAAAATAAGCGTGTGCATCTTTTCAAAAATAGAGTGTTTATCAAGATTGAAAAAAAAATAAATAAAAAAAATAAAATAAAATATTGTTGTGTTTTTATTTTCATACGTCTTCTTTTACTAGTAAGTCGCGCAGTCTCTTAAAGCGTCACTCATGTGACGACGTCGCTTCCAGTCACGTGATCCTAAAGACCCTCACTTCCTAAACAAAAAACTTCCTCTTCCGCTCACGTGATCAATCAGGTCACTTCCGGTCACGTGATCCTCAATGAGGTCACTCACTTCCGGTCGGCCATTAGGTCATGTGACGTCACTTCCGCTCACGTGACTCATCAGGTCACTTCCGGTCACGTGATCCTAAATTAGGTCATATGACGTCACTTCCGGTCCCCTAAGTAGGTCAGTAGGCTACCCAGAATGCACCACTAATCCCCTAAGTAGGTCACTTCCGGTCACGTGACCAAATGGTGGCCTCTGATTGGCTGCAGGGTTACCCAGAATGCACCACTAATCCCCTAAGTAGGTCACTTCCGGTCACGTGACCAAATGGAGGCCTCTGATTGGCTGCATGTCGATTGAGTAATAAACAGTACTTAACTATAGTCCCGTTCCGATACATACTATACTACTCACCTTAATCACCTCCCCATTGTCACAGGTGTGAAGTGAGGGACTTAACCTGATTGAGAGACAATGCATTATTAACACTCTGACTGACTGACATGTGGTTACCCACAGACGTGTTAACGCTCTATTTTAATATTCACATTGCTGTAAGCTTATCTAATTAAAGACCATGTCATGGGGAAAACATTGATCTAATTCATTATTACAGAATATAAACAGATAGTAAATGAGAGAGAACCCTCCAAAGTAAACTGCACAAAGGGGGAAAATGGAGGCTTGACACACGACTACCAGAGCCTCCTGGCATATGCCTCTGGAACCAGCATAGGCTCTCCCCCGTATAGCACGGAACTGCGGCCCGCTGCTTGCATTTATTAGGGACTACATATTCTCTGCACGCGGGGACTAACTGAAACCCTCCACAAAAACATATGTACAGACATATGGGAAATATGTGATGTCAATAACATCTTTTATTCTTGTATGATATAATAACAAGTACAACTGTACATAAATAGACAGGTGGTGATCTATATAATAAATCAGATCTTAACATCTTTTTTACTTTATTATATGTCCAATTATAAGGCATTAAATAGGTCTGAGTAAAATTGAATATCTCACACTATATCTGTGACTTTTTCATTTTCACATTACCAGTACCCAAAGCAGAGCTCCTGTCAATGGATGCTTGTAGACACATATAGAATATGAACTAGGCCAAAAGAAAAAAGAAGGTGTGTTTCAGGCAACATGGTCAGAATTTCTAGGGTAGGTAGGTCGGATTTTTTTTTTTTTAAACATAGAGAGAGAGAACCAGGAATGAGTCGCGAATTGACAAATCGACTCGCGACTCACCAGAATGATTCAATAATTCCTCTATTGACTAGGAATATCAAGAAGTTATTGCATATTCCTCTTAAAAAGCCATTTTCTGAAGTTAATCAATTATTCAGGCCTCTGAGGTCACTGGGAGCTTGTTTTTCTTGAAAGAATTTGTAAAAATTGAGAAAAATAAACAATAAAAATCAAAAAAAAAAAAATATATATATATCCAAAAATATTTCATTGAATTAATGCTATAAGAAAATCTCCATAGAATATCACTGTATACTATCAGACTTCTAATTCAGTTCTAATTGGAATATCTGAAAAATTCTTTCAGTTTTGAAAAGCCTAGAATGTGCAGGACATCTGGTCCGGCAACACCAGGTACTTTGCCGGACCAGAGCCTTTTTAGAAGGACATTGCCACTGTCCGGCAGGATTTGGCAAAGACTGTATCCCTGACTTATTACTTTCGTATTACCAGCACCTATACTACTCATCTAACAGCATCAAGACACAGGAGAAAATCGCGCACCAACCCTGACATACGGGTCTCCCACTTGGCAACTCCCCATACCTTCACCATTGCTGTGGTAGAAAATCAACTCGTATCTACCTCAGGTTATACTTGTATGTGCTTAGCTCGCTGGGAATTGCCTTCTCGACCATGCACATGCCTCTGGTTTGATGATACAATAATTATTAAAGCTTCCAGAACCAAAATACAGAGATGCCCCATTGACTTAGCACTACTGCAGCGCTGCCCGTGGATAATGGGCGATAATATGATGTAATGCATGGTGCGCCGTCTGGTGAGGAGCGGGAGCACTGCTGGTCTTTGAGCAGTATAGCAGAGCCTCTGTGGATGACTCCTCATAGACATGTGTAGGGTACAAATAACCATTTTCTCTAGAATATACCAGTGCATAATGACATATAGCTACCATAAGACCAAAAGAAAAGTTGTGTTCAGGTATCCCTAGCGACCACATTTTTTTGGCCCTACCCATTTTTTGTTTTTTGGAAGGAATTTTCGTGTTTTTTTCTACCAAAAAGCACCTTTTTGTACTGAAATATTTTTTTCCGAAAGTTATTCGGAAATGGGAGGAATTTTGACTCAAAATCCGTAAAAAAAAATGGTAAAAAAAAGAAAAATCGACCTACCTACCCTATTTTTCGGGGGCCATGTTACCTGAACACAACTGTTTATTTTTTTGGGCCTAAGTATAATGAATAAAACATTTAGATAAGTCCTAGATTTAGTACCAGCTATGTCTTTTTCTTCTCTTCTTCTGTCACGGTCAATTCTGAAAGGAAGAACATTTTAAAATTTAGCTATTATTTGATGCAAGTTAAAACTAATTAAGGAAAGCGTTGCTGTATGATATCTACTCCTTTATGATGGCATGTTGTGAAAAGTAAACAGAGTCCTAATCAGTAACTCAATGCATTGGTGCATCATGCCAACCCTTCAGGAGTGTATCAGCCCCGTAGGCAGTCTCTATGAAAACTTTTTCATCGCACAGGACATTTGGTCCTGCAGATTTTCAATGTTGTAGGACCGGCTACATTTTTGAAGGACCGGCCAGCAAAATATTTAATGACATATGCATTTTTAACTATAAAATAGTATTGTGCATTATATTTTTCATAATTCATGGCTAAATCAGGATAAATACATTGTTTTACACAGTATATAGACAAACATATTTCAGGTTTAGAAACCCAACTAAATTATTTTAGTTCAGAAAAGCTTGACATGTTATTGTCCTGCATGTTATTGCACAAACTGTGTAGGGTCGCCATGATTAGAAGTTAGGGAGTGTTCATTTATCAATTACAGGGGGGGGGTGGTGAGATTTCGCGCGGAGGGGCGAAAATATTTTACGCCCCCCCTCGAGAGCGTGTGAAATGTTTCGCGCCCCCCTCGCCGAAGGCGCCGAAAATTTTTCCCCCCCCCCCTTTGAACTATAGTAACGCGCGGGCTTTTTGGCTAAAAAGGGGCTTAAATTTTTACGCCCCCCCCTCAAGAGGGGTCCGAATTTTTTACGCCCCCCCCTCAGAAGGGGTCAGAAATTTTTACGCCCCCCCCCCAAACCCACCACACCCCCCCTGTAAATAATAAAGGAACACTCCCTTACTCGCCAGAGCTACACTCATGTATTATGCCTACAAAATGCCATAATGCATTAATGCACGCTGCGACAGTTAGAGGGTCGAATACAAATGTTCATAGATATGACTTTTGGTTGATATTTAATTATTGATTAACTTAACCAACTTAGGCACGCAGGGCACTTTAGTGTCTTTTTGCCTTTTTGCAGCCATTTAACATACCGCTACTCGCCAAAAATGTGTTGATCTCAAAAGTGTGTTGCGAAAAAGTGTGTTACACTTTAAATGCATGTCCCCTAATATATATCAGAGTATATTTAGCTCCCGCTAACGTCATTTTTGTGCACTATGCATTCCAACAGCCCTGCAAACATTTGTACAAAAAAAGACAATTGTTGTTTTCAAACTTGATAAAACGATTAGGACATATCAAAGCTCTGTGGAAGGCTAAACTAGATAAACTCCCCTCCGGTGGACAATAATGATTGGTTGATTACAAATAACAAATAAACATGGGGGAGAAATGGGGGTAAAACTCCCTTTTGGTCCCTTTTGTCCCTGAGTCACATGTGCTGCTAGCAGTACACGCCCTCTGTGGGGTCCTTTATTAACTCAGGCCTACCTTTGAGTCTTTATGGAGACTTGAGGTAGAAGTTTGTCCCTGAGTTACATGTGCTGCTAGCAGCACACGCCCTCTGTGGGGTCCTTTATTAACTCGGGCCTACCTTTGAGTCTTTGTGGAGACTTGAGGTAGAAGTTTGTCCCTGAGTTACATGTGCTGCTAGCAGCACACGCCCTCTGTGGGGTCCTTTATTAACTCGGGCCTACCTTTGAGTCTTTGTGGAGACTTGAGATAACACATGAAGTTTGTCCACACGAAGGAGCAGCTGCCGACGTAGACCGTGCGGAGCGCTGTCGGAAGGAACATGAAGTTGATCGCTTGTACCGCCGGCCAGTACACCCAGCCCGTCTGCAAGAATAATGATAAACTTTTCCTCTTTTTTTTTCACTCGCGGGCTATAATGTATAGGATAATATGTGTTTTTCACAACCAAAATTAGTATTAAAAGTCTTAACTTTAATTTGATACCAAATATACCAAAATATATACCAAAAGCTGATTTTTATGATGCACGCGGTGATGAGAAACAATTTTATTTTTTTTAGGAGATGAACAAGGCTCCTTATATATTGTGCAGTGCCTATATACTCCTGGCTCCTGAGGGCCTCATATGTACCCAGTAGGCACAAAACATTGAATCAACATTGATTAATGGTTGTCAATGTTGATTCAATGTTGATACAATGTTAATTCAACATTGAAGTGAATTTTGTGCCCACTGGGTAATAGCTGTTTACAGGCAATTGGCATGTACCAGATAGTCACAAAACTAATCTAATAACAATTTTAACTGTGACGGTGAAACTAGACAGAATAATATAGAAAGAGGTCCATTGGGTGTCACTTTCTTGGTGACATTTTCTCATCCTCAACGAGCTAAATGTCTAACTCTGTTACTCTGTTACTGAGGGACTTGTGCATTGAGCCCAAACAAAACGACAAAAACAGACAAAGGTTTATGATGGTTTCCAAGTGGTGCCTTGGATACGATCCAAGATCCCACTCGTGGAGAGACCGAGAGTTTGCACTGACTAAAGTGGATCTCTAGATTCACTTAATGTGATTATTGATTAATTCCATTTAAAAGACATTTAAAGACTGATTACATAGCTATTTTGATGATGTTACCATGGAAAACATGTCCGTGGTGAACGAGAAACATTATTTTCACGGAGGTGTGGAGAACGGCACTTCTAGTACTTAAGCGAGAGGAAGGGAGCGAGGGTATGAAGGATGGACAGGACAAGAGGGCGTGAGGGCAGGAGGGAGGAAGTAAGGAAGGGGAGGGAGGCAGGCAGGCAGGCAGGCAGGCAGGCAGGGGGAAAGGGAGGTAGGAAGGGAGGGAGGGAGAGAAGGAGGGAGGGAGAGGGGTTGGAGGGAGGCAGGGGGAGGCAGGCAGTAAGGCAGGTAGGGAGGCAGGCAGGGAGGCAGGCAGGCAGGCAGGCAGGCAGGCAAGGAGGAAGGACGGACGGAAGAAAGGGAGGGAGGGAGGCAAGGGGGAGGCAGGGAGGGAGGGAGGGAGGACAGAAGGAAGGGAGGGGGGCGAGTGAGGGAGGGAGGGAGGGAGGAAGGGAAGGAGGAAGGACGGAAGGAAGGAAGGGAGAGAGGGAGGCAGGGAGGGAGGGAAGGAGGACGGAAGGAAGAGAGGGAGGGAGGCAAGGGAGGGAGGCAGGCAGGCAGGGAGGGAGGGAGGGAGAAAGGGAGGGAGGGAGAAAGGGAGGGAGGGAGGCAGGCAGGCAGGCAGGCAGGAAGGGAGAGAGGGAGGGAGGGAGGGAGAAAGGGAGGGAGGAAGGACGGACGGACAGAAGGAAGGGGGGGAGGGAGGGAGGGAGGATGGAAGGAAGGGAGGGGGGCGAGTGAGGGAGGGAGGGAGGGAGGGAGGGAGGAAGGGAGGGAGGAAGGATGGAAGGAAGGAAGGGAGGGAGGCAAGGGAGGGAGGCAGGCAGGGAGGGAGGCAAGGAGGACGGAAGGAAGGAAGGGAGGGAGGCAAGGGAGGGAGGCAGGCAGGCAGGGAGGGAGGGAGAAAGGGAGGGAGGCAGGCAGGCAGGCAGGAAGGGAGAGAGGGAGGGAGGGAGGGAGGGAGGGAGGGAGGGAGGGAGGGAGGGAGGGAGGGAGGGAGGGAGGGAGGGAGGGAGGGAGGGAGGGAGGGAGGGAGAGAGGGAGAGAGGGGATGAAGGAAGGATCATGGAGGAACGGGAGAGGAGGAGAAGGGACAGGGGAGGGGTGGAAAGTATAAGTTACCAGTAGTTGGGTCATTGCTCGGGTTGATATGATAATATACTGTATACAGTCAGGCTAACTCAGGTCACGTCCGCTGTGACGTCATATTTAATGACTCTTGCACTATTACGTACTGGAGATCAGGGTGGGAAGTTTACCACCTGCCAATACAATACATGAGGTGTGTGAGTGGGGGTAACCCCTTAAGGGCAGCATAGCGTGCTAATGTACTGTAAGCTTTTGTCGTCATGATGCATGAATGCAGCCCTGGCATGTGTACGGCTGGCAAGGGTACTTTTTCAACAAAATTTCCCTCAGCAAGGGTCCACTTTTGTGAAGAATTTCCCTGAATTTCCCTAAGCAAGGGTCAATTTTGACCAAAATCTCCCTGAATCAACCCCATTTTCATCAAAATCTCTGCTCATTTTCAAAATGCCCCTATAAAAAGGTACATTTTTTCCAAAATCTCCCTAAGCAAGGGTTCATTTTCTCCCAAATCTATCAAAACAAAGAAACATTTTTGCCAAAATCTCCGTAGGAACTGGTTCATTTTGATAATACCTGGAAAAAAGGTCAATTTTCTCCTAAAATCTCCCCAAGCAAGGGTCAAGGGTTGCCAGGGGTCCAGCCAGACACCCCTGTCAAAAAGAAATTGAGTGCCCCCCCCCCCCCCCGGGCTCAGGGCTGGGTTCATGCATCATGCCTTCCCTATGTGGTTGATACAATTGTGTTTCCCCAGTTCCCTTGAGGATAATGGACCAAACATCCGCCCAAAATAGGCACAACTCGTTCACAGTATTACTCCTTTAAAGGTAGCATAGTGCTTTAATATAGATTTGGCAGGGTGCATTCGTGCAATCCTAGGGTATTGTACACTTAAGCAATACCGGCCCCTAAACAGATTATGGCTGTGTCTCACGACCTTGGGCCAATGTTTTTGTCTCTGACTGGGTGCCAGCTCTGACCGGGTGCCAGCTCTGACTGGGTGCCAGCTCTGACCGGCCTGAATAAAAACGGGTTATTTAGGGCAGAGGATGATAAAAATGGACAACTAATGACTAGTTTAGAGCGTTATAACATCCATTAACCTTTTCAGACAAATTCTATCTACATCTGCCCTAAATAACCCAATTTTATTCAGGCCAGTCAGAGCTGGCACCCGGTCAGAGCTGGCACCCGGTCAGAGCTGGCACCCGGTCAGAGACAAAAACATTGGCCCAAGGTCGTGAGACACAGCCTTATATGACACTAAGTTAGATAAGCTATCCCATTGAAGGAGCTGATACCCCGTGACAACGCTATCTGCACTCAAAAAATATACTTGTCTCCAGACTCTTCAAAGTGACGGTCAAAAACGAGTCAAAAACTTGTCTAAGTTACAAGGAAGAGGGTCTTCTAGCTGGAGATAGAAGACCCACTTGGTATGTGCCAGCCCAAAACCCGACATTTGCCAGCTCCAGATTCTATTTGTGGGATGGTAACCTGATATGTTAGACAACCTTTGACTTGTTTATTTTATGACAGTCACTTAGACGAGTCTGGGGACGAGTTTACTTTTTCAGTGTGGGGGCCTCTCTGACACTGCTGTTACTCCTGGTATCACACAGAGAAAACAAACAGCGTCAAAAGGGAGTCCAGGACGCCTAAGGGAGCCTAGGTGACTCTCTGGCTGACCTAAGGGTGTCACCTGGGGGAGTCAAATGACCCAGGGCAGGGGCGTCGTAACCGGCGGAGGGGGGGGCTTGTCCCCCCCCCCCCCGACTTTTGACCAACCCCAAAAAAGGTCACACCAAAAAGGTCAAATAAAAAGGGGTCAAAAAAGGTGAAAAATACCACTCAGTCTCCCCTACTTTGAAACTGCTTGCCACGCCCCTGCGGGGAGCTATATGACTCCCCCAGGTGACTCCCTTAGGTCAGCCAGAGAGCCATCTAGGCGACCTTAGGCGACCTAGACTCCCCTACGGAGGGGAGTTATTCTGGAGGCAACCTGGACTCCCTTTTGACGCTGTTTCTTCTCTCTGTGCATGCAGGCGTTGGCTGAAGGACTATATACTGTAAACAGATATTTTCGCGCTGTACATATTTTCGCGATTTTCACGATTTTTAAAAATCACGAAAATATGTACAGAGCGAATATTTGTCCAATATAGTCATACTACTACCATATTCCAAAAATCACGAATTTAAATACTCGCAAAAATGCACTTTTTTGGCAAAATCGCGTAAATTTATACATGTGAAAATATATACGTTTACAGTACACACTTACCCAGCTAACGAAAAAACGTTATTTTACGTCAAAATAACGTTTTAAACTTTACATAACGTTATGTCATACTAAAGAGCCTTAGAAAAACGTTGACATATAACGTTATATAACGTTATAAAATGGTATATAACATTATTTGTTTACTGGGTACATTGTATCCACAAAGGTCGTCACTCACTCAACTTGGGCGGGGGAAGGGGGAGGGGGCGCTCACACTTTGATATGGGTGAATGACCTATGACAATCCATGTTCGGGGACCAACAACCCCAGGGGATCGACTCAGCTCCAAACATAGTGGGAGGTGTGGTCACAGATTGGTTAATTTCTTTTTGCAATTTTTTTAATGATCGATTGATTCTAAACTAATCAAATGTGAAGTTTGCTCACCAAACATATAATATAATTCTATGTAATTAGTTTTGGGCCGCAAATTTTAAAAAGAAAAGAAAAAAAGATAAAGAAATGCCTCCCTCGTCATATTTTTCAGACCATGGTGATGCGAAACCACTTTTTTGAGTGGCCTTATGAGTATCCTTTTAGAGGACTACCCCATTATGGGTGTGATATTAAGGGCAGTAATACTGAATGTCAAAAACTGAACTATTAGTGCTCGATGAAAAAAAAACTTACATACTAGATGATATATGGACCATAAAAAACTCAATGGTTGTTTGTAGCAAAGTTAACTGGTTAGTTACAGACATTTACTGGATAGGAAATAATGGCAATATCATCAATAGTTCATGTTTATATTTCATCTCAATCATATAGTTCTTTTTATACTACCAGTAATTATACACATATGGGTCTATTTTTTGGAAGGTCTACACCATTATCAGCCGACTCATATATGGGTCAGGTGTTGAAGGGGGGTGGGGGGCTTGAAATATTCCATGTGCTCTCGAGGAGGGTGTGTGTGAAAATAATACTTCACGCATACACACAAGATTTCATCACACCCCCCCCCCTCTATAAATAATAAATGAACACTCCCTAAAACAGTGGCTTTAACTTACAAAGTAGGCCTTAGGCCAGCATTCCTTCACTTCTTGTACCACGGTGCCACGATCCTTGCCCTCCAGCGCGCTGTTAGCTGCAGACAAAGAACAGTGCATTAAAGATACATTATCAGTTAAAACGCCCCAAAATTAAGTTATGAAATAACATTACAGTTACTTTCTTCTACCATTTTGCTTGTGTTTGACATCATTCTTTCTGGTATCAATGTTCTCCTTATGGTGATATGCAGGTAGGAATAGAGGTTGCTGTGTTGTGATTGCAGGCTAAATCCAATACTTACACAATGCACTGTAACAGGTCTTGATTTCTGCTAGCCGACAGTTATTCATTTGTGACATTATATTGTAGTTTTATTATGCTAAATGATGAGTGAGAGCCTGCCAACTTTCAATACCTGCATGCAATTATATGGGTCATGTAATTAACCTAAAATGGGAAAATCATCTAAAATTAACTGACATAGTAACTTTAGGTGGCATCCTCACCTAGGGTGTACAGGCAATTCTATATAGTCTATTATTCACTGTAAGTAGTGAAACCAAAAATATGTCCTTTTATACTGTAAAACTACAGTAGATTATATTGCCCATTTATACACTAATACTGTAGTATATACTGTAAATCTACAGTAGATTCTACTGCCCATGTATACACTAATACTGCAGTTTATACTGTAAAACTACAGTAGATTCTACTGCCCATGTATACACTAATACTGTAGTATATACTGTAAAACTACAGTAGATTCTACTGCCCATGTATACACTAATACTGTAGTATATACTGTAAAACTACAGCAGATTCTACTGCCCATGTATACACTAATACTGTAGTATATACTGTAAAACTACAGTAGATTCTACTGCCCATGTATACACTAATACTGTAGTATATACTGTAAAACTACAGTAGATTCTACTGCCCATGTATACACTAATACTGTAGTATATACTGTAAAACTACAGTAGATTCTACTGCCCATGTATACACTAATACTGTAGTATATACTGTAAAACTACAGTAGATTCTACTGCCCATGTATACACTAATACTGTAGTATATACTGTAAAACTACAGTAGATTCTACTGCCCATGTATACACTAATACTGTAGTATATACTGTAAATCTACAGTAGATTCTACTGCCCATGTATACACTAATACTGTAGTATATACTGTAAAACTACAGTAGATTCTACTGCCCATGTATACACTAATACTGTAGTATATACTGTAAAACTACAGTAGATTCTACTGCCCATGTATACACTAATACTGTAGTATATACTGTAAAACTACAGTAGATTCTACTGCCCATGTATACACTAATACTGTAGTATATACTGTAAAACTACAGTATATGTGGCACAAGTGGATATACTCACGTGGGAGTGTCAACAAGAAAATCTTTCCAATCTTAAAATCTTTCCAATCTTAAAATGGATAATCTTAAAATGGATGATCTTAACACTAGAGGGCACCACTGCGGGCCCTCCCTTCCACATAGCCTAAGTAGGCTATGGTAAGCCTACATCAGCAGAGCTAAAGGCAACTGGTTTTGGTTATGGGAGTTTTGTCATTTTCCAAAAGAAAAAGAGAAAAAGAAAGAAATGGGCAGTGGGGGGGGGGGGCAGAGCCCCTGATATATAAAATAACATTACTAGTGCTAGTAGTAACTAGTGGCACCAATTTACCAGTATGCAGCAATAATCTTAAACAAATGTAATAATCTTAAATGTTGAGATTGTAATGTTTTTAAGATTGGACAATTTAATATTGGACAGATTTTCTGGTTGACGCTCCCACGTGAGTGTGTCCTGACGAGCGTCTCTGTGCTATACACAAACTTGTGCTCAGTGTTGGGTGAAGTGTAAGTGGGAGAGTGAAGCTTTAAAACAAACATTTGTCATCATGATGCACCTTGGCCAATGTATTTGTCTCTGACCAGGTGCCGTCTCTGACCGGTTTGGCATGATAAGGTCAATATACCAACAGCAGTAGGCCAATTATAATTATATAACAAACGCCATGAAGTTTTTACAAATCCTTATATATATGAGTATAATTTCTTTTAAACACATTCTTTCTGACACTTGGTCAGAGACGGCACCCGGTCAGAGACAAACACATTGGCCCAAGTTTGTGAGACACAGCCTGTCATAGTGTCAATGCCGACCTCTTGGGAAGGCAGCGTAGGGTCAGTACTCCCTAGTCCGCATTAGGCCAAAAAATAAAAAGCTGTGTTTCAGGTTACATAATCTGAAAATCTAGGTAGGGTAGGTCGGATTATTATTTTTTTCAATTTTTTTTTTCTTTGGCCTGAAAAGTACCCAAAAACTGACTCGCAAACTTCAGCCCTGACTCGTCGACAACGGCGCTGACTCGTGGACTATCAAATTGACTCTGAAATAGCCCCAAAATTGTTTTATAAAGACAGATTGATCCCATGGCATGAAAAGTACCTAAAGATTGACTCGCAAACTTCAGCACTGACTCGCCAACACTGGCATCGACTCGTGGACCATCAAATTGACTCTGAAATAGCCCCCAAATTACTTAAAATGTACTTCTTTTTTTTCAAAATTGGGTGAAAATTTCTAGGGTGGCCCTGTTTTGCTAGGTAGGGTCGGGTAACCTGAAACACACTTTTTTTTGGCCTTAGCAAGATGACCTGTGTACAGCGCCATGTTTATTGGTAACAGTGTATATCCTCTAACCTCCAGCAACCAGCTCAGCGAAATCTCATGTTCGAGATTAGGGTACAGACATGGTGAAAGTATTATGAGTGGGTTATAGTTAGACATTCCTTATGTCACCTGTCCAGTATAGTGTAGTGGTTAGCACTGTGGCTTTGTGACACAAGTTGCAGAGGTTCTAATCCCTCCCAAGCCATATGCATACATATATTTATAACCTTTCTTATTCATGTTTATAGCTTTTTAGGAAATCAGTTAAATTGAGTTATAATCAGATGTAACAGGGAATTGAAACAGAATTGCCATCATTTAACCATAGAAAATTACTATAATATATGGGTCATATAAATGGTTATACATCATATCAAAAATTTCATGGTAGCTAAAACAGGTAGCCTTGGCAAGGATTCGAAGTCAGGACCCTTGTATTGAGATGCCATGGTCCTAACCACACCCCAATCCTAACAGTTGACAAAACAACTACACAACTACCACCCATTGAAAATACAGTACTTATCATGCCACTTGAACCCTGATCTCGTTCATGATATTTCCCTGGGCTGGTTGCTGGTGACCAGGGGAATACAATTAGTACCATAGCAACACATGGCGCCACCAGTATCTCGCTAGTGCCTAATAGGGCTGCATTTAAGCACCATCACAAGAAAATGTTATTGTACATCAAAGCAATATACAGCCTTTAAGGCTTAGGGGTTAGACAATTAGTCAATAAAAGAAATACCTCCAAAGAAGACGACTCCTGCAATAGCGCCAATCACTCCTTGGTCCAGGACGATCTTCTGCACCACCACCTAAAATGTTACAGTTGACATATCAGAAATTAGAGTCGACATATCACACATGCAATTGATATATTAGACATTAAAGTTGACATATTAGTCATTAAAGTTGACATATCAGCCATTGAAGTTGACATATCAGACATATAATTCATATATCAAACATTGAAGTCGACATATTAGACATTAAAGTCAAAATATCAAACTTTAAAGTTGAGATATCAGACATTGAAATTGACATATCAGTTATTAAAGTTGACGTATAAAACATTAAAGTTGACATATCAGGCATTAGAGTTTGTCACATTAAATTCGATCACATATTAGACATTAAAGTTGACATATCAGACGTTAAAGTTGACAAATCACACTATCAATTGATATAACAGACATTAAAGTTGACATATCAGACATTAAAGACATATCAGGCATTAAAGTCGACATATCAGACATTAAGGTCGACATATAAGACATTATAATTGATATATCAGACATTAAAGTCGACATATCAGACATTGAAGTCGACATATCAGACATTAACTCATAAGTCATTAAAGGCCCAGCGCCCCTAAATATACGGCTGAGTACCTGTCCCGACTGCACTCTGACTGTTACTGGACGTGCAGTAAGAACTGCGGGTTTAAGGACACAGCACCACCTGCATTATACCCTTGGTCATAATGATGCAGCCCTTGCGAGTACCTTGCTCTTCCCTAGTGCTGCATTCCAGTACCATGCCGAACCTACGGGATTGCTGAGCGCCCAAGGAAGGGCATGAAGCATGAGTCACTCACCAGTCCTGCATTCACTCATCATGCTGCCAAAAGGGCATAGCATATCAACCTTTAAAGCTTGACCGTCATGGTTTAAGTGAGGCCAAAAGCACTTTTGGATATAGTTCAGTTTTGATTCACAAGAGGGCTCTTAAGGGCTGGGAGCTCAGCTCTTACAGGCACAAGATAGGGTGAATATGTTGTAGCTGGACAATGCTCATGGCCCCCTGTCCAAACACTGCTGCCCTCTGGTGGAACTGTCATTTTAGTCTATGTATGGAAAATGCTCAACTTATTCCCTGACGGCCCAGCTTTAAGGGCAACATCATGCCAACATGAACCATGCATTAGTGCATCATGAAGCCAAATGTGTTAGTGACAAATGGCCCTTAAAGGATTAAACCACCCTTTACCATTATTACTAACCAATTCCACTCACCTTCTTGGCGGTCCCGGGCAGCCATTGGTCCAGCTTGCGGTACCAGACGTAGTAAGTGGGACCGAAGATACCGGCGGCTATGATTGCCATGCGTGCTGTGCTGGACCAGTCGTACTTGTCGACCCCGGCGATGGTTTGCTGGCTGAGGTCTGCGGCTGCGTACAGAGAGGTGAAGGCCGTCACGTTACTCAGCATGGGACGCCGCCCCAGGGCCGCCCGCACACGACCAAACATGGCCGCCATATCAACACGATACTGCCGCTTCCGGTCTGTTAACATTGAAGATTTAGCACATCAAATGATTGAGACTCAAAAATCTCCCTAAGAAAGGAGGCAGAATGTTCACCTATGTTAACCTATTCCATTACCCCTCATTGCCCAATATATGGTCATTTCCAAATAAAATCATGTAGAATTTTATTCCCTTCCATTAAAAATGCACTGTAAAAGACCAAGTTTGGACCCCATAGTACCCACTTTCTGAGCTGTTACTGCCCAATGATGCCCTTTTAATGTCTACCAATCCATAAATGATAAACTTTTACTGTATTTTTAATATCTTCATGTAAGATTAGGACCTTGGTGAAAATCAGTTATACCCACTTTGACTACAATTTAACCACTTCCGGTTTTATTCTGGGTTGATTAATTACAGTCAAACTTCTCTTCTCATTGACCGTAGTTTTTAAGATATTTCCAGTTTACGATGAATTGTAATATCTGGTTGATGACTCCACTATTTTGGGTTATTGCAGCAGTAGTTGTCTATGTTCAAAGCGCCAAGTTTGACTTATGGTGTTTGGTGTCTTTCTTCCTTATCTTCCCCCTCCTGTTGCACATGGGTGATATCACTGAAAGGAGAAATCAGTTTGTAGGTACAGATACTTGGGAGGGATAAACTGGTTATACCTTCATGTATGGATAATATGACTATCTAGGGCCACCATCAATTTCCCTCATTGCCATATGTCTGACCAACATCGAACATAAAATTAAGCATATCTAGCTATATTCAGGGGAAAAAGAATGTTTGTTAGGAAGGACAAGTTGATTTTATAGTGATTTTTGAACATTTGACCTTGAGTTGCATGACCTTGACCTTGACCAAGGTCAACCAAGTTTTTCTTTCAAATAGGTCTCATTAAGTACTAGATGCTAAGATTTCGAAACATACAAAAATAATGATTTAAACCAGAATTATGGCCAAATGAGTGAAATTTCATGTGTGAAATTGACGGTGTCCGCTCACTACCACAGACCGATTAGACCAGAGAGCGCGCACAGGTAGGTTATACCTGTACTGCCCTCCCCTGATTGGTTAAATTGTGCATGCTCCTGTGCTGTGATTGGCTGAAGCAAAACAACAATCTGTTTCCCGCCTGTTAGTTTCAAGTCACCCCAAGTCACTCTTAGTCTGAGCGGGGTGATTAGAAACTGTATGTTGAACCAAGCTCTGATTGGTTACATCCTCACAGGTGACCACTGAATTATGCACCCCCTGCCCACAAGGTGGGGGTGTATGTCTGTGGTCCAGAGGTGGTGTGTATGTTCCCCACTAGGTGGGGGTGTGTTACACCACCAAGGTGTAGGACCCATACTGGTGTGTAGCCAGTATAGGTTCTAAAGGCTTTAGTGTGTGTTGAAACTAGCCTCCCCTCTAGGGAGGACACACTGTCTGCCTCATACCTATTGAGTCAAGGTGGACAAAGTCCATATCATATGGACCTGACTGCCCGGACTCTAGTCCTTGTTTGGAGCATTACATGCTGTACAAGGACTGTATGAGTGAAATTTCAATCATTTTGTGATTATTTTGGTTTCCATGGAAACAGGTCAAGAATAGCATAAGGAACTTCGCTATCTAAGTCCACCATCAATTTTCCTGGTTGCCACATGTCTGACTAACACAGAAATTAGAATTAAGCATATCTAGCTATATTTGGGGAAAATAGAATGTTCGTTAGGAAGGACAAGTTGATTTTATAGTGATTTTTGAACATTTTACCTTGAGTTGCATGACCTTGACCTTGGCCAAAGTCAACCAATTTTTTTTTTCATCTGACTAACACAGAACTTGAAATTGAGCATATATCTAGATATATTTGGGGAAAATAGAATATTCGTAAGGAAGGACAAGTTGATTTTACAGTGATTTTTGAACATTTGACCTTGAATTGCATAACCTTGACCTTGGCCAAGGTCACCCAAATTTTTCTCCCATATAGGTCTCATTGAGTACTTGATGATAGTATTTTGAAACGTACAAAAATATTGATTTAAACCAGAATTATGGCCAAATATGTAATATCATTATTTTCTCTGGTTGCCATGGTTACCAAGCTCCCCTGACCTTAAGCTACACCAGAAGCAAGGCCACCCCACATTTTCATATGCCTCTGAGGGTTACCTATCAGAAAATCATAGGTGGAATTAGTGCTCTTGATTGGCAGTCATGGCTAACATCCCAGGGTCTGGCTTATAAAAATACTCTTTTCTGTTGATGTCCCTCCTTTAAAGTGGCATAATCACCAAGCACATCCCACTCACAATTCTAGTAGGCCTACTGTTCTAGTCTACTATGTGGTTAAGTGCGAGTGGTGAGAATGCCCCTTTAATAGTCAACATTAAGTCTTATTTTGTCAATCTGTCAAAAATTGAAAAAGCCTCCTCATGCCCTGCCCCCATCTCTAAATAAACATGAAATTGTACTTATTAGCAAATTCGCGAAAATGTATGCCCGCGAAAATGTCGACATTTACAGTAGATAAAGATCTTATCATTGACCGCGGATGACCTTTGCAGACGGTATCCTGGCTTTCTGTGTCTCCATCAACTCCTAAAACCATCCCCCGGGGGGCCACTCCCCCAGATTTGGAAACAATTTCAAGGGAAAGGGTCAATTTTTAGGCCCTGGGCACGGACCCGTGGGGGTCCTTGATTAGGTGTGCTTTTCAGGTTATTTAAGGGAGATAATACCTAATATAGGAGTGAGTTTGAGCCTATATAGATCAATGCAGCAAGAGAGGGTGACTTTTCAGAAAAGTTGTTGATAAAGTTTTCAAACATTTTTGAAGTGTGACAAACAAAAACATAAACATACCTTCAAAATCCTGCATTTTAGAACACACTATTTGATTCATAATTGTCTTGTGAATCTGCTGATATGAGATGTTAAAATATGACTATTGCAGACAACATTATAATGATTCTGCTAAAACCAACGTAAACACAACTTTATCATGAGAAAAGTCACCCTTTCTTGATGCATGGGTCTATAGACCACATAACACATGCAGTGCATGACCTACAATTGATTTATCAGGAAAATATGAGGCTGTGTCTCACGACCTTGGGCCAATGTTTTTGTCTCTGACTGGGTGCCGTCTCTGACCAGGTGCCGTCTCTGACCGGGTGCCGTCTCTGACCGGACATCACTTTGGGAGTTTAGTTACCTTCTACCAACAGCAGGAGGCTAATTATAATTTCATAACAACTGCCATAAAGTTTTTACAAATCCTTATATATACGAGTATAGGTTAACAATAAAAAAACACATTCCTCTGACAACAGGTCAGAGACGGAACCCGGTCAGAGACGGCACCCGGTCAGAGATGGCACCCAGTCAGAGACGGCACCCGGTCAGAGACGGCACCTGGTCAGAGACGGCACCCGGTCAGAGACAAAAACATTGGCCCAAGGTCCTGAGACACAGCCATGAATTAGAACTTTGCGGAGAGCCATCATTACATGTTGTGTCTACGTAAAGCATAGTGACGTCATAAGGACATTAATTATGTCGCATGAATGCAATATCATGATAGATATTATGATATACTTGTGTACACATCATATGTATATATATATATATATATATATATATATATATATATATATATATATATATACATATATATATATATATACATATATATAATTGCTGGAAAGAGGCAGCAGGGCGTCCCATTGACCCAGATAAGGCCATGATGTGGGACACTTGTTCTGTTTGGACAATGACGATTATGGCTGTGTCTCACCAGATCGGGGCAATGTGAACGCCTTTAATCTGGTGCCATCTTTGACTGGGTGCCATCTTTGACCTCCTGACAGAAAATGGTTTATTTAGGGCAGGTGAAGATATAAATGGAGATATAACCACCGTAATTTTCTTTATTCTATCCCTTACTTATCAAAGAAGAATATTTCTTTAATATATTCTTTATGGTGGCCAGTCAAAGATGGCACTCAGTCAAAGATGTGTGTATATGCTATGTGGTCAGAACCAATATTGTATTCAAAAAGATCCATTATAGCTACAATAAGGCCGAAAAAAAAGGTTTGTTTCAGGTCACCCGACCGACCCTATCTAAACAGGGCCGACCCTACGTTTCATTATGCAATTTTGAAGAAAATTTTACATTTTTACACTTTTTTGGGGGTACATTTTAGGTTTCCAAAATTTTTGAAAAAATATTCACATTTTTACACTTTTTTTGGGTTAATTTTAGAGGGGAAGTAAAAAGAAATGGTAAAAAAAAGAAAAATCCGACCTACCGACCCTAGAGCTTCTTCCCATGTTACCTGAAACAAACCTTTTTTTTTATTTGGCCTAAACAAAAATGATACTGTCCTTAGCTGCACATCATACACTGTTTTCATCAAGCGTTTCCACTGGAGGGCAGGGTGGGCATGCTGGGTGGCTACCAGGGCAACCATGTGGACCAGCCTAAAGACCCCATAGGTTTACTATGGGCGGAAAGACACCTCTTACGCTCATGCCCTTTTCTGATGTAAAGAATTGCCCAATCGCTTAGAAATTACAGAGGTGTATAGGGAGATAGTGTATGTACACACCATTGAAATGTCTATGAAATAAGTTGAATCAAAATATGATTTAGACCAACATGAAAATGAGCGTCTTGTGGAGACTAGTTGAAAATAGAGGGGGTGGAGAAGGTGGTGCAAAAAGGGTGCATCAGCCTCATTAAAATGTGATTAGAGCACGTTATCCAGGGCTGGTAAGGCCAAAAAAAAGGTTTGTTTCAGGTAACATGGGCAAAAAATGTAGGGTTGGTAGGTCGGATTTTTTTTTTAACATGAAAGTACTGGCCAACCTCTCCGAAGACCCTAAAAATTACCAAAAAAAGATAAAAATACAGAAATTTCTTCAAAATTGCATAAAAAACATAGGGTCGGCCCTGTTTTGATAGGGTCGGTCGGGTGACCTGAAACAAACCTTTTTTGGCCTAATGCTCATCACAGGGATGCTGGACCCTTCCAAATACCACAAATAACCATCAGCATGATTAAAAAGCACTTAAATCCCTTTATCAGGGGGTGCTAACTGCTCTTAATGACATTATCTCAACACTGTGTATATGATAACAGAGACAGCCTTAGATAGTTGATTAGAGGTTGAGCAGGGTCCCCACCCTTATTCTGGTGACCTGACACATGCCCTCCCTGGGACAGAATCTTAGCCTCTCCTATGGTAACGCCACCTAGTGGAAATAGCTGATGAAATGAGTGTATACATACTAAATAGACTCATCACTAAGAGACGGCATGACATTGGTATGCAGCAATGGTATTATTCCCCGGGGGGGGGGGGGGCACTTGGTATATTTTGTATACACAGGTGTGCGGCTGGGAAGGGTACTTTTTGAGCAAAATCCCCCTCACCAAGGGTCAATTTTCACCAAAATCCCCCTCACCAAGGGTCATTTCGGAGATTTCAACAAAATTCCCCCATGAAGGGTCACATTTTGCCAAATTCTTCGCAACAAGGGTCACTTTTGACCAAAATTCCTACACCAAGGCCGACTCCTGGGGGAAAATTGCTAAAACCTAGGCACTTTTGTCCAAAATCCCCCTCAGCAAGGATCACTTTTGACCAAAACCCCCCTCACCAAGGGTCACTTTTGACCAAAATACCCCTCACCAAGGGTCACTTCTGCCCAAAATCCCCCTCACCAAGGGTCACTTCTGACCAAAATCCCCCTTACCAAGGGCAAGGGTTGTCAAAGGGCCAGCCGCACACCCGTGTCAATTTTTTTTTAGTGTGTATTATTCTCATAAATTTCTTCAAATCTTGATTGTTTCCCTTAAACCACGTCGTATAGTAGCTCTAGACGATTATATAATTACGGCTCTAATCCTTGAATTTAAGGGAGTGATCAATTTTCAACAACAGGGGGGGTGGGTTTCCGTGCGGAGCAAAATTTTTTACCACTCCCCCCTTATGGCCGAAAATCGGCTCGTGCGCGGGCCCTTTGAAGCAAAGTAACGCGCGGGCTTTTTGGCTCAAAACAGGTTAAATTATTTTGACCCCCCACAAGAGGGGTCCAAATTTTTTTGCCCCCCCTCCCCGGTCAAGTGGTCCAAATTTTTTTGCCACCCTCCAAACCCACCACCCTCCCCCTGTTGTTAAAAAATGATCACTCCCTAAGGGGTCATTCATGAGTATGTTACACAAGTTTTAGCCTTTCTAATCCCCCAATCCCCACCCCTTAGTCCCGTTTCCGCATACCTCTATCATTGGTCTCCCACGTGGCTCTGGTAAAAATGGAGTGTAAATCAGCTATTGACCCTGCTTATATAAAAGGCCAACTTGGGTTGACACTGATAGTACAAAGTCGACTCTAGTTGACACTTCATATAAGCAGAGTCATTAGCTGCTTGACTCTGTATTTTACTAGAGTCACCTGGGAGCCACAGTTGATACCTCTACTTCTCTCTGTGAAGACTCCCCTATCCACTCCTGTACAGATTATTTTTCTCAAAAGTTAACACTATAGTATTAACGGAATAATACATGAATAAGCCAGCACTCAGGCTGGTTATCCATGGCTATTAAGTCACTTTGCTACGCCTTGTGCCTTAGCCATGGATAACCAGCCTGAGTATATAGTAGTTATAGGACGGGTACCATGATGTGAATGGAATAGAGTAAAGGGAGCCTTACCCCTACAGCTTGGTACACGGCCTATAACTACTTTACACCACTAGCTGTATGCAGTATACAAGAGGTGTGAAATGCTCTGTTCTCTGTGCCCACTGTGGTATACTATAGTATTACTCATTGCCTTAATACAGCGGTAGTTACCTGAATATGTAGTAGTTATAGGACAAGTACCATGCTCCCTTCACTGAATACCCCTACAGCTTGGTACAAGATCTATAACTACTTTACACCACTAGCTGCATGCAGTATACAAAAGGTGTGAAATGCGTTGTCTACTGTGGTATACTATAGTATTAGTTATTGCCTTAATACAGCGGTAGTTACCTGTCGGTGCAGCAGGTGTGGTGTGTGCTACAGGTGAGTGCTGTGGGGCTGACCAGGTGTCCCAGGTTACATCAGATCCACCTGCTGATAACCTGTCAGCCTCACCTACAGGCCTAACACCAGGCCTCACTTATAGGCCTAACACCAGGCCTCACCTATAGGCCTAACACCAGGCCTCACTTATAGGCCTAACACCAGGCCTCACTTATAGGCCTAACACCAGGCCTCACCTATAGGCCTAACACCAGGCCTCACTTATAGGCCTAATACCAGGCCTCACTTATAGGCCTAACACCAGGCCTCACCTACAGGCCTAACACCAGGCCTCACTTATAGGCCTAACACCAGGCCTCACCTATAGGCCTAACACCAGGCCTCACCTATAGGCCTAACACCAGGCCTCACCTATAGGCCTAACACCAGGCCTCACTTATAGGCCTAACACCAGGCCTCACTTATAGGCCTAACACCAGGCCTCACCTATAGGCCTAACACCAGGCCTCACTTATAGGCCTAACACCAGGCCTCACCTACAGGCCTAACACCAGGCCTCACCTACAGGCCTAACACCAGGCCTCACCTACAGGCCTAACACCAGGCCTCACCTATAGGCCTAACACCAGGCCTCACCTATAGGCCTAAAAACAAGTCTCACCTCTATAGGCCTCTACCGGGATCGGACTTGTTCCTGCAGCCACTCTGTGTACACTGACACCAGTAATCTCGCGAGACCTTGGTTCTGCTCTCGTATTGCAGCCTGTTCCCCGGCAGCTATAGTGTGTGAGTGTCTGGTCACTGCCTAAGTCACACTATAGATTGCGAGCTCAGAACTAACATGGCCGCCCATATGGAGAAACCAGAGTCATCGCTATAGGCCTACACACTTAGCCTCACCTCTATAGGCCCACACACCGAGCCTCACCTCTTTAGGCCTACACACTGAGCCTCACCTCTATAGGCCTACACACTGAGCCTCACCTCTATAGGCCTACATTCCAGGCCTCACCTCTATAGGCCTACACACTGAGCCTCACCTCTATAGGCCTACACACCAGGCCTCACCTCTATAGGCCTACACACTGAGCCTCACCTCTATAGGCCTACACACTGAGCCTCTCCTCTATAGGCCTACACACTGAGCCTCTCCTCTATAGGCCTACACACTGAGCCTCACCTCTATAGGCCTACACACTGAGCCTCACCTCTATAGGCCCACACACTGAGCCTCACCTCTATAGGCTCACACTGAGCCTCACCTCTATAGGCCCACACACTAAGCCTCACCTCTATAGGCCTACACACTGAGCCTCACCTCTATAGGCTTCACACTGAGCCTCACCTCTATAGGCCTACACACTGAGCCTCACCTCTATAGGCCTACACACTGAGCCTCACCTCTATAGGCCTACACACTGAGCCTCTCCTCTATAGGCCTACACACTGAGCCTCACCTCTATAGGCCTACACACTGAGCCTCACCTCTATAGGCCCACACACTGAGCCTCACCTCTATAGGCTCACACTGAGCCTCACCTCTATAGGCCCACACACTAAGCCTCACCTCTATAGGCCTACACACTGAGCCTCACCTCTATATGCCTACACACTGTGCCTCACCTCTATAGGCCTACACACTGAGCCTAGCAGCCTCTAGCAGCTGAGGGAGGGGCTGTAATGAGATCATGACGGTATCTGAAACAATAGGATGATTTAGAATGAGGCCAGTTTGCATATGGGTGAGTGTGTGTGAGTATGTGTGTGTGTGTGTGTGTGTGGCCGTACGATTGGGCCTTATGAGGTAAGTCACGGGGAGGGAGGGACCTTGCGCGGTAAAATTTCCTTATGAGGTAACCTCACAAGGAAATGCCCTTTTTTGGATATATTACATAATGAAACACATTTTTGGCCACTTTTCGGCCGAGACCTCACAAGACATGGGGTGTGTTTAGATCTGTGTTTAACTGTGTTTGGAAACACACTCTGACACACTCAAACACAGTTTTTCCAGTGGTTCCTAACACAGTCTACAGAGGGCTCCACTGGGCCATGACAGGAACTCATCAGATTACTGTCCCTGTACCCCATAAGGAGCCTAGGGAAGCAACAACCACAGTATCAATTTCTTTGCAGGTAAACACAGTGTCAAATTTCCTCTGGTAATAGGAAGCCCTCATATGTAGACTAAGAATTGGTGACTTATATATATCCAAACTAGAACTGAGTGAATAATGATCTCAGTCCTCCTTTGGAGAAACATGGACAAAAACATGTTGCATTCAGCTAAGAGTCAGAAGGACCACAGTACTACTGTGCCTTGCAGAAGGAAAACCACAGAACTATGCTGAAACTGTGTGGGTGTCCCTTAAATATAGAACCTCACAGGTATCACATTGGAACTCTCTGTGTGTCTTACACTTGTGAAACCTAACAAGGGCTACATCATAACTATGTGATACATTTCACCTGTATGTGAGGGTTTAAACAGTGTGTAACCCTTACAAAAACTAAACCTCACAAGGACCTCACTAAAACTGGGTGTCTTGAACACATGAAACCTCACAAATACCATATTGATACTGTGTGTGTGTTTCTTACACAAAGTCAGACTGTTGTCCTTGTGAGTTTCTGTCAATGTAAAACAAACACAGTCAGACTGTGTCCCTGTGAGGTTCTGTAAAAGTAAAACTCACACACAGTCAGACTGTGGTCCTTGTGAGGTTCTTTCAATGTAAGACTGAATCACAGTCAGGACGTGGAAACAAGCACAGTTTTAAGTTACCAAGCCTCCTAGGACCCAAACAATTGAACATGTTAAGTCCTTTCCTGCCTCTGACACCGCAAGGAACAAATAAACATAGTGTCAAATTATCTCTACACAGTAATAGAGGTTCAAGTATGAATTTCACCTAACTTTACAGTCTTTGTAAACGGGACCTACGGACAATTATAACAGTGATCCTTGATAAGTTTTACTAACAAAACACCCACTGAGAGTTATTTAGTTGGTTTTATTAAGACAAACACAGTCAGACTATGGTCCTTGTGAGGTTCTGTCAATGTAAGACTCACACACAGTCAGACTCTGGTTCCTGTCAGGTTTCATCTGTAAACAGGCACAGTATCAAGTTACCCAGCTTTCCTCCCTAGAACCTAGACAGGTCAACATGTGGTTCCTGTTAAGTCCTATCCTGCTTCTGACACCCCAGGGACTAGATAAACAAAGTGTCAAATTACCTTTACACAAACAGAATATTAAATCACCTCTGAAACCCTCATATGCAGATGCAGAGTTGCTTTTTAGAATACAGCAATGCCATTGTCCTTATGAGGTTTTGCCTCTGTATGACACTAACATGTAGTTATAGAGGTTAAGGTATGAATTTCATCCAGCTTTACAGTCCCTGTGCACTGGACCCATAAACAGTTATACCAGTGATCCTTGTTAGGTTTTACTCAAAAACACCCTGAGATAGTTATTTAGTTATTTCTTTCGTCAATGTAAACGTACACACACAAATAAGCAGGGCATCCTTGTGAGGTTTCAATTCTGGTCAACTAAAACATAATTAAACAGATAGTCCTTCACAGTTTTCATTTCTGTGTAACTCACAAACAGTAGTAGTCCTTGTGAGGTTCTGTCAATGTAAGACACACACACATTCAGACTGTTGTCCCTGTGAGGTTCTGTCAGTGTAAGACTCACACACAGTCCAGTGGTCCTTGTGAGGTTCCATTTCTGTGCCTCTCACATATATTTATACAAACAGTGTTTTTGAGCTTTAATTTCTGTGTCACTCACACTCAATGAAACAGACAGTCCTTGTGAGGTTTCATTTCTGTACAACTTACACTTAGTAAAACAGGCAACCCTTGTGAGGTTGCATCTCATTGAAAAGTAGGGGACTGGGAATATAACCTAGTGTTATCTTGTGATGTTAATCTAATTCATGGTCACCACATGGCCACAGAGGAGGAAGGGGTCTTCAATCCTGGGGATTTAGGTGTGTTGTATATATTCTAGACTGCCAAACTCTAGACCTCTCATATGAGGGAAGATTGGTTGTAATGTTACATAATAACCTACCATTCAACATATGTATGTAACTACTAGAAAGTTTACACTCTCCAACCATAGTCATGAATAGGCATTCCTGAGCACTGGCTGTTGTTTATTACAATACCTCTGCTGGGGGAATCAAATGACCTGACCCAGATTCCTTTGAGCAGTAGTGTTTGGGAGAGGATGCTGGGGGGGAGGGGATAATAAACCATGGTCCCAGGCCCTCTGACCACAGGTGGTTTCCACATCACAGAATGGCCGACAGGCCCCTGTTCTGTTCAAAGTCAGATTACTTGACTACTAGGGTATATTCTGGTCTAAAAGACAGGCCAAAGGGGAGGGGGGGGGGCTTATTAGAAGGGTATACATATTAGGTTAAATATGGTATGGGTTTAAGGACATTTTCCTCAGTGCAACTTTCATCACTGTAATACTGATAACTGTTGTCCTTGTGAGGTTCTGTCAATGTAAGACTCACACACAGTCAGACTGTGGTCCTTGTGAGCTGCTCTCAATGTATGGCTTATACACATTGACACTGTGGTCCCTGTGAGGTTCTGTCAATGTAAGACTCACACACATTGACACTGTGGTCCTTCCGAGGTTACGTCAATGTGAGACTCGCACACATTCAGGCTGTTGCCCTTGTGAGGTTCTGTCAATGTGACTCACACACAGTCAGTCTGTGGTCCTCCTGAGGTTCTGTCAATGTATGATTTACACACATTGGTACTGTGGTCCTTGTGAGGTTCTGTCAATGTAAGACTCACACACATTTAGGCTATTGTCCTTGTGAGGTTTCATCTGTAAACAAGCCCAGTATCAAGTTACCCAGCTTCCCCCCTGGCACCTAAACAGTCCAACACGTGGTTCTTGTCCTATCCTACTTCTGACAGTGACACCCAAGGGAGAATATAAACAGAGTGCCAAATTACCTTAACACAAACACAGTATCAAATTACCTCTGAAACCTTTATATGGAGTTGCAGAGTTGCTTTAGAATACATAGATGCCATCGTCCTTATGAGGTTTTGCCACTGGGTGACACTAACACAGTTATAGAGGTTTAGGTATGAATTTCATCAAACATTAAAGTCCCTGCACACTGGAGCCATAAACAGTTATACCAGTGATCTTTGTTAGGTTTCAATTCTGGATAACTCAAACACAATTAAACAAATAGTCCTTTATTACAGTTTTCATTTCTGTGTAACTCACAAACAATAGTAGTCCTTGTGAGGTTCTGTCAATGTAAGACACACACATTCAGACTGTTGTCCCTGTGAGGTTCTGTCAGTCTAAGACTCACACACAGTCCAGTGGTCCTTGTGAGGTTCCGTTTCTGTGCCTCTCACATATATTTATACAGACAGTGTTTTTGAGCTTTAATTTCTGTGTCACTCACACTCAATGAAACAGACAGTCCTTGTGAGGTTTCATATCTGTACAACTTACACTTAGTAAAACAGGCAACCCTTGTGAGGTTGCATCTCATTGAAAAGAAGGGAACTATTGTGCAGGCAGGAGGCTCGGACTATAACCTAGTGTTATCTTGTGATGTTTATCCAATTTATGGTGACCACATGATTACAAAGGAGGAAGGGGTCTTCCATCTTGGGGATAAAGGGTTGTTGTATTTATTCTAGGCTGCCAAACTCTAGACCTCTCATATGAGGCAAGCTGGGTTGTAATATACTTGACCTGACCCAGATTCCTTGGAGGGGTAGTGGTTGGGAGAGGATGCTGAGGGGGAGGGTGTAATAAACCAAGGTCCCTGGCCTTCACTGACCACAGGTGGTTTCCATATCACAGACTGGCTGACAGGCCCCTGTGCTGTTCAATGTCAGTTTACTTGACTATTGTGGTCCAAAGGACACACACACAGAAGTGATAGAGTCACAGTGACTCCCACTTTGGAGTCATAGGACTACCACTCAGATGACTCTAAAATGACTCTTAATGAATCTCTAAAATTATGGAGTCAAAGGGATTTGACTCCCTCTACAAAGAGTGTCAAACTAACCTGACTCCATTCAGAATCAGAGTCAGACAGGTCTGACTCTCTTGTGACCAGAGTTAAACTAATGTGACTCTCTATGAAAGAGAATCAAATAGATTTGACTCCATACATTGCAAGAGAGTCTTTTGATTTGACTCTACATCTAGGAAAGTTAACCAGCAAATTATTCCTTATTGCTAGGGAGTCAGTTGTTGATACCAGAGACTACATGGCTGTAGGAGGGGGCAGGGTGATTGAGTTGTTAGTATTAGGGACTGAAGGTCTGTTGAAAGAGGCAGGGGAGTCAGTTGTTAGCATCAAAGCTTACTTGGTAATGGGGATAGGAGGAGTCATTTGGTGATACTTGCGACTACTGGGCTGTAGAAGAGGGCAGGAGGAGTCAGCTGTTGTCATCAGTGACTAAATGGCTTTAAAAGGAGGTAGGAGGAGTCAGTTATTGATACTTGTGACGTCATCGCTGTTGGAGGGGATAGGGGGAGTCAGCTCTTACCAGCAACTACAGGGCTGTAGGAGGGGTGGGGGGAGTCAGTTTTTGACATGACCGCCTCCTACAGCCATGTGGTCACTGATATAAAAAACTGACTCCCCCTGTCTGCTTCTACAGCCCAGTAGTCGCAAGTATCAATGTCAGACTCCCCCTAGCCCCTCCTACAGCCCAGTAATCACAAGTATCAACAACTGACTCCCCATGCCTCCCTCCTACAACCCTGTAGCCGCTGGTACCAAGAACTGACTCCCCCCTGCCCACTCTTACAGTAGAGGGGGGTGTTAAATCGCTGATTTTGTCGTACGGTTTCAGGGACAGGCTCAAACTATGCATTTGGGACCCAAAACTCGGGAAATCACAAAAATATTTTTTTCGGACCCCTGTGACCCCCCCGTACGTGGGGTCCGAAGATCGGCCAATTAGTGAGAAAACAGCCAAAATTCAGGCTTTCAGATTCCTACTCAAACCTCACCATGCCTTCATGAAAATGGTCAGAAACCTTCATTTGGGACCCAAAGAGACCATTTAAAGTCATATTGTTGTGATTATAGGGGTGTTTCCCCCTCTTGGAAGGGGGTGCGTCCATGGCAAAATACCGATAAATCAGCTTTTTTGAAGGTATTTGCTCCTATACAATCAGGTCCCTATACTGCCATAAAACATCATTATAAACTGTTATGGAGGGCCCCCTGTTGCTGTTAACTACCTCTTATGACCCCTAACCCCCACCGCTCAGTATGCACCAATAGCCACCAGATAACTCCCCCCCCCTTCCCCTCTATATTACACTGTACTCAGAATGTCATGATTTTTGAACATTAATAGTCATTCACAGACACCTTAGCTTGTCTTGGGAGTAAGACAGTGATGTGTTTAAAAGAGGGGTGGGGATATGGAGGGGGCCCAGACCTCCTCCCTTACCCTATACAGACATAAGAGGAGGGATACCTCAGTCCATCTAAGAACTCCAACCACCAGACCTCTTATAATTTATTTTTCCTACATGAATGGCTTTAGCACCTCAACAGAAAACTGATAAGGGACCTAAAGAGACTATTACAGGTTATATTCTTGTGATTGCATGAATATAACCCAAATGTTGGAGGCCCTTTGCTTCAATATATTTGAATTGTCAACATATTAAAAAAGGTTTAGATCAGATAGATAACACCCTTTTCAAAGGTCTCTATATTCATTTTGAGTTATCCTACCAATGGTCACAACCCCCCCCCCCCCTCCATTCTTGCCCAGTACCTCACCCATGTGTATTCATAGTCAAGATGACTGCTTAACGTTGTTACACTTATTATACATAGTAATTCTATAATAGTTATAGCAGAGATCTAATATTAACATCACTAATAACCTGACACAACCATAAATAAAAACCCTGACTCTCCTCCTTAACTTAGTGATTAAATGCATAGAATGATGGATGGTAGAGGGGTGGGGGGGGGGGAGGAGCGTGAAAATGACTAGAAAAAATAAGGACTGGTGTCCATATCTCTCCGTCTACCCCTTGCATGGTTAGTATCCTAGACGTAAGACAAGAGACAATTATTTAATTAAATTCTCTGAGGTGTTAAATTGATACTCTGAACCCTAAATATTATTGAAGTCAATAATAAACCCTGCAGTTTTATTTTTTATGAAATACGGCAGTGCTATTGATTTAACCAAAGATCGCCGTATTGCACACCCCCCGTGAAATAACCCATCACCGTATTTCACGGCCCTGTGACGTCATCAAAATGGCGGTTTGTTTACATTTGAACGACGTGGAAAAAAGCTATTTCAACCCTATTTAGGCCCTCCCCCTGTAATAATTTAATTTGAATCGAAAAAGGTAAAAAATAAATACAAAGGAACACTCGTTTTAGTCTGTAGCTGGGTTATTTCACTTGTTGAAGGTAGGGCCGTATTTCACTCGGCCTGCGGCCTTGTGAACCTTTGTCTTTATATATCATGGGGAGGGGTAGGTAACCCTGATACCTCATTTGCAATACTAAAGATCAGATTTTGTCAAAGACGGGCATACATGCAACATCTGAGGGTGCTGCTATAATATTCAGATATATGAAAATGTAACATAAGCCTGGTGCTTGGTAGACCTATGCCATCCCCTATATAGGGTAAAGGGTAAGTTGGTAGAACTCATTTCAAACTTTGAGGACAGATGAATACATATCTTGATATTAGACCAAATATTGAACCCAGATTTTATCAGTACAGTATCCCTCTACCAGCTGTAGTAGATACACCTACCGGGGTGATCTCTTTTTTTTTTTTGGGGGGGGGGGGGGGGGGGTTTGGGACCCCTCTTTTAACCACACCACTGTGCCACTCCCAGGCATGATACATACCATGAGAGGCAATGCTGTGCACTGTACTGGTGACATGGAGGGAGGGTTGGGATGATGGTGGTAATGTGTAATATGGAGGCGATGGGGGAGGTTATTTCATGGCTAGTAGTTGGGGGTGAGGGGGGGTCATAGGGGTGGTTAACAGGAACAGGGAGCCCTCAAGAAAGGTTCAAACTATCAGACAGGTCTTATGTTAATAGATTATTTCAGTATAGGGTAATGTAGAGGCGAAGGGGAGGGGAGAGTTATCTGATGGCTATTGTTGCATGTTGGGGGGGGGGGGGGGGGTCATAGAGGGGGGTTAACAGAAAGAGGGGACCCTCCAGAAGGGTTTAATCTACCTGATTAGGTGTCCTGAGGATCTTTTATGGCAGTATAGGGATGTGATTGTAAGGGAGCAAATGCCTTCAAAATAGCTGATTTATCGGTATTTTTACCGAGGACGAACCACCTCCCCAAAGGAGTCAACACCTCTATAGTCACAACAATATGACTTTAAATGGTCTCTTTGGGTCCCAAATGAAGGTTTCTGACCATTTTTATGAAGACATGATTTGATTTTAGAAGGAATCTGAAAGCCTGAATTTTGGCTGTTTTCTCACTATTTGGCCGATCTTCGGGCCCCATGTACAGGGGGGGTCACAGGGGTCCGAAAAAAATATTTCTGTGATTTCCCGTGTTTTTGGACCCAAATGCATAGTTTGAGCCTGTCCCCGAAGAAAAGTAGATTTATCACCCCCCCCCTACTTACAGCCATGTACTTGCTGGTCTAAACAACTGACTCTCCCTACCCCACACTACAGCCATGTATCAGTAACTGACTCCCTCTGCCCCGTTCTTACATCCCTGTAGTCGCTGGTGGCTGGTTTCAAAACTGACTCCCCCTACCCCTCCTAAATCCCTGAAGTCATTTGTATCAAGAACTGACTCCCCCCCTCAAACCTGCCTACAGCAATATAGTCATTGGTATCAGTAACTGACTCCCTCTGCCCGCTTCAACATCGCTGTAGTCGCTGGTATCAACAACTGACTTCCCCACCCCCTCCTACAGCCATATGATCACTGATATGAACAACTGACTCCCCCTATCCCCTCCTACATCCCTGTAGTAACTGGTATCAACAACTGACTTCCCCTGCCCCTCCTACAGCCATATGATCACTGATATGAACAAAAGACTCCCCCTATCCCCTCCTAAATCCCTGTAGTCATTTGTATCAAGAACTAACTCCCCCCCTCAAACCAGCCTACAGCAATATAGTCATTGGTATCAGTAACTGACTACCTCTGCCCCCTTCAACATCGCTGTAGCTGCTGTTATTAACAACTGACTCACTCTACTCCCTCCTACAGCCATGCAATTGCTGGTCTCAACAACTGACTCCCCATGCCTCCCTCCTACAACCCTGTAGCCGCTGGTACCAAGAACTGACTCCCCCCTGCCCACTCTTACAGCCATGTACTTGCTGGTCTAAACAACTGACTCCCCCTACCCCACACTACAGCCATGTAGTCGTTGGTATCAGTAACTGACTCCCTCTGCCCACTTCAACCTCGCTGTAGTCGCTGTTATTACAACTGACTCCCCCTACCCCCTCCTACAGCTCTGTAGTCGCTGCTATGAACAACTGACTCCCCCTTTCCCCTCCTACAGCCCAGTAGTTGCAAGTATCAAAAACTTACTCCCTCTGCCCCCTTCTTCAGCTTAGTAATCGCAAGTATGAACAACTGACTCCCCCTATCCCCTCCTACAACCCTGTAGTCGATGGTACCAAGAACTGGCTCCCCCTGGCCCCTCCAACATCGCTATAGTCACTGTAATTAACAACTGACTCCCCCTACCCCAAACTACAGCCATGCAGTCATTGGTATCAGCAACTGACTCCCTCTGCCCCCCTCCTACATCCCTGTAGTCGCTGGTTTCAATACTGACTCCCCCTTCCCCCTCCTAAATCCATGTAGTCACTAGTATCAAGAATTGACTCTCCCCCCAACCCAGCCTGTAACAATATTGTCATTGGTATCAGTAACTGATTCCCTCTGCCCCAATCAACATCGCTGTAGTCACTGTTATTACAACTAACTCCCCCTACCCCCTCCTACAGCCAAGAAATTGCTGGTTTCAACATTTGTCTTGCTGTGTCCCCTCCTACATCGCTGTAGTCGCTGGTTTCAAAACTGACTCCCCCCACCTCCTCCTACATCCCTGTAGTGGCTGATATGAACAACTGACTCCACATACCCTCTCCTACAGCCATGTAGTTGTTGGTATGAACAACTGACTCCCCCTGTCCCCTCCTACAGCCCAGTAGTTGCAAGTATCAACACCTCACTCCCTCTGCCCTCTCCCACAGTCTAGTAATCGCAAATATCAACAACTGACTCCCCCTAGCTCCTCCTACGGCCCAGTTATCGTAAGTATCAATAACTGACTCCCCCTAGCCCCTCCTACAGCCCTGTAGTCAATGGTATGAAGAACTGACTCCCCCTACCAGCTACTACAGCCATATGATCACTGATATGAACAACTGACTCCCCCTATCCCCCCTTAAATCCCCATAGTCACTTGTATTAAGAACTGACTCCCCCCTCAAACCCGCCTACAGCAATAGAGTCATTGGTATCAGTAACTGACTACCTCTGCCCCCTTCAACATCGCTGTAGTCGCTGATATTACAACTGACTCCCCCTACCCCCTCCTATAGCCAAGAGATTGCTGGTTTCAACAGTTGTCTAGCCCTGGAGCCCTGTCCCCTCCTACATCGCTGTAGTCGCTGGTTTCAAAACTGACTCCCCCCACCTCCTCCTACATCCCTGTAGTGGCTGATATGAACAACTGACTCCACATACCCTCTCCTACAGCCATGTAGTTGTTGGTATGAACAACTGACTCCCCCTGTCCCCTCCTACAGCGCAGTAGTCGCAAGTATCAACACCTGACTCCCTCTGCCCTCTCCTACAGTCCAGTAATCACAACAACTGACTCCCCATAACCCCTCCTGCAGCTCAGTAATCGCAAGTATCAATAACTGACTACCCCTGTCCCATCCTACGACCCTGTAGTCAATGATACCAAGAACTGACCCCCCCTACCCCTTCCTACAGCCATGTACTCGCTGGTCTAAACAACTGACCTCCCTCACTCGCTCCTACAGCCATGTAGGCGCTGGTATCAAGAACTGACTCCCACTACCCCCTTCTACAGCCATGTAGTCACTGGTATCATCAACTAGCTGGTCTAATCAACTGACTCCCCCTACCCCGAACCAAAGCCATGTAGTTGTTGGTATCAGCAAATGACTCCCTCTGCGCCCCTCCTACATCCCTGTAGTTGCTGGTTTCAAAACTGACTCCCCCTATCCCCTCCTACAACCCTGTAGTCGATGGTACCAAGAACTGGCTCCCCCTGGCCCCTCAAACATCGCTATAGTCACTGTTATTAACTACTGACTCCCCCTAACCCCTTCTAAAACTCTCTTGTCTGTGGTATCAATTTTTGACTCCCTCCACTACAGCCTTGTAGTCGCTGGTATCTAGAACTGACTCGCCCTCCTACTTCCCCGTAGTAACTGGTATCAACAACTGACTTCCCCTACCCCTCCTACATCCATATGATCACTGATATGAACAACTGACTCCCCCTATCCCCTCCTACATCCCTGTAGTAATTGGTATCAACAACTGACTTCCCCTGCCCCTCCTACAGCCATATGATCACTGATATGAACAAAAGACTCCCACTATCCCCTCCTAAATCCCTGTTGTCATTTGTATCAAGAACTAACTCCCCCCCCTCAAACCAGCCTACAGCAATATAGTCATTGGTATCAGTAACTGACTCCCCCTGCCCCCTCCTACATCCTCGTAGTAACTGGTATCAACAACTGACTTCCCCACTCCCTCCTACATCGATATGATCACTGATATGAACAACTGACCCCCCCATCCCCTCCTTCAACCCTATAGTCGCTGGTATCAACAACTGACTTCCCGACCCCCTCCTACAGCCATATGATCACTGATATGAACAACTGATTCCCCCTATCCCCCCTACATCCCTGTAGTAACTGGTATCAACAACTGACTTCCCCTGCCCCTCCTACAGCCATATGATCACTGATATGAACAACTGACTCCCCCTATCCCCTCCTAAATCCCTGTAGTCATTTGTATCAAGAACTAACACCCCCCCTCAAACCCGCCTACAGCAATATAGTCATTGGTATCAGTAACTGACTACCTCTGCCCCCTTCAACATCGCTGTAGTTGCTGTTATTAACAACTGACTCACTCTACTCCCTCCTACAGCCATGCAATTGCTGGTCTCAACAACTGACTCCCCATGCCTCCCTCCTACAACCCTGTAGCCACTGGTACCAAGAACTGACTCCCTGCCCACTCTTACAGCCATGTACTTGCTGGTCTAAACAACTGACTCCCCCTACCCCACACTACAGCCATGTAGTCGTTGGTATCAGTAACTGACTCCCTCTGCCCCGTTCTTACATCCCTGTAGTCGCTGGTCGCTGGTTTCAAAACTGACTCCCCCTACCCCTCCTACAGCCATGTACTTGCTGGTCTAAACAACTGACTCCCCCTACCCCACACTACAGCCATGTAGTCGTTGGTATCAGTAACTGACTCCCTCTGCCCCGTTCTTACATCCCTGTAGTCGCTGGTCGCTGGTTTCAAAACTGACTCCCCCTACCCCTCCTAAATCCCTGAAGTCATTTGTATCAAGAACTGACTCCCCCCCTCAAACCTGCCTACAACAATATAGTCATTGGTATCAGTAACTGACTCCCTCTGCCCACTTCAACATCGCTGTAGTCGCTGGTATGAACAACTGACTCCCCCTTTCCCTTCCTACAGCCCAGTAGTTGCAAGTAACAACTGACTCTCTCTACTCCCTCCTACAGCCTTGCAATTGCTGGTCTCAACAACTGACTCCCCATGCCCCCCTCCTACAGCCATGTGGTCGCCGATTTCAACAACTGACTCCCCCTGCCCCCTCCTACAACCCTGTAGCCACTGGTACCAAGAACTGACTCCCCCCTGCCCACTCTTAGTAGTCTTACAGCCATAGACTTGCTGGTCTAAACAACTGACTCCCCTACCCCACACTACAGCCGTGTAGTTGTTGCTATCAGCAACTGACTCCCTCTGCCCCCCTCCTACATCCCTGTAGTTGCTGGTTTCAAAACTGACTCCCCCTACCCCCTCCTAAATCCCTGTAGTCATTTGTATCAAGAACTGACTCCCCCCCTCAAACCTGCCTACAGCAATATAGCCATTGGTATCAGTAACCGACTCCCTCTGCCCACTTCAATATTGCTGTAGTCGCTGTTATTACAACTGGCTCCCCATACCCCCTCCTACAGCTCTGTAGGAGCTGGTATGAACAACTGACTCCCCCTTTCCCCTCCTACAGCCCAGTAGTTGCGACTTGTAGTCACTGGTATCAGTAACTGACTCCCCCTGCTCCCTCCCACAGCCCTGTAGTCCCTGATATCAACAACTGACTCCCCCTTCCCCCTCCGACAACCCTCTTGTCACTGGTATCAGTAACTGACTCCCCCTGCCCCCTCCTACATCCCCGTAGTAACTGGTATCGACAACTGACTTCCCTACCCCCTCCTACAGCCATATGATCACTGATATGAACAACTGACTCCCCCTATCCCCTCCTTCAACCCTATAGTCACTGGTATCAACAGCTGACTCCCGCTACCTTCTCCTTCAGCCATGTAGTCCATGGTATAAACAACTGACTCCCCCTACCCCGCCTACAGCCTTGTAGTCACTGGTAGCAAAAATGACTGACTCCCCCTTACCCTACTACAGTAATATAGTCCCAGATACATACAACTGATTCCGCTGCCCCTTTCTATATCACTGTAGATGGTGATGCTTATAGCTGACTCTTCTACCCTCTCTTATAGACCTATAGTTGCTGATATAAACTTCTCCTACCACATCCAACAGCCCTGTAGTCGGTGATATCAGTATCTGACTCCCCCTAGCATCAACTACAGTCATGTTGTTGCTGGTGTCAACATTTGCTAGTTTGATATACATCACTTTTGTTTCAATCTTTACTTAACCCTTTAAGGCCAACCAAAAAAGTTATTTGCTAGTGATGGGGGTGAGACATTTTCACAGGTACCTTCCCTGGGCCAAGCCTATGCTGTTTCCCATAGAGGGCATCAGCTATAGTTGATGCTCGGCCCTAAAGGGTTAAATGATAGTATTGGATATAAAAGGATGGCTTAGTTTAGCCTACCATTCAACATATGAATGAAACTGAGAGCTTGCACTTTTTACATGATCATGAATAGGCATTTCACCCCAACTGATTCCCCATGCCCCATCCTACAGCCCTATACTTGCACGTATCAACAACTGACTCCTTCTAGTATCAATGTAGGAGGGGGTAGGGGGAGTCAGTTGTTGATACCTGCTACTACATAGGGGTAGGAGGAGTCTAAACAGACTGCTGAAATATATGTGAGATGCACAGTAATAGATCTCACAAGGACTACAGGGCTTTAGGAAGAGGTAGGGGGAGTCAGTTGTTGATACACTGGCAACCTGCACAGTAATTTAAGTGACCCAGTGACTTTTTCAAAAAAGATAAGTCTAGGATATAGGGTCTGTGGGAATCATGTATTGACCAAGGATGCCATTCTCCCTATTATATTATGTTCTCACAGTTTTGAAAACATTTGAAAATAATACATATTTTATACATTGGGTTCATGCAAATTTCCTAGCAATGTGTTTCTAATGCCATAACTATGTCATGGCAAAGCAGGACTGTGAACTTCCTTGGAGCCCAAGGCCCAAGCCTAATCCTCAGTGTTATTTGATACTGGGTGAGAAGGGACACTGGAGGAGTCGGGGGTGAGGGTGTAGGGGGGGGGGTCTGAGGGGAAGCAGCTGGCTGCAGGCTTGGACATTGGGGTGCTAGATGACTATGGGGTGCTAGATGACTTTTAGCTGTTGTATTATGGGGCATCAGTGTATAAGATTTGACATACAATCTCATGTGTATACACCTTGTATTAACCCTTTCACTGCTGGCCTTGAATAATGCAATTTGGGCCTTAACCACTGGCCCTATGCCTTGAGAACATGTAAATATGTAAGTAAGGCACCCCTGGCTCCATAGCTAAAGAGTGAAATAAGTTGCATTGGCTACAGAATTTACATTTTTCTGATAAGGGGACATAGTATTTATGCAGAAATATTTTTGGATTGGTTCAAAAATACTTAATATTTGTTTCATAGCGTAGCAGTAAACAGGTGGTATTCCTGCCATTTGGTAGCACTGTTGCTGCTTTGTGGCAGCAGCGGTTTTTCAGGGCTATTTTATATGCTGCCCAGAGGCAGCAGCGGCCCTTAACTCTTCCTATACCAGAGTGATTTTGGGTAATGAGGTGATTTTTAGTAAAACCGTTGCTACGGCCACAATATTTTTGTCAATAATACACCAAAATATTTCAAATCTGTAGGGCCCATCTTTTTTAGCATAAAAAACTGCCTAAAGTAAATTTTCACTAAAAAAATCATATTCTATGACACTTTTAATGAATTTTGCCTGAAAAAATCATTTAATCTGGGTAAAATTGTAGTAGTTTTCTCCCAAGTTGAGAAGGCTGCCAAATAAACGGATTCCAAGGCAGTGACAAATGGTTTAGTTTCCCCAGATGATATAGCAAATAGTGAGAATCCAAAACATCATAGGTTTAAAACACTTTTTGAGAAAACTATAGAATGCTCAAAATCGGCCCCTTTTACGCATTAATGCGTAATTGGTATAGGAAGAGTTAAAGCATTAACATCAGTGTTCTGCCACCAATTTATCAGTTTCATTCTATCATATTATATGGGGTTTACATTATTTATATTTAGAAAATGTGTTTCACCGAGCACCCCATAAAGTGTTTGAAGACCAGACATCAATTAACAGGCCATAAAATATGTGCACCTAAAAGGGTATGAGCAGGGTAGGAGGTCAACATGAGTCAGTCTGTAGTAGTGTAGGATGGTGAACATAGAGTAAGGCCAAACAGACACTTTTTAATATATATATATATATTTATATATACAAATATATATATATACATATAATTTATATATATATATATATATATATATATATATATATATATATATATATATATATATATATATATATATATATATATATATATATATGGAGCGACATAATTATAGTTTGCTATTATAGCAGCTTGGAACATGTCAACATCCCCCCCCCCCACAAACCCATCTTCTCATGGATTCTAAATTTCCTAGTGTTTGGGCAAAAGCCAATGGTAGTCAGACTGTCATAACCTCACAAGGATGACAGTCTAACTGTGTGTGAGGCACATTATTGAAACCTCACAAGGACCACAGCTGACTGTGTGAGTCTCACATTGGCAGAACCTCACAAGGACCACAACATGACTGTGTGTGAGTCTCACATTGACAAAACCTCACAAGGACCACAACATGACTGTGTGTGAGTCTCACATTGGCAGAACCTCACAAGGACCATAAAATGACTGTGTGTGAGTCTCACATTGGCAGAACCTCACAAGGACCAAAGTCTTACTGTGTGTGAGTCTCACATTGACAGAACCTCACAAGGACCACAACCTGACTGTGTGTGAGTCTCACATTGACAGAACCTCACAAGGACCACAGTCTGAATGTGTTTGTGTCTCACATCTAGTGGCTGGTATTAACAACTGACTCAACCTAGCCCCATAACTGTCCTGTAGTTCATGATACTGATAAAGTAAGAGCTGATGCCAACAAAAGACCTTTAGTCCCTTATGCCAAAAAAACTGACTCACAGTCTCAGTATGGTCTTTGTGACGTGCCCTCTGTGTCAGACACACACAGTCTCAGTAAGGTGCTTATGAGGTGCCCTCTGTGTGAGACACACACACAGTCTCAGTAAGGTCCTTGTGAGGTGCCCTCTGTGTGAGACACACACACAGTCTCAGTAAGGTCCTTGTGAGGTGCCCTCTCTGTGAGACACACACACAGTCTCAGTAAGGTCCTTGTGAGGTGCCCTCTGTGTGAGACACACACACAGTCTCAGTAAGGTCCTTGTGAGGTGCCCTCTCTGTGAGACACACACACAGTCTCAGTAAGGTCCTTGTGAGGTGCCCTCTCTGTGAGACACACACACAGTCTCAGTAAGGTCCTTGTGAGGTGCCCTCTGTGTGAGACACACACAGTGTCAGTGAGGTCCATGTGAGGTGCCCTCTGTGGGAGACACACACACACAGTCTCAGTGAGGTCCTTGTGAGGTGCCCTCTGTGTGAGACACACACAGTGTCAGTGAGGTCCATGTGAGGTGCCCTCTGTGGGAGACACACACACACAGTCTCAGTGAGGTCCTTGTGAGGTGCCCTCTGTGTGAGACACACACAGCCTCAGTGAGGTCCTTGTGAGGTGCCCTCTGTGGGAGACACACACACACAGTGTCAGTGAGGTCCTTGTGAGGTGCCTTCTGTGGGAGACACACACACAGTGTCAGTGAGGTCCTTGTGAGGTGCCTTCTGTGGGAGACACACACACACAGTCTCAGTGAGGTCCTTGTGAGGTGCCCTCTGTGGGAGAGACACACAGCCTCAGTGAGGTCCTTGTGAGGTGCCCTCTGTGGGAGACACACACACACAGTGTCAGTGAGGTCCTTGTGAGGTGCCTTCTGTGGGAGACACACACACAGTGTCAGTGAGGTCCTTGTGAGGTGCCTTCTGTGGGAGACACACACACACAGTCTCAGTGAGGTCCTTGTGAGGTGCCCTCTGTGTGAGACACACACAGTCTCAGTGAGGTCCTTGTGAGGTGCCTTCTTTGTCAGACACACACAGTCTCAGTGAGGTCCTTGTGAGGTGCCCTCTTTGTCAGACACACAGAGTCTCAGTAGGTCCTTGTTAGGTGCCTTCTGTGTGAGACACACACACAGTCTCAGTGAGGTCTTTGTGAGGTGCCCTCTGTGGGAGAGACACACACACAGTCTCAGTGAGGTCCTTGTGAGGGGCCCTCTGTGGGAGACACACACAGCCTCAGTGAGGTCCTTGTGAGGTGCCCTCTCTGAGAGACACACACACAGTCTCAGTGAGGTCCTTGTGAGGTGCCCTCTGTGTGAGACACACACACAGCCTCAGTGAGGTCCTCAGTGAGGTCCTTGTGAGGTGCCCTCTCTGAGAGACACACACACACAGTCTCAGTGAGGTCCTTGTGAGGTGCCCTCTGTGTGAGACACACACACAGCCTCAGTGAGGTCCTTATGAGGTGCCCTCTGTGTGAGACACACACACAGTCTCAGTGAGGTCCTTGTGAGGTGCCCTCTGTGGGAGACACACACAGCCTCAGTGAGGTCCTTGTGAGGTGCCCTCTGTGTGAGACACACACAGTCTCAGTGAGGTCCTTGTGAGGTGCCCTCTGTGTGAGACACACACAGCCTCAGTAAGGTCCTTGTGAGGTGCCCTCTCTGAGAGACACACACACAGCCTCAGTGAGGTCCTTGTGAGGTGCCCTCTGTGTGAGACACACACAGCCTCAGTGAGGTCCTTGTGAGGTGCCCTCTGTGTGAGACACACGCACAGCCTCAGTGAGGTCCTTATGAGGTGCCCTCTGTGTGAGACACACACACAGTCTCAGTGAGGTCCTTATGAGGTGCCCTCTGTGTGAGACACACACACAGTCTCAGTGAGGTCCTTGTGAGGTGCCCTCTGTGTGAGACACACACACAGTCTCAGTGAGGTCCTTGTGAGGTCCTGTATGTGTGAGTGTCAGTGAGGTCCTTGTGAGGTACCCTCTGTGGGAGACACACACAGTCTCAGTGAGGTCCTTGTGAGGTGCCCTCTGTGTGAGACACACACGGTCTCAGTGAGGTCCTTGTGAGGTGCCCTCTTTATCCGACACACACAATCTCAGTGGGTCCTTGTGAGGTGCCCTCTGTGTCAGCCACACACCCAGTGTCAGTGAGGTCCTTGTGAGGTGCCCTCTGTGGGAGACACACACAGCCTCAGTGAGGTCCTTGTGAGGTGCCCTCTGTGGGAAACACACACAGTCTCAGTGAGGTCCTTGTGAGGTGCCCTCTGTGTGAGACACACACAGTCTCAGTGAGGTCCTTGTGAGGTGCCTTCTTTGTCAGACACACACAGTCTCAGTGAGGTCCTTGTGAGGTGCCCTCTTTGTCAGACACACACAGTCTCAGTAGGTCCATGTGAGGTGCCCTCTGTGGGAGAGACACACACACAGTCTCAGTAGGTCCTTGTGAGGTGCCCTCTCTGTGAGACACACACACAGCCTCAGTGAGGTCCTTGTGAGGTGCCCTCTCTGAGAGACACACACACAGTCTCAGTGAGGTCCTTGTGAGGTGCCCTCTGTGTGAGACACAGACACAGTCTCAGTGAGGTCCTTGTGAGGTGCCCTCTGTGTGAGACACAGACACAGTCTCAGTGAGGTCCTTGTGAGGTGCCCTCTGTGTGAGACACACACACAGTCTCAGTAAGGTCCTTGTGAGGTGCCCTCTCTGTGAGACACACACACAGCCTCAGTGAGGTCCTTGTGAGGTGCCCTCTCTGAGAGACACACACACAGTCTCAGTGAGGTCCTTGTGAGGTGCCCTCTGTGTGAGACACAGACACAGTCTCAGTGAGGTCCTTGTGAGGTGCCCTCTGTGTGAGACACACACACAGCCTCAGTGAGGTCCTCAGTGAGGTCCTTGTGAGGTGCCCTCTCTGAGAGACACACACACAGTCTCAGTGAGGTCCTTGTGAGGTGCCCTCTGTGTGAGACACACACACAGCCTCAGTGAGGTCCTTGTGAGGTGCCCTCTGTGGGAGACACACACAGCCTCAGTGAGGTCCTTGTGAGGTGCCCTCTGTGTGAGACACACACACAGCCTCAGTGAGGTCCTTGTGAGGTGCCCTCTGTGTGAGACACACACACAGCCTCAGTGAGGTCCTTGTGAGGTGCCCTCTGTGTGAGACACACACACAGCCTCAGTGAGGTCCTTGTGAGGTGCCCTCTGTGTGAGACACACACAAAGTCTCAGTGAGGTCCTTGTGAGGTCCTGTATGTGTGAGTCTCAGTGAGGTCCTTGTGAGGTGCCCTCTGTGTGAGACACACACGGTCTCAGTGAGGTCCTTGTGAGGTGCCCTCTTTATCCGACACACACAATCTCAGTAGGTCCTTGTGAGGTGCCCTCTGTGTCAGCCACACACCCAGTGTCAGTGAGGTCCTTGTGAGGTGCCCTCTGTGGGAGACACACACAGCCTCAGTGAGGTCCTTGTGAGGTGCCCTCTGTGGGAAACACACACAGTCTCAGTGAGGTCCTTGTGAGGTGCCCTCTGTGTGAGACACACACAGCCTCAGTGAGGTCCTTGTGAGGTGCCCTCTTTTTCAGACACACACAGTCTCAGTAGGTCCTTGTGAGGTGCTCTCTCTGAGAGACACACACACAGTCTCAGTGAGGTCCTTGTGAGGTGCCCTCTCTGTGAGACACACACACAGTCTCAGTGAGGTCCTTGTGAGGTGCCCTCTGTGTGAGACAGACACACAGTCTCAGTGAGGTCCTTGTGAGGTGCCCTCTCTGAGAGACACACACACAGTCTCAGTGAGGTCCTTGTGAGGTGCCCTCTCTGAGAGACACACACACAGTCTCAGTGAGGTCCTTGTGAGGTGCCCTCTGTGTGAGACACACACACAGCCTCAGTGAGGTCCTCAGTGAGGTCCTTGTGAGGTGCCCTCTCTGAGAGACACACACACAGTCTCAGTGAGGTCCTTGTGAGGTGCCCTCTGTGTGAGACACACACACAGCCTCAGTGAGGTCCTCAGTGAGGTCCTTGTGAGGTGCCCTCTCTGAGAGACACACACACAGTCTCAGTGAGGTCCTTGTGAGGTGCCCTCTGTGTGAGACACACACACAGCCTCAGTGAGGTCCTTATGAGGTGCCCTCTCTGTGAGACACACACACAGTCTCAGTGAGGTCCTTGTGAGGTGCCCTCTGTGTGAGACACACACACAGTCACAGTGAGGTACTTGTGAGATGCTGCATGTGTGAGACACACACAGTGTCAGAGAGGCCCTTGTGAGGTGTTGTATGTGTAAGACACACACACAGTCTCAGTGAGGTCCTTGTGAGGTGCCCTCTCTGAGAGACAACCACACACAGTCTCAGTGAGGTCCTTGTGAGGGGCCCTCTGTGTCAGACACACACCCAGTGTCAGTGAGGTCCTTGTGAGGTGCCCTCTGTGTGAGACACACACACACAGTCTCAGTGAGGTCCTTGTGAGGTGCCCTCTGTGTGAGACACACACACACAGTCTCGGTGAGGTCCTTGTGAGGTGATCTATGTGTAAGAGACACTTGCACTTTCAGTGTAGTTGTTCGGACACACTCATTTTCAGTGTAGTCCTTGTGAGGTGATATTTCTATCAGACACAACGTGTAGTCCTTGTAAGACATACAGTTACTTGAGAGGGGGGGGCTGGCAGTTCACCAAAAAAGTAAATACATCTTTATAGTTCAAAGGGCGTGGGGGGGGGGGGGCTGAAATATTGTGCAGAATTCAAAGTAGACCTTTTGGCCTTCTTTCAATGTAGAAATCATCTGGATACAACATGTCTACAGGTACACTATTACTATTAAACGTCAGTTAAAATTAAATGAATCAAATGAATGAATCACAGTGTAATGACTCAAACACACTAAGGTTTTCTCTTATGAGGTACACACACACATAATTACAAAGTAGTCCTTACGAGGTACTCATAATGTACCTTATGAGGTACCCAAAAAGTACCTCATAAGGTAAACCTCATAAGGTGCCTCTCTCCCCGTACCTCACAAGGGTACTTTTGCATACCTCATAAGGGCTGTACCTCACAAGGTCGAGTTTTACCTCACAAGGTCGATCTGTGGGGTTGTGTGTGTGTGTGTGTGTATGTATATATGGCTGGTTCTCATGAACCTGATGCAACTTACTGAAACGTGCTATTTTCTATATATTTCCAACCCATTTACTTTTTTGCTCATTTTCTTTGGCCTATATGTTGCAAAGTATTTAGTTCTACCAGAATATATACAGTTTACCCTACCTCTATATCTTACTATGCCCATAATATGCCCAAAAGTGACCCAAAGTTGACGTTTTCTGACCATAAATGGGCTAAATCATGAATAAAAAAAGATTTTATAGGTGTATTGGGGTTATTTATGTCTTGAATCATTGCACAATATTACTTGGCATTATTCTAAGTCAGAATCATATACATACACTTTATACAGGTGATACAGTTCACTTATAAGTGTCTTTGGCCTAAATTCGCCTTTCTCACCTATTTTTTGTATTTTTGATGATTTCTAAATAGTTTCCCATTCCCCCTGCAGATTTCAATTTTTTAAAGTGTCATACAAGTTCCCTAACAAAATCTAGCCCATGAAGCATCAGGTAGAAAAAGTAGCCCACTCATATCTGTCTCAAGTCCATGCACAGTGGCACTTGCAAAAGGTGTAACATGACTATTTTTCACAGGGATCCTTTCTGACCAGGTTTTGCACCTCTAGTCATATCGTGAAAAGTTCTTGTATTTAACTGTGCACTCTATATGCATTTTGTGGGCCCCTATGGCCCTCAAATATAATCCAAAAATCAGGGCTGGCCCACATGCACAAGCAACTGCATGTCTCATATTTTACCCCTGGATCCTAACCTAGCAAGGAAAATCGCCTTTCTGACCAGTCAGAAAGACTATTTTTCTGACCATTCTTTCACTGGCAATTGAGAATAGGAATGCATCATGGGTGAAGTTTGCTTTTTCCTAAATAGCATATTGACATGGAATTATATTAGTATCAATAGAAATGAGAAAATACATACAAAAATAGTATTTACTACCAGTATAACCTACAATACAAAATCGCCTTTCTGACCAGTCAGAAAGGCGATTTTTCTGACCATTCTTTTACTAGGAAAGTAGAATGGGGATGCATAATGGGTAAAGTTTGTGTTTTACTAAAAAGCATATTGATATGGCCTCATATGGCTCACTCACCAAATCAGTGCAACTAAAAAAGTGACGTACATGATCGGCGGACGTACATGATCGGCAGACGTACATGATCGGCAGAGTACAAAACCCATCTTTTACCCCCTGCACTACGATGTTTAACTCTCCCAACCATACCTACAGGCTGTAATGTATCTTTGGGGAGTTTATTAGAAAAAAAACAACTCCCAAAATATGTATAGGGGCCGGAGGGGGGGGCTCAATGTGTAACCGATCATGTACGTCACATGACGTACATGATCGGCTTGGAATGTCATGTAACATGTCCTCATTACCCACTGCTTCACATGTCTATGATTATACATATTTAGACCTACATCATATGTGCACCTTGCTATGATTGATTTATGTTTTATATATGGTCAGAAAGGGTAATTAAGACAGTCAATAAATAATGGCCGATCATGTACGTCACATGACGTACATGATCGGTATTTCAAATGTCATGTAAAATACTCTTACTAGTCGCATCTACACATGTCTAACATCTTACATGTCAAGACACACATCATATGTACACCTAGGTAAGGTTTATTAATGTTTTTCCTTGTTCAGAAAGGGTAGGGCAGTCAATAATCACCGATCATGTACGTCACCGATCATGTACGTCACATGACGTACATGATCGGTATTGAAATGTCAAGTAAAATTCTCTTCCTAGTCGAATATACACATGTCTAACATAGAACATGTCAAGACACACACCATATGCACACCTTGGTAAGATATATTTATGTTTTAACATGGTCAGAAAGGGTAGGGCAGTCAATAACTCCCGATCATGTACGTCACCGATCATGTACGTCACCGATCATGTACGTCACCGATCATGTACGTCCGCCGATCATGTACGTCCGCCGATCATGTACGTCCAAATAATAGTTGCATCGATCTGGTGAGAGTGAGCCATATATTGGCATAGATGGAAAAGAAAAAATATTGATAAAAATAGTCTTAACCACCAGTATAACCTAAGAAAGCAAAATCGCCTTTCTGACCAGTTAGAAAAGCAGTCAGAAAGGCGATTTTCCTGACCATTCTTTTACTAGGAAAGTAGAATGGGGATGCATCATGGGTAAAGTTTGTGTTTTACTAAAAAGCATATTGATATGGCCTCATATATTGGCATAGATGGAAAAGAAAAAATATTGATAAAAATAGTCTTAACCACCAGTATAACCTAAGAAAGCAAAATCGCCTTTCTGACCAGTTAGAAAAGCAGTCAGAAAGGCGATTTTCCTGACCATTCTGTTACTAGGAAAGTAGAATGGGGATGCATCATTGGTAAAGTTTGTGTTTTATTAAAAAGCATATTGATATGGCCTCATATTGGCATAGGTGGAAAAGAAAAAATATTAATAAAAATAGTATTAACCACCAGTATAACCTAAAAAAGCAAAATCGCCTTTCTGACCGGTCAGAAAGGCAATTTTATTTTATTTCAATAGTCTTATATAGTAGCAAAATAAATAGGAATGCTTTGATTCAGCAGCACAGTTACTTGACTAGTGAATAAGAACAAAAATAATAAAGGTTTTACATTTAAAACCTACATATTATTGTATCTACTTACATATGTGATATATAGACATAGTAAGACAGTATTTTCGCCTTTCTGACCATATTTTTACATATGGGCCAGATGAGAAAAATTAAATAGATTAAACTGCTATAGATTAAGGTTTTAATTGGATGGTCAGATGACACAATTGGGAAATAGAATATTTAAAAAAGTCTGATTACATATATGACAGGTTTTACAGGAGAAAACTGCAAAGTTTGGCAATATTTCAAGCAGATAAAAAAGGGAAAAGAATAAGGAAATTCCATATTCAAAGATGACTGGGAAGGGATAATGGGATGCATGATATATAAAGTTTGGTGTTTCCTAGATTGGATACTGTTATGGCTTACAATTGACTGTTAAAGAAATCAAAAAAGGTAATAATTGATTGTCAGGAGGGTCAATACTTGATTAGGTGCAAAGCATGGTCAGAAAGGCGAATTTGAATCATGGTAGTCTATTTGGAATGGTTGCCATGGTTACTCTATACCTATTTAACTACAAACACCTATCCAGTAGTGCCCACCCACACCTGAAATTGACCAATACACAAGGAATTGATCATATTCCATATTTACTCTGACCACCCGATCCTACCTGAGTTGCATGACATTGGTGAGACTGAGCCATATATACACATATAAAATATTGTGTTGTGGGCAGGTAGGCTTGTTATATGAGAACATATATGAAAAATCCCAGAACCCAGAGAGGAATATTCTTTTTTGTACTGTGTTTGCAAACCTTTTGAAACAGTCAAAATGGTGGAACCTTTCATGAGTTATCTCAAACCTTACTTTATTTTGCTTAAAATTTTTATCAGTACACTCTCTTAATATTATCCCCTTCATGTATACTTTCAAAGTGATGTATACTTTTGCAACCATATGCATATTATTTGCTAGGTAAAACCATATATACCGTATCGTCGCATATAGGTGCCCGGGCAGCTATTTATTTGGATATCCTTGTACCCCCGGCTCCTATTCAAAGCAGGCAGCTATTCAAGGCCAGGCAGCTATTATTTTAGAGTCATGCACCCCCACCCCCAACCCCCAAAAAAGGGGGAAATAACATTTAACTGACTGCACCTTAGGCATTTTATAATAGCAAAACCAACTTGTATTGGTCGTCATTGTCTTACATCTGGTGTAAGGGAAGCACACTAATTATTGATCAAAGATGGCTAACTCTAAAGCAAACATCCCTCCCCCATCCCCAAGGGTTGTATACATTATACAATACAATCCTGTAGTTGCATCCAATGCACAAAGTAGCACATTAAAATAATCCCTTTGTAGTCATTGATTGGAGACCCCCGGCACCTATTCAAGGCCCGGCACCTATTAATTTCAAAGGCCTTTTACCCCCGGCTCCTATTCAAAACAGGCACCTATTTAAAACCCGGCACCTATATGCGACAATACGGTAAGGGGTTCAACCACAATAGATCTAACGGATGTCTGTCATATTAAACCAACCCAGTTTCATGAACACCAAATATACCCCAATTAAAACAATACTAAGACCTGTCCACCGTGACTCTCCTTATATAAAACAGGTTTGGTGTTTGTTCGGTGGCCAAACTGATTTAAAACACCCATCTAGGGTCATCACAGGCTGTTTGAGAACAAAAATATCTTTATTTTCACACTTTTGATTCTTTTTTTGTCACAATTGAAGTATCTGCTGTGGTCTAAATGAGTGATTGTTGTAATAGGGGCACCCACGGGTTAGCTCTCCCAAGTGAGAGGACAGACGTTCAGAGCGTTATCTTAATAAGACTTTTAAGACAGTCTGAATAGTCTTAACTTTAGTAGAGACCGCTTATGTCATTAAAAATAAATAATATTTTGAAAGTATTACTATTACGACTAGTATGTAATGGGGGGCTCTGCCCCCCAACCCCCGTTTCTTTTTCTTCTTTTTCTTCTTTTTCTTCTATTAGAGACATCCTGAGTTCCTCTGAGCTGGTTGCTGGCTTGAAATGATTTATTTTTAATGATAAGAGCGGCCCTGGGTAAGACACTGAATTAAGACTTTAAGATGTCTTATTAAGATAACGCTCTGAACGTCTGTCCTCTCACTTGGGAGAGCTATCCAGTTTTTGCGTAATAGGGGCACACTATGTTACAATATGAATAGGTTGCAGTGAGCAGAAATGGGATATTTGAAGAATAATCTGATAATGTGCCCTATATTAATGAACAGTGGGTAAAAATAATTATTGAAGGTTCAGGATATTAAACAAGACACCCCTTTAAGATATTATCCAGTGCTACCGTAAAACCTCGTGTATAAGCCGCACCCCGAGTTTGGGGCTATCCTATAAGCCGCACAAGGGGTGTGAATATGGCGACTTTAGTACTGTACCATAGTAGCAAAAACTCTCGTATAAGCCGCACCCCGACTCTGGACCGATCCTATAAGCCGCACCAGCGATCTGACTCGGGCTAAGCTGACTTAGCTAATTCCCAAATATCGAAACTTTTTCAGACATTTGGTCACAACTTTTGATCTAAAAATGGTATTTACATTCTGTTTTCAGCATAGAAATCATTGTATGGCCTTCTATCAATCGATTTTTTAAATTATTCGATTTAGAATGAAAATCAGGTTTCCATGGCAAGTAACATGTGCAAAAACACCAATTTAGGCCCAAAAATGTTCTTTTCCATTCCAAAAATGGAATGTTTTCACCAAAGATGGACTTTTTTAACATGGCCTATCATATTCTACATAAAAAAGTAATGTAGAGAAGTTTTTGCTAAATTTTGGTCCTTTTTGGCTATATGGAGCCCCCTGGTGGCCAAAGTTGGTACTAAAAATCCCACACAGACCCAGTAAACACAACGACGTTGGTCAGACGTAAATCTACGTTGAATTTTGTTCTGAACTCCTGAAGACGTAAATCTATGTTTAACACATTACATGTAATTCTACATAGTGGGACTCAGACAAAGACTTGTAATATATTGCAGACAAATTTACATTAACAAACAATATTCATACAAAGTAACTACTATAATTTTCAATCTCATCTCATTCTACATAGTATATTCTTGTAGTTCAATTGAACAGCCTGACAGTATAGATCTGTTGAATAGTTTTAGCTGCAGAGAGGCTTTGTATTTCTTCCATTACCACCAATGTGGTGTCCTCACAGTAAAGTGCCTCAAAGCACCTATTCATGCACAATACTTTAATCACCTGTCCTTTATATATAAATATTCTATTGAATGCGGTTTATTTGCATGATATTGAATTCACAATTAATGAGAATTTACTGCTTGAATGTGGTAGATTTGTTAAGGAGCTGTAATATACTCTCCATAATTGATAGTGCTGCCACCTAGTGTGACACAGGAAAGTCATCTACCCAATTGAAGTTGAAAAGTTACGTCTTTTAACGTAGATCTACGTAGAATGTTTACGTCTGAATGAGGTAGATCAACGTAAATCAGCCGTCTCCATCTGTTGAACATAGATAAACCTTAACGTTTTGACGTCTACAAACCTTCCAAAATTACCAATCTCAAACCTTTTGGTTGGACATCTACCTAGAGAAACCTCTGAGCTACGTTGGAACTACGTAGGGTGTTTACTGGGGAGGGCCCTTTTCCATTGTTGATCCACATATATCTGATGGATGTTACATAAATAGATCATGGCAGATGTTACATGGGGCAAATTGGAGCTAAAAAGGTTGTGCATTGAAGTGTATACATTTATGCTGGAGAGAGACTAATGTGTGTGTAACATCCGAAGATCTATTCTGTCCACAATAGGCAACCCTCTAGGGGCATGATAACATGGCTATTAAACTCACTTGATTAACCAGCCATAAATATATATATATATATATATATATATATATATATATATATATATATATATATGGTGTACATATAGGATGTGGGTGGATGTCTATATAGACGGGTCAACTCTCCCATACTCGTCCTAAATCCGTCAACCGCTATGGAGAGGAGGGGTTGAGGTGTCATGACCCATAGACCTCCCTTAAAGGGGCATTCTCACCACTCACACTTAACCACATAGCAGTACTAGAATTGTGAGTGGGATACGCTCAGTGATTAGGCCACTTTAAGGCCCCACTTCATCGTTAAAGGTCCAGGATGCTGATATTCCCTCAACCCCGATTGTTACTGGATGAGCAGTAAGGGTTTCACCCTTATTAGGAAGTGATAATATTTTAGAGATTTATTGTGTGATTTAAATCACAGGGGACTCAGGGCAGTTTGATACATATCATATGGATCATATGTAACATCTGGGACAAATAGAACATGGACAAAGGAAACATATGGATCATGATGACCATAAACCATGATGACCATGAACCATGATGACCATGAACCATGATGACCATGAACCATGATGGTCATGAACCATGATGACCATGAACCATGATGACCATGAACCATGATGACCATGAACCATGATGACCATGAACCACCAGCCCCACGGAACCTACACCACCACCCACTACCACCAATATAGTTTGTGATAGTCTGTGTGTACTACAGTTGACATTTGTTTCCTACCCAAAAACGTCTCATAAAATGATCTCACCTAGGCCTACCCTTTAACACTAAGCTCTATGGGTGTCTGTGTGAACGCTCATCTTTTAAAGGGTGGATTCAAGGTCACTGGCCTATGCTTCAGCACTAGTTCACACAGACCTGTATTTTAGCTTATTTTTGACATTTTTCAATTCATTTTTTTTCATAGGGAAATAATTTATTTGGCACTGTTCGAACGAAACACCAAGACAGACGTTGTTGCAGAGAATCACACCAGCATTGTTTGATGTAGAAACAGTGTCATATAGAAGCAGGGGGAAAGCACAAAGTCAGCTGACCAAACAATGATTTCTGGGGGAAATCCGTCTCACAGAGACCCAGGGTACCCTGGGCCAACAACATGGGGGGGGTGGTGGGTTTTCGCACGGAACATGGAAACCTTTTACATCCCCCCCTACGGATAGAAAAACAGCGGCCGCACGGGCCCTTTGAAGCCTTGTAACCCATATGCTTTTTAGCTCAAAACAGGTGACTTAACCCCCTTTCCCCGGGTTGAATTACTTTTTGCCCTTCCCCCCTGTTTGTTAAAAAATGATCACTCCCTTGGCGTTCTATATAATTATATATATAGCTGGGACTGAATTAGCTTGCTGTCCGAACGCAAGACACATATATGGGGATAGGTACAAAAACCATGCAATTAAAGTGGCATAATCACTGAGCGTATCCAACTCACAATTTTAGTACTGTTCTAGTCTACCATGTGGTTAAGTGTGAATGGTGAGAATGCCCCTTTAATGGTAGGGATGGAAGGGGAGACAGAGAGCGGGACAGACAGGGAGACAGGACAGACCGATAAACACAAACAGACAGAATTTAATGGACAGCACAACAGACAGACAGACACAGAGACGGACAGACAGACACAGAGACGGACAGACAGGGATTGTCAGACAGACAGACAGAGACAGACAAACGGGGATTGGCGGATAGATATACAGAGACAGGGATCGGCAGACAGAAATGGGTAGACAGACAGACAGAGATGGAGCTGGGTAGACAGAGACGGGCAGTGAGACAGACAGGGATTGGCGGACAGAGACAGAGACAGGCAGACAGACAGACAGGGATTGGCGGATAGACAGACAGAGACAGGGATCGGCATACAGAAATGGGAAGACAGACAGAGAAAGACAGACAGGGATTGGCGGACAGACGGATAGAATCAGGCAGGCAGACAGATGCAAACAAACTGATAGAGAATGGCAGTCAGGCAGACAGATAAAAGTAACATGCATACAAGTAATGAAACAGTATGACTCAAAATGTCTGCTAAACACCTACCTTGACATAGATATGATGACCACATCAGGCCTAGGGAGCAGCACGCGTATGTGTGTAGTCCACACGGGGGCTGGGCGTCACAAGGCAAGTATTTAAAGTGGCATAATCACCGAAAACAATTAACATGTTTTGAGCACTGCTATGTGGTTAAGTCTGAGTGGTGAGAATACCCCTTTAAGGACAGAATGTCGCTAAACGATGACATTTGTCACCATGATGCACTAATGTGGCCCCAGTGCATCATGCCGACCCTTCAGGAGTCTTTCAACCTCATGGAGTCGCCAAGATATGTGAACGCAGCGCTGGTGAGTTACTCGCTAGGGCTGCATTCATGCATCATGACGACCAAGGACATTATGCCGTCCTTTAAATGTTAAAGGGTGTATAGATGGGGGTCCCCATGTCCTTTTCAAGAAATGCACATGTCACTAAGCTCTCATATTTCCCATGTCCCATGTCGATTTTAAGAAATGCCCATGTCGGTCTGTCGGTTTTAAGAAATACCCTACTCGTGTACAATGTCACTAAGCCCAAAAATGTTTATGTCGCCCTGTCTATTTCAGGGGTGCAGACCCATATCAAAAAGGCATTCTCACCAGTCACACTTAACCACATAGTAGACTAGAACGGTACTAGAATTGCGAGTGGGATACACTCGGTGATTATGCCACTTTAAAGGACGCTTCTGTATATATTTTATTGGGATATAAATATATTATGACCCAGTAACCTAGTGTTGTAAATACATGTGTCCATGTACATGTCATATCTGTACATATCTGGGCGCACTGTGAGCTTCAATGTTGAATGGTGGGCTGGGGCAGTGTAATTATTACCCCCTGTAAGGACGGCATCATGCATCAATGCAACCCTAGCGAGTTCAATATTTAATAATTGTGCCACTTAGGGACTGGTTAGGCAAAAAAAAAGGTGTGTTTCAGGTTACATGGTCTGAAAATTTTTTTAATTTTTTTTTTACTTTAACCTGAAAAGTACCCAGAAATCGACTCACGAACTACAATGCCGACTCGCCAACGACCGCCTCGACTCGTGAACTATCAGATCGACCCTTGAACAGCCCCAAAATATAAAAAAAAAATCAAAATTGCATAAATATTTCTAGGGTTGGCCCTGTTTTGCTATAGGTAGGGTCGGGTAACCTGAAACACACCTTTTTTTTTTATTTGGCCTTAAGCCACTGCAGTCAATTGGGAGAGATAGTGTTGCCATCAAGGGGGATAGAGTCGCTAAGACTCAGTCTTTGCGAACACTTTTTCATCCCACAGGACATTCGGTCCTGCAAATTGCCAATGTTGCAGGACCTGTTACATTTTCGGAGGACCAGATAGCCACATATCTGATGATTTCTGCATTTTATGTATAAAAGAGTTTTGTCCTTCAAATATACATTTTATTTGTAATCATTTATGGCCAAATCAGGATAGATTTTTATTTCATGGTAAATACGATCTATCAAGGTTAAACCTATGGGAGTGCCGTATGCGAGTGAAGCGTGAAATAACCCTTGAGCATATTTCACGCTCGGCCTATATTTCACGCTCCCAGGGGTAACCACCCTAGTAGCAAGCCCGCACGGGGCCAATTTGGTTTTAGCTCAGATTGGCTGTTTGAAGTCGGGCAAAACTGAGCTGGGTTTCATGTTGGGCAGATGGCTGGGCTGAAGTGTGGCCCCGATCGGGCTGCCCATTTTGGGCTCAGATCAGTTTCAAAGCGGGCTGCCCGAATTGGGCTCAAATCAGTTTCAAAGAGGGCTACCCGCTTTGGGTTCATGTTGGCCAGATGACAGGAAACCCGTCCAAAACCCGTTCTGAGCCCAATTCGGGCAGCCCACTTGGGGCCACACCAAAACCCAGTGCCCTAAACCAACGGGCGCCCGTCGGTTAGCCCACTCCGGGCCGATGAGGGCTGAGGTTGGGTTTGGACAGGGCAACTGGTCTAATAGTTCTGATGATTGACACCAGATGTCACTACAATACAATATCTAGAGTTTTCCAACAAAGCCAGATGAAATTGACATTATATAATAATACAATAAAATGTTAAAGTGATGTAGAATAGGAAACAATAAATAGATGTTCTCACAGTTTGGAAATAAGATAGAATATATACTTGAATGATGAAAAGGAGGTTCTCTAAGCAGCTATCCAGTGTAAACACTATTTCTGTGGCATTACAACCTTAATACAAGACTCATGTGCCCCATGTAGGAATGAACTATGGCTTTGAAGGCCAATGTGCACCATAGACACTTGTCTATGCTGCATGTGGCTCAAACCTGATGATAATAGGGCTCAGTCTCATGAGTTTGTAACATTTCAAACGTCTTTGACCGGTGCCGTCTTTGACCGGAGCCGTCTTTGACCGGAGCCGTCTTTGACCGGGTATGTGATTAAAATGAAGAAAAAAGTAGTATATAGTAAAGAAATTTAAGCTTCAACTTCTTCATGTAATAAACAGTCTATGGTTGTTTTACCCAATTAAAAAAAATATATTTTAATGCACATATTAAGGGTCCCTATTGGCCTTTTTTTCTTCAGCAGGTCAAAGACGTCACCGGTCAAAGACGGCGCCGGTCAAAGACGTTTCAACCGATACAAACTCATGAGACTGAGCCAGTAACATAAATATATGAAATATATCAATTTTAGATAATGCCTCAAAATGATGTTTTATAACATATTATACAAAATATTTACCCATTTCTTTACTATACACTACTTTTTTCTTCATTTTAATCACATACCCGGTCAAAGACGGCTCCGGTCAAAGACGGCTCCGGTCAAAGACGGCTCCGGTCAAAGACGTTTGAAATGTTACAAACTCATGAGACTGAGCCTTAGGCCTGCTTGATACTTCCATTATTGGGTAGGAAGAGTATGATTATGCCTTGGGTTGATCAGCAGGACCTAGGATATCTGGTTCAACAAATACAAGAAATCAGTGGAGAATGATTGAATAGATTCTAAAAACCCATAATTATCCGATCTTAGCCCGCTTTCAACCCGTCCAAAAACCGATCTAAGCCCGCTTTCAACCCGTCCAAAAACCGATCTGAACCCACTTTCAGCCCGTTCAAAAACCAATCTGAGCCCAAAGTGGGAAGCCCGTCCAAAAACTGATCTGAGCCCAAAGTGGGCTTCCCGTCCAAAACCCGATCTGCGCCCAACATGGGAAGCCCGCACGGGGCCAGACCAAAGCCCAGTGCCCTAAACCGATGGGAGCCCGTCAGTTAGCCCACTCCGGGCCAGACTTGCAAACACAGTCTGGCCCCGTCCGGGGCCACAGTGTGTTTGCTACTAGGGCATAGTGTAGCCATGGAGTTGCTACGTTACTTAGGGCAGGGTTCCCACACAATTTTCATTTTCAAATTCCATGTGTTTTCCCTGTTTTTCCCTGAGCTACGGAAGATTTTCTCTGTGCTGTTTGCTTTGGAACAATTATCAAAATTCAAAATCAAATGTCTCTCCAGAAGCATTGAGTGACACATGATGAGGAATCAGTTAGACATCATGACACTAAATGGCCCCATCGAAGCAAAGTATCGTCACGTCTTGTCTGATAAATCACCAGTACGCTCAAATTTTGAAAATCTAGAAGCTGGGTGTGAAATGGAAAAAATGATTTCCTCTGAAGATGGCGCATGATGTAACAAGTCTGCGCACAAGGCAGACTCATCTACTCCAAGCACTTGTAAATGACACACTTTAACAGCAGTAGGGGGGTTTGGGGGGTATGCCCCCAAGAAAATTTGGAAAAACTAGAGGCCAGATGGTGCAGTTTCATGTATTTTGGTGTTCTGGTCTGATGATACTTTCAAGTCCCCCCTACATAAAGGTAAACAGAGTTCTCTCATTGGATCTGAACAAATCTCAGGAACTGTCCTGGTGGAGATAAAAACCTCAGATATCCGAGTTTCCGAAGTCAACTCATGCATGCAATGTCCGAATAGAAACATTTGAGGATCAATGAGGGGAGTTTGGAAGCATCCCCCTCCCCCATCGAAAATCTTGCTAGCCCAGACTTGAAACGGTGCATTCTGGTGCATTTTGTCAGAAAATAATTTAAGGCTCATATCTGTATTATACTCTACAATTTAGACAGGAACCTTGCTTTTGAAGGAAGAGGTGGGAGAAACTTGAAATGGTGCAATCTGATGCATTTTGACACAGATATATTATAGCTAATAGGTAGTGGACCAGGGGATTTCTTTTTTTGAAAACCTAGAGTCAATATGCTGCATTCTGATCCTGTCTGAGGTTTTGGAGCTTCTGGATACCAAGTCTCAAAAAGAAAAGGGAAAGAGACAATTCTAGGGGGAGGAGTGCTGGAGAAATTTTTTAAATCTAGAAGCCAAAATAAAATCTAGAAGCATGAATAAACTCAATGCATCTGGGGAAATCACAAGCCTCCTCTTCCCCCCCCCCCGCCATAAATATTGAAAGCAATTCCTCATTGGTCCTTGGATATGGACAAATAATTTACTCCACCAAAATGAATATAAAAATTTGAAAAGAAAGAAATTGAGGAGTTTCCATATAGCCACCCCACAACATGATAATACCTGCAAACTCCTGACAAAAAAACTGCAACGTTTAGTCAGGATACAAGGCCCAGTATTATCAGTAAGGGGGTCTGGGGGCATGCCCCGCAGGAAAATTTTGAAAATTTAGAAGCCAAATGATGCATTCTCATGCTTTTTGAGAATGGATCATTACCTACACCATCAAAATATTTTTCCCTGTGTGCAAAAATAGTTTTCCATGTGTTTTCCCTGTGTTTTGGCAACATTTTCAAATTCCATGTTTTTCCCTGACAGGGAATCGTTTTTTCCATTTTCCCTGTTATTCCATGTTTTCCCTGTTTGTGGGTACCCTGTTAGGGTCACGTGACTTGCGCGGAATTCAAAATGGCGGTAGTGCGGAAGTAAACAAATGCCGCGGAAGTAAGCAAATGCCGTGGAAGTAAACAAATATGGACTAAATATGGTGCCTGGCCCGTATTGCACTAGGCCTACGGCCAGCGTGCATTACGGGCCAGGCACCACTTGTGACATAACCACTGACTCGGTCACTTTAGCGTGCAGCTCTGTCTATATAGTTTTACACAGTATATTGACACATATTTCAGGTTTAGAAGCCCATCTGAATTCTTCTAGTTCACAAAAGCCCAACATGTGAGTGGACATTCTGTCCTGCTATACGTGTAAATCTGGTGGACCGGTGGCATTTTAGGAGGACATTGCCACTGTCCTGCATGTCCTGAAGACTACGGGAGGTACGCTTAAGGACTACGGGAGGTACGCTTTAAGACTACGGGAGGTACGCTCTAAGACTACGGGAGGTACGCTTTAAGACTACGGGAGGTATGCTTTAAGACTACTGGAGGAATGCTTTAAGACTACGGGAGGTATGCTTTAAGACTACGGGAGGTATGCTTTAAGACTACTGGAGGTACGCTTTAAGACTACTGGCGGTATGCTTTAGGACTACGGTAGGTACGCTTTAAGACTACTGGAGGTATGCTTTAAGACTACGGGAGGTATGCTTTAAGACTACGGGAGGTACGCTTTAAGACTACTGGAGGTACGCTTTAAGACTACGGGAGGTACGCTTTAAGACTACGGGAGTTACGCTTTAAGACTACGGGAGGTACGCTTTAAGACTACGGGAGGTACGCTTTAAGACTACGGGAGGTACGCTTTAAGACTACTGGAGGTACGCTTTAAGACTACGGGAGGTACGCTTTAAGACTACTGGAGGTATGCTTTAAGACTACGGGAGGTACGCTTTAAGACTACGGGAGGTACGCTTCAAGACTACTGGAGGTATGCTTTAAGACTACGGGAGGTATGCTTTTTATCAAGGCACTTTTTTCAACCTGTCCCCTATTGCTTATATTACACGCTTAAATTATATGCTTCATTAAATGTTTGATAAACAAGGTGCTTGATAAACGAGATATAGACAGAGGTCCACGACGATATGTCTGAATGACAGGTTTCTCCACGAGTGGTACCTTGGATCATATCACACAAGGCGGAGCAACCAGGAATTCAGACTGATTAGAGTGGATCTCTGTGTATATTTCATGTAATTGTTGATAAATTATATCTAAAAATGAAATTTAAAGATTGATTTCATAGCTATTACAGTGACCTCATCATGGAGAAACAACCCATGGAAAATGAGCATCAGTTTCTCCACAGGGGTAACAGGGGTGTGCATAGTAACTTTGTTTCCCCAGATGAAATGAATAGACAAATACCGACGCCCATTGGTACAGTCTGTGATGTATTTCATGAGTGGGGGCTGGGGCTGAGTGGAATGTGTCCCCGCCCCACGAGTGAAATACATCAGAGTGGTATCAATGTAGTTGGCATTTGTGTTTATCTTTTTACTTGAAGCCATTTAATGAAGGAAAAGCTACCTTTTCTTAGCCCATTGAATACGGCCACATTGTATTCAACAGGGGTCATTGAATACGACCATTCCTGTGTTTGCGCAAAGCAAATTTTGTATCTCAATAAAATAAACAAGGTTAATACATTGTATACCATAGTTTTATTTCAACATCTATATACATATACATGTAGCAAGGGTGAAGTGTATGGATGAACCTGTAAGGTAAAGGTAGACTGGGATGAGTGAACTCCATCTGATCTAATACACATAATCAAGGATACTAAGTTGCCCTACCCCAAAATCGTATTTACTACGATTTTTGAACCCTAAAATCGCAACAATTTCGGCTAGAAATCGTAACTAAAATCTTAACAATAAGATACCAATTTAGAATAGCCTTTAACATGTAGAACTGATCTTTTTTTTGAAAATATGTTCTGTAGTACTGCATACTGTTACATGCATTATGTCATAGACATACAATTTATGATTATGTCAACCCAACAGGATGCATACATTCTTGAAAGGTTGAGTACTTTAAGTATCAAATAACATTCAATTACTTCACAACCCTTAAAGGGTATAGTTCCAAAGTCACTACTTGAAAAATTACTAAAAATCGTAATTTGGTTCAGGAAATCGTAATGGTTGTATTAGGGCCTAAAATTCGTAAAATTACGAAAACATCGTAACACTTGGCATCCCTGCATAGTTATGTCTGTAGGAAGGACAAGATCTCAGGGCACTCTGAAATAGAGCTTGAAGAACCAGGGTTCTGGGGGCCCTGGCTCTAACTCTACAGGCCCTGGTCCTGAAGCCCCTGTTTCAGGCGGTCCTGGTTATGTGGTCCCTGGTTCTGGGAGCCCTGATTCTAAAGTTCTCTACAAGCCCTGTTTCAGACGGCCCTGGTTCTTAAGGCCATGGTATTGAGTTGAGGGGTGCCTGAGTCGAGGGGCCCCTGGTTCAAGGGGTCCTTGTTCAGGGGGCCCTGATTCTGAGGGCCCTGGTTCTGGGGCCCTGATTTAAGGGGGCCCTTGTACAGGGGGTCCCTGTTTCAGTGGGCCCTGGTTCTGGGGTCCCTGGTTCCAGATGGGGGGCCCTGATTCTTGGGGGCCCTGATTCTGAGGGCCCTGAGTTCAGTGGGCCCTTGTCAAGGGGCCCTTCTTCAGGGACCAAATTTGAAGCCTTAGGGAACTTGATACAGAAGATGACGGTCCACTACGACGCTCCTACAGCCACGACTGCCGCTATGATAAGTCTACCGGAAGTTTAACGTCGTGGAAGACGTAGAAGTTCATGTCGCCTCCGTCCACCACAGCAAAGTGCAGCGGGACCCGCGGTAAGCAGCGCCGACTCAGCAGTAACGTCTCCCCTAGACTCGGCAGGCGGTCGGAGAACCTACAACATGGAGACAACAGGGCATGACCCAGCAGGAAATACTGAGCATGACTCAGCAGGAAATACTGAGCATGACTCAGCAGTATCTAAAGGAATGACTCAGCAATAACTACCGGACATGACTCAGCAGTAAGTACTGGACATGGCTCAGCAGTAACTACCGGGTATGACTCAGCAGTAACTACCGGACATGACTCAGCAGTAACTACCCATCATGACTCAGCAGTAACTACCAGGCATGACTCAGCAGTAACTACCCGGTATGACTCAGCAGTAACTACCGGGCATGACTCAGCAGTAACTACTGGGCATGACTCAGCAGTAACTACCCATCATGACTCAGCAGTAACTACCTGGCATGACTCAGCAGTAACTACTGGGCATGACTCAGCAGTAACTACCAGGCATGACTCAGCAGTAACTACCCGGCATGACTCAGCAGTAACTACCAGGCATGACTCAGCAGTAACTACCCGGCATGACTCAGCAGTAACTACCGGGCATGACTCAGCAGTAACTGCAGGGCATGACTCAGCAGTAACTACCGGGCATGACTCAGCAGTAACTACCGGGCATGAACAGCAGTAACTACCCGGCATGACTCAGAAGTAAGTACCCGGCATGACTCAGCAGTAACTACCGGGCATGAGTCAGCAGTAACTACCCGGCATGACTCAGCAGTAACTACCCGGCATGACTCAGCTGTAACTACCTGGCATGACTCAGCAGTAACTACTGGGCATGACTCAGCAGTAACTACCAGGCATGACTCAGCAGTAACTACCCGGCATGACTCAGCAGTAACTACCGGGCATGACTCAGTAGTATCTACAGGCATGACTCAGCAGTAACTACCGGGCATGACTCAGCAGTAACTACCGGGCATGACTCAGCAGTAACTGCAGGGCATGACTCAGCAGTAACTACCGGGCATGACTCAGCAGTAACTACCGGGCATGACTCAGCAGTAACTACCTGGCATGATACAGCAGTAACTACCGGGCATGACTCAGCAGTAACTACCAGACATGACTCAGCAGTAACTACCGGGCATGACTCAGCAGTATCTACAGGCATGACTCAGCAGTAACTACCGGGTATTACTCAGCAGTATCTACAGGTATGACTCAGCAGTAACTACCGGGCATGACTCAGCAGTAACTACCAGACATGGCTCAGCAGTAACTACCGGGTATTACTCAGCAGTATCTACAGGTATGACTCAGCAGTAACTACCGGGCATGACTCAGCAGTAACTACCGGGTATTACTCAGCAGTATCTACAGGTATGACTCAGCAGTAACTACCAGGCATGACTCAGTGTCAGTGTCCTGATTGTGGAAAATAGTGAGTACAAGTGAATAAAGAGTGCAAGTTAAAAATATAACTGTCGTTCGCTCCACATTTTCATGCACAAAATATGTGGACAACAAACATTAAAAAAAAAAAGATTTCGCACTATTATTTCAAAAGTGAAATCAGAATGCATTTTTGGTGTGGAACCTGTACCTGTAGCCCTTGCAGTTGCCTTTCCCACACAAGTTCCCCAATCTTAAAGGGGGGCTAGCACGGATCGTAGCAAAGACTGGTACCTGCCCGTAGGGCCCAGCAAAACGGCCGGGAACTAGCGGACCGTTAGCAGCGCCCTGATTGGTCAATCGGTGGTCACGTGACTTGCTAAGGCGGGTAGTCTTAGCGGTGCTAGTCGCCCTTTAACTTCTCTCATACCAAAGACTTACTTGAGGATACAGAGGTGGTGGTGGGGATGACTTACTTGAGGATACAGAGGTGGTGGTGGGGATGACTTACTTGAGGATACAGAGGTGGTGGTGGGGATGACTTACTTGAGGATACAGAGGTGGTGGTGGGGATGACTTACTTGAGGATACAGAGGTGGTGGTGGGGATGACTTACTTGAGGATACAGAGGTGGTGGTGGGGATGACTTACTTGAGGATACAGAGGTGGTGGTGGGGATGACTTACTTGAGGATACAGAGATGGTGGTGGGGATGACTTACTTGAGGATACAGAGGTGGTGGTGGGGATGACTTACTTGAGGATACAGAGGTGGTGGTGGGGATGACTTACTTGAGGATACAGAGGTGGTGGTGGGGATGACTTACTTGAGGATACAGAGGTGGTGGTGGGGATGACTTACTTGAAGATACAGAGGTGGTGGTGGGGATGACTTACTTGAGGATACAGAGGTGGTGGTGGGGATGACTTACTTGAGGATACAGAGGTGGTGGTGGGGATGACTTACTAGAGGATACAGAGGTGGTGGTGGGGATGACTTACTTGAGGATACAGAGGTGGTGGTGGGGATGACTTACTTGAAGATACAGAGGTGGTGGTGGGGATGACTTACTTGAGGATACAGAGGTGGTGGTGGGGATGACTTACTTGAAGATACAGAGGTGGTGGTGGGGATGACTTACTTGAGGATACAGAGGTGGTGGTGTGGCAACATCTCTGCCGTCTTCTTGAACTTAGAGTTGGGTTGGTAGACGTCGTACAGAATGCGATACTCGTCTGTCCCCGTCTCCAGCTCAACACTCGGCCTGCAGACGACAGGATAATAAAGCATATAAACAAGCAGTGTGCATGTAGCCAAACCCACCTTCTTTGTTTTTTTCTTTTTGAAAAAAATTGTAATCTCATAGGGCCAAAACTTGTGAATATTTACCATAAATTCTGGCCTACTTACGTAATGGCAGACTTAGTGTTCTGTGGCATGGACAGCTTAATTCAGAACTTTACTGGGGGACGTCTTGAAGGAGAGGTATCACAGTAAGATGCGGGCAGACTCACGTGTTAACTCAGAGTCTGTGGGCAGACTCACGTGTTAACTCAGAGTATGTGGGCAGACTCACATGTTAACTCAGAGTATGTGGGCAGACTTACATTTTAACTCAGAGTATGTGGGCAGACTTACGTTTTAACTCAGAGTATGTGGGCAGACTTACGTGTTAACTCAGAGTATGCGGGCAGACTTACGTTTTAACTCAGAGTATGTGGGCAGACTTACGTTTTAACTCAGAGTATGTGGGCAGACTTACGTGTTAACTCAGAGTATGTGGGCAGACTTACGTGTTAACATGGAGTATGCGGGCAGACTTACGTGTTAACTCAGAGTATGTGGGCAGACTTACGTGTTAACCCAGAGTATGTGGGCAGACTTACGTGTTAACTCAGAGTATGTGGGCAGACTTATGCGTTAACTCTGAGTATGCGGGCAGACCTACGTGTTAAATCAGAGTATGTGGGCAGACTCGCATGTTAACTCAGAGTATGTGGCCAGACTCACGTGTTAACTCAGAGTATGTGGGCAGACTTACGTGTTAACTCAGAGTATGTGGGCAGACTCACATATTAACTCAGAGTATGTGGGCAGACTCACGTGTTAACTCAGAGTATGTGGGCAGACTCACGTGTTAACTCAGAGTATGTGGGCAGACTTACGTGTTAACTCAGAGTATGTGGGCAGACTCACGTATTAACTCAGAGTATGTGGGCAGACTTACGTGTTAACATGGAGTATGTGGGCAGACTCACATGTTAACTCAGAGTATGTGGGCAGACTCACATATTAACTCAGAGTATGTGGGCAGACTCACGTATTAACTCAGAGTATATGGGCAGACTTACGTGTTAACTCAGAGTATGTGGGCAGACTCAAGTGTTAACATGGAGTATGTGGGCAGACTCACATGTTATCCCAGAGTATGTGGGCAGACTTACGTGTTAACTCAGAGTATGTGGGCAGACTCACATGTCAACTCAGCGTATGTGGGCAGACTCACGTATGAACGCAGACTTACGTGTCATGAGGCAGAGACAGCTGGACACTCTCTACAATCTGCAGCTTCTTCAGGATGCTACCTGCAAGTAACAATAGGACACATAAATACATTAACTTTAGGCCACACCGAAAAAGAAAGTTGATTGATGGATAAAGAAAAAATTATAATTTTATTTTGTCAACGGATTTTGCAAATGGAAATGTGATATTTAAAAAAAATAATTTAAACCAGCCTTCAAGAATAAATTCTCAGTAAACCCATAACAAAACAATTAATTGGTTGATCTGGGTGAATCAATAGGAGAAGGAATTTAGAAAAATTCTCAATTTTTCAAAAAGTAGGGCAAGCAAATCCATTGAGAATTTTTGAAAATAAGGTGTGCGAAATCCATTGACCAAATTCCTTTTTTGGTGTGGCCTCAGGAAAGGTTATTTTATAATTAAACTCAGGCACATACACATGCTTTAAACCTCTCAGATAAACCGAGTGCATGCGTGTCCATGTTAGGGAAATACGGTATCTGCACCGGTACATGAGTGACGGTCCACCCCTAACACCACGCCTGTACACTACATGGTCAACCCCTTAGGGAGTGTTCATTTATCAATTACAGGGGGGGGTGAGATTTTGCGCGGAGGCACGAAAGCGCGGGCTTTTTTGCTAAAAAGGGCCTTCAATTTTTACGCCCCCCCCCTTGAGAGGGGTCAGAATTTTTTATGCCCCCCCCCCTCACGAGGGGTCGGAAATTTTTACGCCCCCCAAACCCACTAACCCCCCCCTGTAACTAATAAATGAACACTCCCTTAAAGCTTGACCGTCATGGTTGAAGTGAGGCCAAAAGCACTTTTGGATATAGTTCAGTTTTGATTCACAAGAGGGCTCTTAAGGCTGGGAGCTCAGCTCTTACAGGCACAACATAGGGTGATATACATATCAAGTTACATAATAAAAGGAAGTGAGATGACACAGAAATACTTGGCGCATATAGCTGGCTGGCTTAACCTGCCCTATTTATTACCATAACACAGTAAATTTTAAATCTGACTGTGGTTTGAATCCAGAGCGGCCGCTGGACGCTACCTATGCACACCATGTGGGTGAAAGCAGAACTAACCACCGGGTAACATACAGACGCGCGGGAAGGAGGTGTAACCCTCGTATATACCCATATAAATTCTGGGCCTTTATATAGTGAATATACATATCAAGTTACATAATAAAAGGAAGTGAGACGACACAGAAATACTTGGCGCATATAGCTGGCTGGCTTAACCTGCCAAAGGCGAGATACACAGTAACCGACACCAGCCAGAATAGAGAAATATTATATATAAACGCACAACAAGTATTAAGTATCAAGCATCATAAGTATCACAGAATCATACAGCATCACATATAAACAGTAATTAGCAACGATCCACAATGGAAGACAACATTCTTCCTACACTCTGATCTATCACCACCCTATCTGCAATAGGACGGCGCAGGTATACATAAACCTGATCTGATTTCCAGTCTCCACGTTGCTTTATAACGTCAATATCTATACCAAGGCGAGCTAGAAAAGTGGCTCCGCCCGCCCTGAGACCATGGCTAGATATACGATCGGCCTGAATGTTCGCGTCAGAAGCTAACATCTTCAAAATATCTGAAAATAACCTATACGTGAGAGGAGACACACTCTCTCTCTCAGCAATCAAGAAGGCTGGATGGTCTGGCCGACCCTTAACCTCACTGAAGTGTTTCTCCACCCAGTACACAGCACATAACAACTTATTAGATATGCGGGCAATAGGAATCAATAACTTTCTCTCATTAAACTGAATGGTCTTTGTACGAGTGAGCGTTAACATCATGCCCCAGTCAAAGAATTCAAATGCATTTCTACATAACATGCTTTCACCTGCGGTATAGTGACATTTTCTAAGTAACGACCTAAATGCTAACAGGGCAGCGGCCCAGAAGCAGGTGTGACCTAGAGATGTTGGTAGAAAGGCAAACATCAGCAATAAATGCTCAGGTAATATAGCTAGAGACTGCACAGAACAGTCACCCAACACACGACGAGCACCTCTTAGAGCTCTATGAACCAGTGGGTCCTGATACGGTATCTCAGGAACTCTGTGAGACTTTAGGTAGTAGTTAAGGCCACTTAGATAACCCTTTATAGACACATATTTATGTGTATTCGAGAGATGAGCAATATAAAATGCAATGCCCTCATGACCAGGGGCTAATGGCTTAATGCCATAAATAGCACAAAATTCCAGATAAATTTTTATCTGGGATGAACGAGTTTTGTCAGTGTTGTCTGCCAGATCATTTTCCAGTAGTAGTTGCAGCCTAGACACCAGTCTGGAGCAGGGACCTGCAATTATAATAAATTATAACAACACAGGGAGTCCTCTGACGTGACATACAGTAGTCTATCACGTGCATCAGACTCGCCCCATCTGCTTAAGGCATCACAAACAACATTATCTTTTGACCTAATATACACTGACTTAAAGAAAAAATTCTGCTTAACAGCAAGCCAGAACATTTCCCTAATCCAAGACATACACAATTTATTAGTACTGCGACCCTTATTCAACATATTCATTACCTGAGTATTATCAGTTACGAATACCAACTCGCAATCTCTCCACAAATGACCCCATCTTTTTGCTGCTAATAACACAGGCCAAAACTCCAGCTCATTTATATTTTCATTGTGCTCAATGGGGGGTGGTATCCAGTGATGCATTGCCGCATCAGGCAGCGGGCAGCGGCCCTTGCCATTCCAAATACCCATTAACCAATCCCCACCATGTAATGCAGCATAACCTGTAAATGAAGCGTCACTATATACAGACAAATGTGTACCAACAGGTTTAATTATTTTCGCAGAACCATTAAATGTCTTAGCAAACTCCAACCACCACACAATATCTTCACGAGCTGCTCCCGACAATCTAACTTTATGGTGTAAACTCTTAACCACATTACAAAGGTCATAAATGCGACGAGTGAAGCAGCGGCCCCCCCTCACAACCTTACTAGCGTGGGCTAAACTACCCGCCAAAGATTGGATCTCACGCTTGGTCATTTTGAGTTTTCCCTCTGCATCCTTTAGTTTTTTCAACAATTCACACATTTTATCATCTGGTAGGGTTAGAGACATATTAACACTGTCCACCTCTATACCAAGGAATACTACCTTTTGAGACACCGGTGTAATCTTTTTAAAAGATATACTGAAACCCAGATGTCGTATAACCCGCATCAAAATGTGCTGAGTTAGCGTACAATTGTCTTTATCCACATCCATAATTAGATAATCGTCAAGGTAATTAACAATAGAATTGAACCCACGTCTAATCATACAGCGGACAATAAAGTCAGAAATTGAATTAAATATGAATGGGCCTGACGCCATGCCAAAACATAAGCGACCATCTTCAAATAGCACCTCGCCACGCCCATCACCAAAATCCCAGCGTAAACCCTGGTACCTCCTGTCCCCATAATATATATGGACTCCACGATACGCGTCAGCTATATCTGTACAACAAAGCCAACTATCCTGTACTAGCATGTCACATACATCATCAATGGACTTGTACACAAATTTTTCAGAGACTTGGTCACAAAATTCATTAACTGAACGAGCATTACCTGCACCACCTCTAGAGCAATCGGTGATGGGTCTAATACTGACCCCTTTATCACCACTAACCTTTTTCTTCTCCACTGCTCCTATAGCATGGATACATTTCGGTTTGTCAGAACATTGTAATATTTTACCATCTTCAATCTCTTTCAAGAGTCTTTTTGACATAAACTCCTTATTACCTTCCCTTAAAATGGAAGAATAATTCACATTATCATATTCGCAACCACAGTCGGGGTTGACCACACGAAAGCCAAATGCTGAGCCTTCTAGCATATATAGCCAATTGCGATCCACCTCCCCCCACATGAAGCAGGCAGAGAAGACCCTACAAGGTTTCATGGAAATCCTAGAACCGTCTAACATATAAGTACAGGCACAAATTCCATTAAAGCATGCTTTCTTGACTTCAAAGTCAATGCTCCTTGGGCCTATTGACTCCTTTAAGCATACATAAATAATACAATCATCTTTAGACTGAGGCCAACCCGCCTTATGCACATCTAGTATACATATATTATTTATATTTGATACTACCGACAGTGAGTCACATTCTATATTGGGTAAGGGAACTGTATACACAGGCGGTGATACATTAATCCCCACCTCACCTACATACTCACAACCCTTAGCGGCGGCCACAGTGTTATTAGTATTACAGCGCACCTGTGACAAACAATTAAGAGGTACAGCCCCACCAATCGGTTCAGTTTTACACACAGGGTTAATAACAGAGTCAGGGGAGCTTTCCCTAGGTGAGTGTAAACCCTATCCCGAATACATTCTGACATTGTTACAGGCAGTGGATTTGTGGGTAGGATCACCACACTTTTGGCATATGTGGGCGAAGATACATGTTTTAGAATCGCAGCCGGATCCATTGTACCTGTTGCATGACATGATGCGTCCCTGCTCGTCCACTCTTACCCCTTCACTATTTCTAGGGGCGTATTGTTGGTTCTGATACTGACCCTGGTTACCTGGGTAGCCCTGGTTCTGATTATAGCCCTGGTTCTGGTAGCCCCTGCCCCTACCTGGGCCCGCACCACCCCTACCCCGGCCCCTGGGGGGGTTGGAATTTTCACGGTGCAATTCTTTCACCTTTTTCAAGCTATCCGTATCAAAATACTGTTTGGTCAAAATGTCGTTACCAAACCCAAACTCATCAATCCCTTTACCATGGACACACTCCTCCCTTACATCTGCATCATAGCCGGCAAATTGATGCTTATCATATAACCCTCCTGATGCTTTAAAGGAGATGAAGCCTAAATGGCGGAGGAATTTTTTCATATCCCCAAGAGACACAAATGTACCATCGTCTATGCCTACACAGGCCCAATTCAATGAGACATACATAAGTTCTTCAAACAGTAATGACCTAGGCTCTCTGCCCCTCGTATAGCGTTTGAGATCAAATTGTTTCTTGATTTTTGCCAAACGTTCACTAGAACTGTCTCTACCTTCAGGTATCCCAAATCGTGGGGTGGATGTCCTCGGACCTGCTCCAGGGCTTGACTCTCGGGAGTCCGGGGGAGTCCTGTGGGGAGTCTTTGTGTCCGGGGTCTTTGTGTCATGTCCGCAGCCCTTCTTCACACGAGTAGTTATGCGGCCACGAATCTTCTCCTCTAGTAGCTCCACCTTTTCTTGTTCCTCCTGGGCGGCATCCATCTCCTCCAGGTACTCTAGGTATTCTACACGCGTAGGGAACTTAGCCTCTGGCAGCATCGTAGCCAAACTGGCGTTCAACTCTTCTTCAGTAGCGGCGGCTACCTCCTCAGCAGTCATTTTACCTGCGTCCAACCGTTTACTCCTCCTGGGTTTTATCGGTTCGTGCCCTTCTGAAGGCTCCTTTTTGCATGTTCGGCCTCTAGGCGGAACATGGTCAGTCCCACAGCGGTAGCACCAAGCGTCCGCCATAATCCAATGAACGAAGATAATTCCAAATAAATTTGAATTTGAATTATATATGTACAGCCGTTACAGCCTGCCTACACATGTAGAGCACCTGAGGAAGCGTCCTCCTGCTGCAAATTTTAAATCTGACTGTGGTTTGAATCCAGAGCGGCCGCTGGACGCTACCTATGCACACCATGTGGGTGAAAGCAGAACTAACCACCGGGTAACATACAGACGCGCGGGAAGGAGGTGTAACCCTCGTATATACCCATATAAATTCTGGGCCTTTATATAGTGAAATATGTTGTAGCTAGACAATGCTCGTGGTCCCCTGTCCAAACACTGCTGCCCTCTGGTGGAACTGTTATTTTAGTCTATGTATGGAAAATGCTGAACTTATTCCCTGACAGCCCAGCTTTAAGGGCTGCATCATGCATTTATTGTGTTACGCACTGTGGTGTCATGATGCATTCATGAATGCATCATGAATGATGCATAAATGGGAGCCCTGGCAGGTCACCACATGCATACGGGAGTGTATCGACCTTGTATGGTCCGTATGATGCTTCGATTTAGCACTGACGAGAACTGCATTCATGATGATAAAGAGTATACTGTGAAAGTACTTATAGTGGCAAAAAAGACTAATTCGCGGGTATTTATTCCATACTGTAGTACATAAGAATTTCGCGGATTTTCCATTTCCGTGAATATGGCGAAAATATATACCCAGCGAAATAAAGTACGACCACAGTATAGCACATTAACCCTTTAGGGGCGGCATAATGCATTATGCCTTGGTCTTCATGATGCATGAATGCAGCCATGGAGAGTAACAACTCCTCGCCAGTGCTGCATTCATGCATCATGCGAACTCTACAGGGTTAAGAGACCCCCGAAGGGTCGGCATGATGCACCAATGCAGCACCGGTGAGTTACTCCCCAGGGCTACATTCATGCATCATGACGACAAATACCGTAAAACCCCACCTTTAAGACAGATTTATTTTGGGATATTTTTTTCCTACAAGACGGATTTTTTTCCTAAAGAGGGGGGTCGTCTTAAAGGCGGGGTTTTGACAATTTTTATTTGGAAAAAGGCCCCCAAAAAGAAAAAAACATACCAACGAACTGGTAGCATATATTAACTTTTTCTTCATTGGTTTTGCAAGGTGACATGTATTGTGATGTAAAGACTATAGCTAATTCACGGAAAATCCATTGAAAATTATTATTTGGGTGACTTAGAGGGGGCCTGGGGTTGGCAGGACCCCCCAAAATCGGGGGTCGTCTTAAAGGCGGGGTTTTCCATTTTGTCATATCTTTTTTCTACAAGACAAATTTTTTTCTCTAGTTGGGGGGTCGTCTTAAAGCCGGGGTCGTCTTAAAGCCGGGGTTTTACGGTATCATCTTTTAGCGACATCCATCCTTACAGGGTTAAAGGGTTAGTACTGGACTCCTCTATAAGGTGGACGTGCCCACACCGACACCATCTCCAGCTCCTGCCCCAAGCTGGTCATTAAGCATCGTGACCTGGTGACCTTGTGACCTTGTAACATGGAGATAGCCATGTTCACTATTGTGTTGCCTCCTAAGGCAAAAAAAAGGTTTGTTTCAGGTCACCGGACCGACCCTATCATCATAACAGGGCCAACCCTACGTTTTTTTTATGCAATTTTGAAGAAATTTGTGTATTTTTACCTTTTCTTTGGTCAATTTTAGGGTCTCCGGAAAGGTTGGCTAGTACTTTAAAAAAAACAAAAAAAAACGACCTACCGACCCTGGATTTTCTTGCCATGTTACCCGAAACAAACTTTTTTTGGGGGGGGGGGGGGCTAAGAGTCGATAGGTCAGCTTTTTTTTTATTCTATGTTTTTTTTCAAACTTGAAAGTACTAACCAGCCTTTCTGCACTAGCGGGTACACAGGGGCCTGTACTCTGCACATTTAATAGTCTGTACTGTGGACAACTCGCTACCTTTTAACCTTTTCAGGATGGTGTGATACCTAAATGCATCATGACGACCAAGGGCATATTTTATTAAGGCAACATTTCGTCCTTAAAGGGTTACCGTATTCGACGTAATAAGCGCCCTGGGCGCTTAAAATATTATTTTGAGTGAAAAAATCAGCCTCAAATATTCATTTTAATAAGCACCCCCCATGGCTGTCATATACAGACCTCAGTGGCACCTAGAAGACCTCTTACACCCTTATTATTACTTCACACTTGGCTTGACCTTAACACCTGCACAGGTGTGAAGTGCTCCATGTTACACACAGGTAAGAAAATCAGTAACATAATTGTAGAAACACATAAACAATTCAGGGGGAAAATCTGAAAAAGGGGGGGGGCGCTTATTAGGTGGAGGGCGCTTATTACGTCGAATACGGTAAAGGACTACCTCTGATCTAACAAACAGGGGATAGGGTGCCAGAATGCATCAAGCCCGTGGACCTCCCAGGTCTGATCCCGAGCACCCAGTCTCCAACACCCACCCCAAAACTATACTATGGGCTGGGAGCAAACCTTATTGTGACTTTTGTGCCAGTATGGTGGCACAAAAACTTGTGTGTACTAGGGAATATACACCCAACTACAGACAGATTCTTATCTCGGCCAAAGGGGTAATTAAATTAGCGGGGGGCTACAGTGTAATTAACACCTGTACTTAACAGACGTAGTTAAAATACATTGGGTATGTTAGTCAATGTTTGTGTAGGGGCTAGGGTTATACGGGTATGTTATATGACGAGTGCTGTTGGATGTTGTGTTGCGAGCTCAGTCCGAACCCTTCAGTCCGACGGTAGGTGGCAGCACCTACCCCGGGCTTGGGGTATGGACAGAGGTCGCTATAGGCTTCCGGTCTGCGTGTGCGCGCGCAGGCTGGCTGCCTATATATACCCAGCATCTGGCGGTACTCGTCGGTTACTCTGAGCCACGCTGGCAAGGAGACCCTGTGATCAATACGGCTGATTAGCCTACTGACCCGTTCCGAACTCTATAGGGAGTTCGCACACATAGATACTGCTTGTCTAGGTTCTCTGAATAAACCTGATTTGCAACCTGTAACACTTGATCCGAACTGTGTCGACTTTGTTCTTTAATTGATACTCTACCAATATCATAAAGAGACAAAGTATCGTTTATTACACTGGTGCCGTGACCAGTTCTGAGTGAAACGCAGGTTAGCCTGTGCAGTAGCACAGACCTCCTGCTCTGGACGGAGCAGCGAGGTCTCCCGATGAGGCGTCAGCCTCATCCCCGGAGGGGTTAGATGCCGTGAAGGAGGCAGATACCCGCAGGAGTGCGAATGTTCCATCCAGGACAAGCGCATTTTTGGGACACCAGGGTCCCGGAATAACGAATTACTCATTAGATGAAATGAGCCTGTCAATGTTCAACGTTGGTGGGTCAAGATCAGCCGCTCCGAATCCACGGAGGGCTACTATCTTGGAGGAACGTCGTTTCGACGACATGAGAGAGGCCAGAATACAGGAGCGTGTGCAAATGGCCCAAATGGAGTTGTTGACCATTCAGAAACAGTCGAATGAATGGAAAAGCAGTCTGATTGCATTGGAAGGTGCAGTCACACATAGAGCTTCCAAAATCAAGGAGAAAGACGCAAGGCTTTCAACTTTGTTGGAGGAGAACGAGAAGCTGGTGCAATCACTTAGCAGGGTTCGAGTGGAGTTCGATCAGAAACAAGCTGATCTACAGGGACTCCGTTCCGACTTTGTTCAGGCGAACACTGATCTGAATCAGATTTGTGCGGCCCGAGATGCCGTCATCCATGAAGCAGAGGAGACCCGATCAGAACTTGTTCGGGACACTGAAGACTTACGGGAGGCTCGCCAAAGTCTACTGTCAGAATGTGACATTCTGAAGGCAAAAAGAACTTCTTTGGAGAAATTTTTGTCAGAGACCAGGGAAAGTATACAGGATAGCAGTACCTCGTATGCTTCCGCTGATAATGACAGTCCGAAAGGTCCTCATTACAGGAGTTTTACAGACACCCCAAATCTTCCTATGGGACGTGGGATGACTGTAGAAGGTGCCTTGTCTACTTCAACGCCAGGACGACCACTAAAGGTTGGCCGAGCAAGGGGTAGAGGTAGGGCGAGTGATTACTCACCTAGGGTGGGTATCAGTGGTATCCGGCCAATTCCGAAGCAGGTCTTTTCGGCTCCGACGGGTGTAAACACGGCGGGCAGGGGAAGGTCATTATCGGAGTTGGTGCGAAGTCCACGTTCTCAGTTGAAACTGGATGAGCAGCAACTGGATTCGGAACGCTTGAAGAAAGCATCCGAACAAGATAAGGCGGCCAAGACCGACTTAACTCCCTCGAGTTTGTCGCAATGGCGAGAATGCCAAGCAAACATACTGTTCAATGAACAGAAAAACTTGGAATTGGAGAGGCGAGATGTGTATCGCAAGCAGCAGGCTGCTCTTGAGCAGCAACAGGAACGCATGAAGGAAAATGCAGCCCTCGCTGAGGAATTAGCAGAGCAGGAGGCGGCGGTTTTGAGAGCTCGACAAGAAGGGCTCCGAGCGGCCGGTGAAGCTGCGAAAGCTAAATTGGCGGAGGCACAGCAAGAGGAGGAGGCTGATAGACAGGCCAAGGAACTGGAAAAAGAGAAAGCGGCGCATCAGCGATTGCTTGCTCTGGCCCAGCAGTGTCAGTATATGACTGACCAGGAGAAAAATTGGTGGTTCGCTCAAGGTGTGGACCCCACTAAGGATTTGGTGTCGTATGGTACCTACCAGACCTATCTGGAGAGGCAGAATAACGTGCCTACCAGAGGCGCTACTCCGGGGACGACTCCGGGCACAAAGAGTCCGAGGAGGGCTCCAAGGAGAACAATTCTGAGTACAGAGTTGCAAGAGTTGTACGATACAAACCCAGCAATAGCTGGGATCGGATTGCACAACGTGGGTACAGAAAAGGACGCCTCGGCTTCCATTTCTAAATGCCTGGCGATAACCTCTAAAATTAGGGGGTCATCCAACGCTGCTAGACGCATTGCTAGCGAGCCTTTTCCCTACTGGCAGAAAAACTCTTGGGAAGAGTGGTTGGGAGCCACCGTTGAGGACATCAACCTCAGTGGGTGGGATCAACAGGATGCAATTCCGTATGTCTGTAAGGGATTGCGCTTGGGAGATGGCCTGATGGCCGTGGAGCAGTGGAAAGATGAATGCGGACCCCGCGGCACTTTCAAACAACTGGTAGAGATCGGAACTATCCTATACGGAGACTCCGCTCGGATTGACCCGATGGTTGCTTTTAAGAAGCGAGTGCAAGGCAAGCACGAGGCCCCGAGGGTTTTCGGACTTGCACTGATGAGACTCCTGAAGAAGGTACATCCAGCTTCAGGAATCCATGATGCCTTATTCTCTAAGGAATTGTTCTCTCAGTTTGTTGCTGGACTGAGGGACCCAGAAATACAACATGTGGTGTATGATACCTGGAGAGCTGATACGTCATTAGATGACCTTTTTAAGGCCATCGACATACATGCTCTCAAGAAGTCACTGTTAGGGGACCGGGTGCCCACCCGGGCCTCGGCCATTATAGAGTGTTCTCCGGAGCAGTCTGATGGTTCGGGCAGTGAGGAAGAGGGGGCGATAGCTTCTGCAGCGCAGTTTAAGAGGAATGGGAATTCCTCTAAAACGCCGTGGAAAAATGGGAAGCCGGAAGGGGGTGGAAACCCTCCTCCGAAGAAGGAATCATCGGACCCAAAACCTCCGATAATGGACGCAGCGTTTTTCACATCGCTGTTTGAGAAGATGACGACTTCCATTCAGGGGGCTACACAGCCTAACAGGAGGAAGATCAATCGGCGGACCGCCAAGTGCTATAGGTGCCTGGAGATCGGTCACTTTGCTGCGGAGTGTACGGCTCCGACTCCGAAAGTTCCCGGGAAGGAGGGAAACTAGAGGGGGTGGTCCGAGAAGGCGAGCGGACGACCCCTGCATATGATGTACGCCAACATACCAGAGAGGTAGAGCCTAGTGAAATTCCGAAGGCAGGAAGGGAATCAGGGGTGGCTTCGAGCTTGAGGGGCTCGGATGCCGGCCTGGTTAACATTCCAGTCCAACAGTTGCCCGGCAATGAGGCAGGGAGGCCCATTACGGATCGGAACGAGGAAGTTGCGGCTGTCACAGACACCGTGTGGGTAGGGAGTACCCAGCTTTCCCCGGATCATCCATGTTTCGACCATTTGAAGAAACATGGCCTTGATTTGGCTGCTCCGAAGGATTTTAAACGCTTTACTGTAAACCCGTCTCCGCTGGGGGGGAGGCGGTGGTATGTGTCTGTTACTGTGGCCGGTAGAGCGGGCGAATTTTTAGTAGATACGGGAGCTAGCCACTCCTTTATCTCCTCTAACTTCTATGCTCTTATGCCGGATAGTCGTGATAACTTCAAAACGAGGGTAAACGCCTGTTCGGCCGATGGGTCAAGTATGCAGACGTATGGGCGCGCGTTCATACCGCTCCGAATTGGAGGGAAGGAGTATGTGGCTTCTCCCACCATTGCGGATATTGCAGACGACGGTATACTCGGATTGGATTTTTCGGCGTTGTATGACGGGGTCCTGAATCCGGGTACAGGGGTACTCCTGATAGAGCACCCGTACCGTGCGGTAGAGCAATGTGTGCTCCGACAAGTGTCGACAGTGGCAACGGTGGTCCAAACTGTAAAGATTCCTCCCGGACAGACGTGTGACGTGCTGGTCCGAAGCAAGGGGCTTAGGAGAGAGGAAGAGGCAGTTGTGGAGCCGGATGTGGCCATGTTGGGTAGTATCGGTTTGACGGGCATGGACACCCTGGTGGGTGATGGTGCTTGGACCGTTGTGCCGGTTTCTAACCCCGGGTTGGAACCGAAGTATCTAAGGAAAGATACAATACTGGGGAAGGTGTTCACCAGTGAGGCAGTGATGCCTGCTGGACAGGTGAGCATGAAGGGTGACCCTTCTCCGACCGTTCTGAGTGAGGGACTTGAGAAAATGATCTCCGAAACGGATTTGACGGATCGGAGGGATCTCGATTCCCTAAGGAGGCTGGTAGTGAAGTATCAGGATGCATGGCAGGTGGAGGGGGAGCCTTTGGGCCGAACCGACAAAGTGTTGCATTCTATCAATACGGGTGATGCACAGCCTTTCAAGATGCCTTACCGACGCTTGCCTTTGGGTAAGAAAGCGGTGGTAGAGGAACAAGTGAAGACCATGTTGGAACAGAAGGTGATCGTGCCTAGCACTAGCCCCTGGTCCAGCCCGGTCCAGATGGTTACTAAGAAGGACGGGTCTATCCGATTTTGTATCGACTATAGGCGCCTGAATGGGGTAACCAAGAAAAATGCATATCCTCTCCCCCGGATTGATGAGACTCTGGACTCCTTGGGTGGGAACCAATGGTTCTGCACCCTGGATTTGCAGTCCGGATATTGGCAGATCGGGATGAAGGAGGAGGATAAGGAGAAAACGGCTTTTACAAGTCACATTGGACTGTATCAGTTTGAGCTGATGCCCTTCGGGTTGTGCAACGCCCCGGCCACTTTTGAGGCTATGATGGAAACTCTTCTGAGTGATCTGTTGTGGCGCAAATGTTTGGTATACTTGGATGATGTTATTGTCTTTGGCAAGACTTTTGAAGAGTGTGCGTTGAACCTCGGAGAGGTTTTGGAGCGAATTCGGTCCAATGGCTTGACATTAAAGCCGAAGAAATGTGAACTTTTTCGGAAGTCCATGGTCTATTTGGGCCGGATCATCTCCACCGAAGGTGTGCAGGCTGATCCGGCTAAGTTGGAGACTGTGGAGACTTGGGAAGTTCCAAAAGGACCAAAGGATATCAGATCCTTTTTAGGGTTCTGTTCCTATTACAGGGACTTCATCCCCGGATTCTCTAGGGTGTCTCAGCCATTACAACGGTTGAGTCATTGGACTCCGGGGAGGAAAAAAGAACCCTTCCCATGGGGGATGGAACAGAATGAAGCCTTCAAAGAGATTAAGGCGTTGTTCCGAACCACCCCGGTGCTGAGATACCCTACGGAGAAGGGGCATTTCATCCTTGACACTGATGCGAGCAATGAGAGCATCGGGGCCGCATTGTCCCAAATCCAGGACGGAGTAGAGGTCCCGCTGGCGTTCGCTAGTAACAGTATGAACAAGGCACAGAGAAATTATTGTACTACCAAGCGAGAGCTGCTCGCAGTAGTGGTGTACACGAAGAAGTTTCGGCACTTCTTATATGGAGGGAATTTCACACTCCGTACCGATCATTCGGCCTTGAGATGGCTTCTTAATTTTAAGGACGCCGAGGGAATGATTGGTCGGTGGTTGAATCACCTCAGCGAGTTCGGACTGGAAAACTCTCATATCCAGCACCGAGCAGGCACGAAGCATATTAATGCTGACTGCCTGAGTAGACGTCCGGTACGCCGTTGTGTGCGTCCGGAGTGTGGGGATTGTGGTGCTCACAATGCTGTGGTAGCGAGTGTGCGTTTGCCTTATGATGGGTTGTTGCAAAACCTGTTGGATTGGTCCACCGACACTATAAGGACGTACCAGATGGCCGATCCTACCATAGCACGACTGAGGGAGCTTGTCCCTACTGGGGTCTGTCCAGTGAGACCCGAAATATCGCTGGAAAACCGTGAAATGCGACGTTTCTTGGCCCAGTTCCACGAACTGGAGGTCCGAGACTCGTTGTTGTGCAGGTGGAAGACTTGTCCCGGAAAGCGGAGGGTGTTACAAATGGTAATCCCTGCTGCTATGAGGAAAGACATCCTGTACTACTGCCACGGCCATTCCACTAGTGGGCATTTCGGGAAGAAACGCTCGTTGGAAAGGCTGAGTCGGAGATACTACTGGCCCGGCATGTCAGGCGACCTTTTAAGGTGGATCGAGACCTGTCCGGCCTGTTGTTTAGGCAAACCTGGTCCTGGATTAGGAAAATTGCCACTGCAACAAGAGCTATTCGGAGTGAGATTTGCTCGAATAGCTGTGGACATTATCAGTGGAGTTAAACCAACTCCAAAAGGTAATACGTGTATGATGGTGGTCTCGGACTACTATACGAAATACACCCGAGTGTACCCACTCGAGGATCATACCGCTGCTACTTGTGCGGAAGCATTGGTGAAGGGGTGGATCCTCCATTTGGGGGCTCCTTTGATGTTACATAGCGATCAAGGGAGAGAATTTGAGTCCAAACTATGGGCAGCTATGTGCCATCAGTTGGCTATATGCAAAACTCGGACCAATCCGTACCGACCACAGTCCGACGGGCAGGTGGAGCGGTTCAATCGGACCTTGATCCAGGTTTTGAAGCCATTAGTGAACTCCCATATGGATGATTGGGATGATCAATGCGAATTTGTGGTGCATGCGTATAACAATACGGTCCACACTTCGACAAATTGCACACCGAACCTCTTGGTGTTCGGAGAGGACTTGATCATGCCGGCGGATTTGGTATTCGGGGTGGTAGGGATCAGTCCGGAAGCACCATGTACGGTGCTATTTGTGGAATCTCTACGAGAGAGGTTCAAATTTGCCTACGAAACAGTTAGGGCTCATTTGCTCAAAGCTGCGAATTGGCAGAAGGTGGGTTATGACACCGGATTGAAGTTGCGACGATTCGTAGTGGGGGATAGAGTGATCCGCCTACACGAACCGCTCTGCAACGTCAAACTGGCGAATAACTGGGATGGACCACACACTGTGGTTAAATGTATCAGTCAAACGACTGTGTTGATTCAGTCTGAAGCAGGACGCATCCGGACGAGCCATGTGGCTCGGTTGCGTGCTTGGGCTGGAAGGGAGCTCACCCCGGAAACGGAGGTGGAGAAGGGAACTTCGGACGCTAAATTTGTACCTTTGGAGGGGGTGTCAGTGGATACCCCTAAGAGAGTGGTACAAAAGAAGCTCCGGAAGACCGTGAAAAAGAAAGTCTCGGCAGGCGAAGGAAGAAGGGCACGGAAAACTAAAATCAAGGCTGGAGTTTTAGTTAAGAACGAGTGTCCTTCGGCCAGGTTACGAGAGGTGGACGGGAAACCCGTTCGGCGAAGCCCAAGGCTGGTGGCTGGAGGGGCTGTAACCTAGCTTGTTTACACAACGAGTGTGGTGTCCTGTGTTGTCCTATATGTTATATGTATGTTACCAACAGGGGCGCTCAAAGTCAATATGAAAAGAATGTAAGAGTGCTCCCCGAGGGTGGTGGACGGATAATCCGGTGGGGTAATCTTCGATTTCCCATAAATATCCACTAATACTCCTGATGAGCTCTTTATTCGAAGTATATTTTGACTTTTGTGAGCCGCCTACGTAGCAGTGTGATCCCCCGAGCCCGAGCTGCGGGCGGGAAAGGTCGTGACCTGATTAAACAGTAATTGGGTCACACCGGGTAACGGGATCGCGTCCAATCACGCGAGACGCTGCGCATGCGCTTTGTTTTAAAAACAAAAGCGAGGGAACGCCATATTGATTTTGGGCTCGCCCCGGTCAATAGCGGTGTTGGTCGGCAGCGTGGAAGTTGGTGTTTTGGGCGGCTAGAAGAGGAGAAAAGTCAGTTAAAGAGTTGTAAGCAGTGAGTACTCTTTCCTGGTGCGTCTGAGGCAAAGAGGGAGACGGGGAACTAGTGTTTTCCCCGTCAAAACTCCCGTCGAAAGACACTTTGACGAAGTGAGGATGGCCGAGCAACAGCTCCGTCAATCCGAACTTTCCGGACACTCCGAGGTGGCATCCGCCACCGAGGAGGCAATGGGTGCTCAGAGCCCTAGTGGTGATGAGTTGAGCCAGACACTGTCGGAACTCCGTGTAGATCCGGCCGTGTCCCCGATCCGAAAGTCCCCGTCGCCGGACGGCAGCGAGGACTCCGGAGTGCTGCAAGGACTCGCCTACACCCAGGTAGCGGTGGATCCTTCCGAGACGACTGCACGTCCCTCCCGGATATGCAGTCTCAGCATATCACCGAACCTCAAGCAGACGGTTGCTCGCAAACTGTCTATGGGGAGTGGAAGTGATTCCGACACTTCACGTCCGAGGACGCGCGGTGGGAAGGGTGCTACCCGAGATCGGTCCAAGTCGGCCGATACTAAGGCTAGCACTAAGGCTATCAAACACTCTGGTGTGGGAAAGAAGCCTCCGGGAAAGGACGAGCCTAAAAAGCCCGCTCTGAAGAAGGAAAGTACTGCGAGTACAAAGAAGCCGGGTTCCAAGGCTGCCACTGCAGCGGCCTCCAAGGATCCGAAGACGGTGGACCCCAAGGCTCCTGCTACGAAGGCGCCTAAGGGTCAAAAGAAAGCTGATCCGAAGCCTGGAGCTAAGGACCAGCCAGGGAAGGGGCCGACGTCTGACAGCACTAAAACTGTCAAGACTCCGGGTCCCAGTAAGTCCAACCTACCGATTCCGGCCAAGGGGAAAGGTAGTGGGAAGGCAGTTGTAACAGCAGCTGCTCCGACCTCAGCCGTTGACGTGTTGTCCTTCTCGCGAGGGTTAGACAACAGCTCAGCAGTAGCTGCTACAGCCGCTGCGATGGCTAGTACGAAGGGACATGGGGGAGCCCGTCCGAAAACGGTAGTTCCCCCCCAGGCACCTCGGACCGAGGAAGCTATGGATACAGCATCCGCAGCCCATACGGTCCAGGTAGTGCAGGATGTGCTGTCTGGCATCACATTCAACCTCCCGACTCCCCTGGAGCCAAGGAAGGAAGTACCCGTTCGGGTGGAGTTACCTCCTCCAAAAGAGGTACCCGTCCGAGTGGATACTCCTCCACAGTCGACCGAGCCTGCTCTGGAACCATCCAATACCATGGATATTTCAGAGGAAGCCGGGAAACTGGATCAGGCTGCAGGTGGTGGTCCGACTGGATCGGGGGTGCAAATCCTCGCTCCACATCGGCATGACGCATGGGATAAGGAGGAAGCCGACGTCCCATCCCTGCTCCGAGGTGCGATCATCGAACAGATGAGCGCCACAGAGGTCAGATCCTTCGATCTGTTCCAAATGCGAACCTTCCGGGGGCTGGACGAGTTGTCTGCCAGGTTCCCGGCTTGGTTCCCAGATCGCCTAACGGCGGCAATGGAGGATCTTACCAAACATTCAGAGACGGCTCGCTTAGTTGCTGAGACCGAGGGACGTCCCGAACTTATCGCGGCCTTGGAGTACGACCTGCAAACTGCAGCGGAATTCAAGACCGTGCATGGCCGGCGGGAGAAGAGGAGACTTCTGACGCCAGCAATGAAGCTGGCTCGGAGTATGGAGCAGAAGACCAAAGAGTCCATTCTGGATGCCACTCTGGAGGGTGAAATGATCCAACAGAACACGGCCGCGGCTAGGTCTGCAGACACTAGTCAAATGGAAAAGGCCAATCGGAGGGACCAATACCTACGAGAGACCATCAAGGTGACCTCTCGGAAGGGGGGTCGATCCGACGAGGAGGTAGAAGCGGTTCTGAAGGGATTGGATGAAAATTCTCTCCCGGACGACGAACTTCAGGTTCTGGTCCGGAATGCACTCCGAGCCAATGCTGCAAGTGGGTTTAAATATTTTAAACCCATGTGTGTGAATGACTGTGTCAAGGACAAACGGGCCTCACACATTCCGGAAGAGGTGGGTCCTGACGGTCTCTCCGATGACGAGGAGTGGATTAAGACCGATCCACTCGAGAAGTCGGTACAGTTGTACCACTTTGAGCTCCTGGACAAGGTTCGCAATGGTAGTACCAAGTACCATTCAATCTTCCAGAAAGCTAAGTTGGCATGGGCTATGTCTAGATGGCATCCATTTAGCAAGTGCCCCTTTGAGCCTTGTCTCAACATCGACGAGACACTGGAAACGCCCCGAACTTGGCCTAGCAAGGTTCGGTACGCAAGACATGTTACCCGCTTTCATTTGCGTCACTACATGCGGTATGACTGCTTGAGTGTGGGTCCAAAGCAGAGCAAGGGTTGTCCGAATGGTGGCTGGTTCTACACTAGAGCCGATATCATCAGGCATCTTGCTAAGCAGCACGGGTTGGCTCTGGATGTCGCAGCGGAACGCATCCAGACAGCCCATCAGGAAGTCTACGCCCACTTCCCTCCAGTAGTGGGCCGGAACGAGAATCTCGAGGTGGATTTTGGCACCAACGAGAGAGGAAAGGTCCGGGTGTTTTACAAGGTAAACCCGGACGGCAACTACAACCGGGTTCCGGAAGGTGAGCTCTTCGATGAATTCGAGGAGTATCAGAAGCGTACCAGCACGCGAAAGGTGCGGCACGCTCAGAAGAGACCTAGTGGGTCTTCCGAACAGGCCAACTCTAAGAAGGCCAAAACGGATGAAAGGAAATCCGTTATGGAGAAGGCGGATCCGGGCTATAAAGGACCGGCATTCACCTCTCACACGACTGACTGGAAAAAGGGTCCCCAGGGCAGGCCACCTCGGTCTGAACCGGAGGATCCGAACTCCAGCACGATGGGGTCCTTCGCAGAGGAGTTCCCCGAAAGTAACCTGGTTCCGGGTGATGAGTCGCAGACTCTAACCCAGACCGGTAAGACCAAGGCTCCGGCAAAGAAAACGCCGAAGCCAGTTCAGACCCCGGATCTCCCACCCGAGACCGCAGAGGAGGGGCGTCTAGTCTTGCGACTGAAGAGCCCTCCTTCGTTCCCTCCCGCCGACTTCACTTCCTATGAAGCCGGACAGGAGGCCTTCGGTCAATGGCAAGACAATTTTCATCGATTGCTTGCTGGCCTGAGTCAGGAGGTGGCGATGTTGTCGTTAAACACGGTGCATCATCTCCATCAGAGGGAGGTCGCTACCCAGAAGGCAGCGGCTGCGGAGTCCGTACAGGAAGAGCGTGAAAACGCTCGGACTGAACGATGTGCTGCTAAAACCGAAAGGAAGAAGCAGAAGCTGGCAGTTAAGAACGCCGAGGAAAAGCTGGACCACGAACGTCGTCGGTTCCGGGACTGCTTCGCGCATGAAATGCACGAATGGGATGGAACTCGGGCTCAAATCGAGCTCTGGCTCCAGGAGCTGACTCTGGCGGAAGCAGCGTCGGACTCCGAGGAGGAGGAGGAGCCGGCTCCACCCGGTTCCGGAGACGAGTCGGGCTAGATCATCTTATTCTAGGAGCCGATTAGGAGAAAAGGGGGGGTATCCTAAGTATACCAACCCTACAAGCAAAACCCTGAGGAAGGGTTTAGGAGTGTCCGGGCAGAGGAACGCGGCAGGCTGGCTACGCAAAGATCCAGTCTGCCAGGTGGTACTGACGGAGGAGGACAAGGAGATCCGGAAGGGACGCTGAACTCGGGATTGGAGCACTTTACCAACATGGATCCGATACAGGATGTTTTTTTTATATAAACTATGGATATCAGGACCGAGTGCTCCTAATTATAAGTCCGAAGATCGCCTGGAGGCAGGACTATATATTTTTTTCTCTCTATTTATCATCTAAAAAGCTCCCGAGTATGAGCTATGAACTTTCTCGTTCCGGTGAGTAAGAGCTGAACGAAGTAGGTTCTGAAAGCCGGGCGGAATGCGACACCATCAACAGAGGATCCGGATCTTCGCTACAACACCACGTATGATGTCTTTTTGTAATAATACTTTAATATGTCTTTATAACTTTAAAAGAAGTGATATTGTTTATCACTTATAAGTATTATTCATTACGAGTTTAATTAGCTCGGGGTCCTGAAGGGACGAAATTTTTTTACTGTGATATTGTACTTTTTCAAGTGTTTGTATACTATATGTATAGATTAACTCCATCTATCCTAGGGAATGGGGCGTAATTGTCATTACGGTCTATATGTGTAGAAATGTGTGTAATTAATACCTTTTTGTGTTCAACAGTATACGTCATATTGTTTGTAAGGTATAACTTTAATAAACCCCTAAGGTGGTATTTATAAGATAATGCCAGTCCGAAGTGTTTTCGGACTTTAACCTTAATTAATTTTTTACCTCCCGGTTATTATCTGGTAGGGGGTAGTGTAGGGGCTAGGGTTATACGGGTATGTTATATGACGAGTGCTGTTGGATGTTGTGTTGCGAGCTCAGTCCGAACCCTTCAGTCCGACGGTAGGTGGCAGCACCTACCCCGGGCTTGGGGTATGGACAGAGGTCGCTATAGGCTTCCGGTCTGCGTGTGCGCGCGCAGGCTGGCTGCCTATATATACCCAGCATCTGGCGGTACTCGTCGGTTACTCTGAGCCACGCTGGCAAGGAGACCCTGTGATCAATACGGCTGATTAGCCTACTGACCCGTTCCGAACTCTATAGGGAGTTCGCACACATAGATACTGCTTGTCTAGGTTCTCTGAATAAACCTGATTTGCAACCTGTAACACTTGATCCGAACTGTGTCGACTTTGTTCTTTAATTGATACTCTACCAATATCATAAAGAGACAAAGTATCGATTATTACATTTGTAACCAAACCAGGGGCCCCGGGCGGGGGTGGGGGGGGGAACTCCTTTTTTTTTATTGACACGAGTGTGCGGCTGGATCCATGGCAACCCTTAACCCTTGCTTTAATAGGAACACTTTGGGGGGAAATTCTTATTTTTTTCACAGTATTTTGAAAATAACCTGCTCCTTTGGAGATGTTGGCAAAAATATGTCTCTGTTTAGAGAAATTTTGAAGTAAATGGACCCTTGCTTAGGGAGATTTTGGTAAAAATGGACCTATTTTTAGTTGTATTTTGAAAATGAATGGAGCTATTGGTAAAAATGGTGTCGATTCAGAGAAATTTTGGTTAAAATTGACCCTTGCTTAGGCAGGTTTCATAAAAGTTTACCCTTGCTTAGGGAATTTTTTCTTAAAAGTGGACCCTTGCTTTAATAGGAAGATTTTGTTGGAAAAGTGGCCTTGCCAGCCAGACACATGTGTATACAAAATATATTGAGTGCCCCCCCCCCCCCCCGCCGGGGCCCAACACTCCGACACTCTACCACTGAGTTAGCTGTACATAAGACAACCCTGCCGTACCTTACTGGATAGGTTCAGTGTGTGCTTAGGGCAGCAGTGACGCAGGATCTGACCCATACCTGTGGGTAAGGTGGGAGCTTGCTCCCAAACCATCCACATAGAACAGACGCTGACTTCATGTGTATGTGGGTAAGGTGGGAGCCTGCTCCCAGACCATCCCCATAGAACAGACGCTGGCTACATGTGTATGTGGGTAAGACGCTACCAGACCGTCCACATAGAACAGATGCTGGCTACATGTGTATGTGGGTAAGATGCTGCCAGACCATCCCCATTGAACAGACGCTGGCTACATGTGTATGTGGGTAAGACGCTACCAGACCGTCCACATAGAACAGATGCTGGCTATATGTGTATGTGGGTAAGATGCTGCCAGACCATCCCCATAGAACAGACGCTGGCTACATGTGTATGTGGGTAAGACACTGCCAGACCATTCCCATAGAACAGAGGCTGGCTACACATGTATGTGGGTAAGATGCTGCCAGACTATCCCCATAGAACAGACGCTGACTACATGTGTATGTGGGTAAGACGCTACCAGACCATCCCCATAGAACAGACGCTGGCTACATGTGTATGTGGGTAAGATGCTGCCAGACCATCCCCATAGAACAGACGCTGACTACATGTGTATGTGGGTAAGATGCTACCAGACCATCCCCATAGAACAGACGCTGACTACATGTGTATGTGGGTAAGATGCTACCAGACCATCCCCATAGAACAGACGCTGACTACACGTGTATGTGGGTAAGACGCTGCCAGACCATCCCCATAGAACAGACGCTGGCTACATGTGTATGTGGGTAAGATGAGAGCCTGCTCCCAGACCATCCACATAGAACAGACGCTGCCAGACCATCCCCATAGAACAGGGGCTGGCTACATGTGTATGTGGGTAAGATGCAGCCAGACCATCCCCATAGAACAGATGCTGGCTACATGTGTATGTGGGTAAGATGCTACCAGACCATCCACATAGAACAAAGGCTGGCTACATGTGTATGTGGGTAAGATGCTGCCAGACCATCCACATAGAACAGAGGCTGACTACACATGTATGTGGGTAAGACGCTCCCAGACCATCCACATTGAACAGACGCTGGCTACATGTGTATGTGGGTAAGATGCTCCCAGACCATCCCCATAGAACAGAGGCTGGCTACACTTGTATGTGGGTAAGATGCTTCCAGACCATCCCCATAGAACAGAGGCTGGCTACACGTGTATGTGGGTAAGATGCAGCCAGACCATCCCCATAGAACAGAGGCTGGCTACATGTGTATGTGGGTAAGATGCTACCAGACCATCCACATAGAACAGAGGCTGACTACACGTGTATGTGGGTAAGATGCTGCCAGACCATCCCCATAGAACAGAGGCTGGCTACACAGGTGTGAAGTGCTCCATGTTACACACAGGTAAGAAAATCAGTAACATAATTGTAGAAACACATAAACAATTCAGGGGGAAAATCTGAAAAAGGGGGGGGGCGCTTATTAGGTGGAGGGCGCTTATTACGTCGAATACGGTAAAGGACTACCTCTGATCTAACAAACAGGGGATAGGGTGCCAGAATGCATCAAGCCCGTGGACCTCCCAGGTCTGATCCCGAGCACCCAGTCTCCAACACCCACCCCAAAACTATACTATGGGCTGGGAGCAAACCTTATTGTGACTTTTGTGCCAGTATGGTGGCACAAAAACTTGTGTGTACTAGGGAATATACACCCAACTACAGACAGATTCTTATCTCGGCCAAAGGGGTAATTAAATTAGCGGGGGGCTACAGTGTAATTAACACCTGTACTTAACAGACGTAGTTAAAATACATTGGGTATGTTAGTCAATGTTTGTAACCAAACCAGGGGCCCCGGGCGGGGGTGAGGGGGGGGAACTCCTTTTTTTTTTATTGACAGGGGTGTGCGGCTGGATCCATGGCAACCCTTAACCCTTGCTTTAATAGGAACACTTTGGGGGGAAATTCTTTTTTTTTCACAGTATTTTGAAAATAACCTGCTCCTTTGGAGATGTTGGCAAAAATATGTCTCTGTTTAGAGAAATTTTGAAGTAAATGGACCCTTGCTTAGGGAGATTTTGGTAAAAATGGACCTATTTTTAGTTGTATTTTGAAAATGAATGGAGCTATTGGTAAAAATGGTGTCGATTCAGAGAAATTTTGGTTAAAATTGACCCTTGCTTAGGCAGGTTTCATAAAAGTTTACCCTTGCTTAGGGAATTTTTTCTTAAAAGTGGACCCTTGCTTTAATAGGAAGATTTTGTTGGAAATGTGGCCTTGCCAGCCAGACACATGTGTATACAAAATATATTGAGTGCCCCCCCCCCCCCCCCCCCGCCGGGGCCCAACACTCCGACACTCTGCCACTGAGTTAGCTGTACATAAGACAACCCTGCCGTACCTTACTGGATAGGTTCAGTGTGTGCTTAGGGCAGCAGTGACGCAGGATCTGACCCATACCTGTGGGTAAGGTGGGAGCCTGCTCCCAGACCATCCACATAGAACAGACGCTGACTTCATGTGTATGTGGGTAAGGTGGGAGCTTGCTCCCAGACCATCCACATAGAACAGACGCTGACTTCATGTGTATGTGGGTAAGGTGGGAGCCTGCTCCCAGACCATCCCCATAGAACAGAGGCTGGCTACACGTGTATGTGGGTAAGATGCAGCCAGACCATCCCCACAGAACAGACGCTGGCTACATGTGTATGTGCGTAAGATGCTACCAGACGATCTTCATAGAACAGACACTGGCTACATGTGTATGTGGGTAAGATGCTGCCAGACCATCCCCACAGAACAGAGGCTGGCTACACGTGTATGTGGGTAAGGTGGGAGCCTGCTCCCAGACCATCCACAGAGAACAGAGGCTGGCTACATGTGTATGTGCGTAAGATGCTGCCAGACCATCCCCATAGAACAGACACTGGCTACATGTGTATGTGAGTAAGGTGGGAGCCTGCTCCCAGACCATCCACATAAAACAGACACTGGCTACATGTGTATGTGGGTAAGGTGGGAGCCTGCTCCCAGACCATCCCCAAAGAACAGATGCTCGCTACATGTGTATGTGGGTAAGGTGGGAGCCTGCTACCAGACCATCCCCATAGAACAGACACTGGCTACACGTGTATGTGGGTAAGATGCTACCAGACCATCCACATAGAACAGAGGCTGGCTACACGTGTATGTGGGTAAGACGCTGCCAGACCATCCCCATAGAACAGACGCTGGCTACATGTGTATGTGGGTAAGATGCTACCAGACCATCCCCATAGAACAGAGGCTGGCTACATGTGTACGTGGGTAAGACGCTGCCAGACCATCCCCATAGAACAGACGCTGGCTACATGTGTATGTGGGTAAGACGCTGCCAGACCATCCCCATAGAACAGACGCTGGCTACACGTGTATGTGGGTAAGACGCTGCCAGACCATCCCCATAGAACAGACGCTGGCTACACGTGTATGTGGGTAAGATGCTACCAGACCATCCATATAGAACAGACGCTGGCTACACGTGTATGTGGGTAAGATGCAGCCAGACCATCCCCATAGAACAGAGGCTGGCTACACGTGTATGTGGGTAAGATGCTGCCAGACCATCCCCATAGAACAGAGGCTGGCTACACGTGTATGTGGATAAGGTGGGAGCCTGCTCCCAGACCATCCACATAGAACAGAGGCTGGCTACATGTGTATGTGCGTAAGATGCTGCCAGACCATCCCCATAGAACAGACACTGGCTACATGTGTATGTGGGTAAGGTGGGAGCCTGCTCCCAGACCATCCCCATAGAACAGACACTGGCTACATGTGTATGTGGGTAAGGTGGGAGCCTGCTACCAGACCATCCCCATAGAACAGAGGCTGACTACATGTGTATGTGGGTAAGATGCTCCCAGATCATCCCCATAGAACAGAGGCTGGCTACATGTGTATGTGGGTAAGATGCTACCAGACCATCCACATAGAACAAAGGCTGGCTACATGTGTATGTGGGTAAGATGCTGCCAGACCATCCACATAGAACAGAGGCTGACTACACGTGTATGTGGGTAAGACGCTCCCAGACCATCCACATTGAACAGACGCTGGCTACATGTGTATGTGGGTAAGATGCTCCCAGACCATCCCCATAGAACAGAGGCTGGCTACACTTGTATGTGGGTAAGATGCTTCCAGACCATCCCCATAGAACAGAGGCTGGCTACATGTGTATGTGGGTAAGATGCTGCCAGACCATCCCCATATAACAGAGGCTGACTGAGGCTGCCTGGCGGGCGTGTCACTATGCGACACCCACTGACCTTGGCGTACATCCACATCTTGTCACCTGGGGGGCATACACCACACCTACAGGACAGGCACTCCACTACACTGCTATGGAGGATTAACTAGTCAGACATCCATAAACCAACCATCCCCGATTCAGGGATAATATGTCCGTGTGCTCAGCCAGCCAGATTATTGAAGCAGATTTACAGACTTATGTATAGGAACTGGCCCGGACAAAAGCAGCCGAAGAATCGAGGATGTTGGATTATCGAAGGCGGGATGATCGAGGTGTCACAGTACATGATTTTGGTGATTGGAGGAGTTTTACTTGTGAGATGTCGTCCCAAGGTCTACCTGTGATCTAACCCACACTCAAGGAGCTACAGATGAGTGGGCAGGCTGGGCAGTATTGTACTTAAATCATACTTGCACTAGGATATTTGGGCATGATTAAATCATACTGTCTTTACTATGGAGAATCAAGTGAAAACAATTCCAATATAGAGTGAAAAACAACTCCAATATTCAGTGAAAAACAACTTCAGAATTGCGTGAAAAACAACTTCAATATTTAGTGAAAAACAACTTCAGTATCAAGTGAAAAACCACTTCAATACTCAGTGAAAAAACCACTTCAATATAGAGTGAAAACCACTTCAATATTCAGTAAAAGACAGCTTCAATATTCAGTGAAAACCCACTTCAGTATTCAGTAAAAAAACAGCTTCAATACTCAGTGAAAAACAACTTCAATATTGAGTGAAAATTGAGTGAAAAACAACTTGAGTATTGAGTGAAAAATAATTTCAATATTGAGTGAAAAACAAATTTAATATAGAGTGAAAAACCACTTCAATATTCAGTGAAAAACAACTTGTATGTAACCGGGATTAGTGAGCTGTATTATATGCCACACCCAGACTATACGGCACTAGCACATTGGGCTATGGAGGCCGCCATCTTGACTCAGACCAATACATGTATTCTGGTTAGGCCCCAACTCCAGAGCAGTGCATCATGGGTGAATTTCTCATCAGTCCCTTTGTTCTAGGTGTGAGAGGAGGGGATTAGCTTGGTGAGAAGATGGGTGTGTAGACTACCTGAGGTAGCAGGTTATATGCTACCGTAAAACCCCTCCTTTAAGACGGCCCCGCCTTTAAGACGACCCCCTACTTTCAGAGAAAAATCCGTCTTGTAGAAAAAAGACTTAAAGATTGTTCTCTCTTTGATCCTACATAATAAAACCCCGCCTTCAAGACGACACCCTACTTTTAGACAAAAATCCGTCTTGTAGGAAAAATAAATGCCAAAAAAAATCTGTCTTAAAGGCGGGGTTTACGGTAGTCCCATATAAGGAGTACATGCAACCTGGGGGTGGCTATGGACCATACCGGTAGGATAACACTGACCTTGGTACCGCTCTATTTAGTACAGTGCCCAATAATATAAGCGTAGATATTTTTCGCAAAGTAAATTTTTTTGCGAATTTACTTAAGAAGTGCAATTTCATATGGTGTATTTAAATTCTCGATTTTTTGAATATTTTAGTAGTATAACAATACTGGATGAATATTCACTTTGTACATATTTTCGCGGATTTTTGATTTCCGTGAAATTCACAAAAATATGTCAAGCGCAAAAATATCTATGTATACAGTGGTCCTGTAGTCTCTACTGTAGGTGTGGGGGTTAGAGCAGCAAGCAGTAAGGGAGTGTTCATTTATTAATTACGGGGGGTGGGGGGGTTGTGAGATTTGGCGCGGAGGGGTGAAAACTTTTAACGCCCCCCCTCGAGAGCGTGTAGAGCGTTTAAAGCTTTTGCTGAAGGCGGTGAAAATTTTTCGCCCCCCACCCCCACCTTTGAACTATAGTAACACGCTAGCTCTTTTGCTTAAAAGGGGCTGAAATTTTTACGCAACCCCCCTCAGGAGGGGTTGGACATTTTTACGCCTCTCCCCCCCTGTGACTAATAAATGAACACTCCCTAAATAGAGGCTGTGCTACAAGCTAATATATATATATATGATACCTTTTAAAAAACCCAGTCACACTTGGCTGACCCCACAGCAGATGTCCTCCACCACCTAGATTAAGGGAGTGGTCTTTTTTTTAAAAAGTGTTTTATTGGGTATCATTGGATTCGGCGCATTGCCGTTCTGCCTCCAAGTCCCCTTTCTCTTTTTGTAGGGATCTTGAAGTAGAACAACTTACAGTCATGCCGGTCTATATATATAAAGAAAGTTACAGATTCATGGGCTAACATAAACATATTTACTACTGGCGTTATAAAATTGATGAGATGAGATGAGGGGATGTCGTCAAATAATACTGTTACAAATACAGGGGATGAGTATATCTAATATTGTGCTACTTACATGAAACAAGTATTATAGTTTCTTTTTATCAACAGGGGGGGGGTTGGTGAATTTGGGGGGGGGGACCAAAAAATTTTGGACCCCTTGAAGGGGGGGACCAAAAAAATTTGGACCCCTCTTGAGGGGGGGACCAAAAAAATTACACCCCTTTTTAGCGGAAAAGCCCGCGCATTACTATAGCTCAAAGGGGTCAGCCACACTCAATTTCAACCTGCTGGAGGTGGGGACCAAAAAAATTTCGACCCCTCTCGCGGGGGGGACCAAAAAATGTTCGACCCGCTCGCGTGGAAATCCACCGACCCCCCCCCCCCCCCTGTTGTTAAAAAATGACCACTCCCTAAGTATCATCCCTCAAGGTCGGCCGTTCGGAGATTGACGTTATCCAGGGTAACTTTACCATGACAACAGCATGCGTTAAATAAGACGTCAAAATGGCCGCCACTTCAGATTTATTGACGTATCGGGCTAGAAATCCATTAATTACACATTTAATAAGCCCCAATCACATGGGTTTTGGTGTGATCGACTTTGGTAAAACTTTATTCTATCTAATAATCAGAAAATAGTTACAGTACATAGTGTTCCCTTTGTGATCGAGCAATCACTCCTCCTTTGAATGGGGGGGTTCCAAGCAGCTCTGTTCGGGAGAGGATCGGACGAGTACACAGAGCTGCTTATATGGCACCTGGCCGTTGATCGCAGCACCACTTGTGCTAAGTTAAGAACCTTCAGTACAGGCCCTTGGCCACTAGGTAGAGCAGCTAACCGGGGGCTATGACATCACAGGGCAGGCCACTATTGCTTCTGTCTGAAGTGGTTCCCAGGACTTAGCCCTTCAGTGAGTAGGCCTAGTTACTGAGGGCCAATGCTTTTCACATGTCTTTAGGGTGACACAGACTCAAGCAATCACTATCCTGACTTAGGGCCCATCTAGAGGCAACCAAAGGAAGCACCAGGGGTTGGACATGGCCGCGCCCATGGCCTAACCCCTAGGAGCCCTATACTACTAATTTAACAGCATCAGGACGCAGGAAGGAATCGCGCACCAACCCAACATACGGGTCTCCCACTGGGTACTTTCCCATTCCTTCAACATTGAACATGCAGAAATTTAATTCATATCTAATTTTAGAAATATTTTCATGCGCTTATCTCGCTGGGAATACCCTTCCCGAGCTTGGACATGTTTGTTTAATTGATACGATAAGTATTAAAGTGTCCAGACCCAAAATATTGAGACGCCCCATTGGTTTAGCACTAACGATGCCCGAGGATAATGGGCGATAATGTGACGTAATAAGCAGTGCGCCGTCTGGTGAGGAGCGGGAGCACTGCTGGTAGTTCCTTAGTATAGAGGCTACCCAGTAGGGTTCTAACACGTTCCTCCAGTGGAGCCTTTGGATGGAGGCAGCCATCTTGTAGGACACCACATCTCGTACCCATTCTCATCCTAGGAGTGAGATTCCATGAGATTCCAATTGTCTCTGGCCAGCTTATCAGTGTTATCTTAGGGTAGATAGCCAAGCTGTGAGAGATAAGGGCTGCACAGGTGTGAAGTAGCTCCACTCAGTCATGGTTCAGTGACTCTCCCTTCACTCTCCACACAGATGTTTGGCCACTCTCCAAGCAGAATTCAATTCTTTAATTCTTATCTATTTCAGTTTTATGATAAGAAATTCAAAAATCTGAATTGTTAGATGCATACAATATGGTATTCAGATGCCATGCATGCAAAAACCATACATTAATTGATAAAAAATACACTGTGAGAAGTGGCCAAAGTAGAGTATACAAAGAGGCCAAGTAGATGGTTGTCCTACCATTTAGATCTGCTGTGTGCCACTAGGTGGCAGCACCCCATAACGTGTTAGAGCCTAGTACCCAGACAGCAGCATGGTACAGCGGGTGTACTGGGGCATGCTGCTCTAACCCCCACACCTACAGTAGAGACTACACCCAGACAGCAGCATGGTACAGTACTGGGGCATGCTGCTCTAACCCCCACACCTACAGTAGAGACTACACCCAGAGAGCAGCATGGTACAGCGGGTGTACGCGGGCATGCTGCTGGGCTTCATGCTGGGATGTCTGTGGACGTGGACCTCCATGCAGGTCTTTGTAGGACCTCACGACCTCACCGCAACACACGCACGGGCCGCGGTGGGAGAGCTCACGCAGGGAGGGGAGCAGGCACAGGGAGAGCATCAGGATGAAGGAGTGCATCAGACACACGGAGTGCATCAGGATGAAAGAGTGCATCAGGCACAGGGAATGCATCAGGTACGAGGAGTGCATCAGGCAAAGGGGGTGCATCAGGCAAAGGGGGTGCATCACATAGTTGGAGTTCACCATGACATAGCAATTCACAAACGGGGAGTCATCCATCCTCGGGGTGGGATCCACCGAGAAGGGATCGACCTTGAACCCCAACCAGAGCTGAATCTGCCGGACAGGTGGCCGGATGAGGCAGCACTACACCCCGCAGGTGCCGACCAGACAGCAGGAAACAAGATGGCCGCTAACAAAATGGCCGCCGACCAGACGGCAGGAAACAAGATGGCCGCTAACAAAATGGCCGCTGACCATACAGCAGGAAACAAGATGGCCGCTAACAAAATGGCCGCCAACCAGACGGCAGGAAACAAGATGGCCGCCATACAGACGGCAGGAGACAAGATGTCCGCTAACAAAATGGCGACTAACCAGACGGCAGGCCCAACACGGCGGGTTGTCATCTACACGTTACACAGGTCAGGCTCCACATGGGTTGGGGACATGTTCAGTCACCGACCTGACGTCTTCTACATGTACGAACCCTTCCAGCTCTACCCCTTCCATGTAGGCACCTTAGTCCTATCTAGTTTAATGCTTAACATATTCGACGTAATAAGCGCCCTGGTTGCTCAAAATATTAATTCTAGAAAAGAAACGGCCTCAAATATCCATTTTGATAAGCGCCCCCATGATTGTTTTATACAGACTACTGACACAGCTCAGTGGCCTCTACTCAGCCCTACACATGAAGCAAATCGGGAAAAAAAAAGTCTTAAAAATGTGGAGGCGCTTATTAAGGGGAGGGCGCTTATTACATCGAACACGGTATAAGTTATTCATTATTTTGGTCTCGATATGGATATGGGTTATGGGATATATGTCAGAATACCAGATAGATTTAACACGGAAAAAACAAGCATGTTTTGTGGCTTGAACTGACTGGTTTAATTACAGTAAATAAGGAATGAGATGCGGGGTGCGAGAAGGGATCGGGAGCCATGATTCTTTCTGTATAGAAGTATACTATGTCTCTTTTCTCAGACTCCATAGTGTCAAGGCCGTATTTGGTAAAACATAAACATTGATACCTCTGATACTGGTGACATGCCTACTTCCAGATTCCCGGTAAGCAGGAGTTAATTAACCGTGTGGGTGAGTCCTTCCTACGGAGCGCGCTGCACTGTGACCTCTCCCCCCTGTACACCGACATCTACCAGCGCTACCCGACCCCCGGCGCCCTCCGCCTCTCCAGGTGGGGCCCCATCTCCCTCTGCTACCAGCAGCAACGCAACAAAACCGGTAAAAAGCTGCCCCGGCGTCGTCGCGTCCTGAGTCAGGGGTACGAGTGTACGTGTACCGACAACTGCTACAACCCTGAGCGTGTTCGGGAGCGGTGCGCGGGGACCCCCGGTGTCATCATCAAGGTGGTGACCCTTAAAGTGAGTACCGTAAAACCTCATGTAGAAGCCGCGGCTAGTACGTGAATCAGATCGCTGGTGCGGCTTATAGGATCAGCACAGAGTCCAGGTGCAGCTTATACGCGAGTTTTTGCTCCTATAGTACAGTACTAAAGCCACCCTATTCAGATCGCTGGTGCGGCTTATAGGATCAGCCCAAAATCAGGGTGCGGCTTATACGCGTGTTAGGCTTATACGCGAGGTTTTACGGTACCGTAAAACCTCGGTTATGAGATAAATTTTATTTGGTGTTTTATTTTCTGAAAGCCGATTTTTTTATAATTTGGCTTATAGGTGGGGTTTTAATACATTAAAATAAAGAGGAAACGATTTCTAAAGCTATTTTGTATAGGACAATTTTTTTTCTCAAGTTGGGGGTTCGGCTTATAGGTGGGGTCGTCCTATAGGTGGGGTTTTACTGTATATTCAGTGAGACGGGTGCAAAAATTAATTTCACGAAAATCTTGTTCAGGGTGTTCATAATGATCATACTTCATTTGCTACACATTTCCTCTATTTTTGCCTTTTTTGGACATATGCCTCAAATCTAAAGCCAAGGTGCACATTTTGGAGGACACCCATTTTGGAGGGCACCCATTGAAGTACAAGTCTCTAGATTGGTAAGTCCAACTAAAGTGAGGGGTGCCATTTTTCCAAACCAATGATCGCATAGAATCTGATTGGTAGTAGAGTCTCAGCCATGACTACCCTTCCTTGAGCCATCACTGCCCATGGATAACAGCTGATAAGGCCAAAAAAAAGAAAGGTTTGTTTCAGGTCACCCGACCGACCTTATCCACACAGGGCCGACCCTACTCTTTTTTTATGCAATTTTGGAGAATATTTTATATTTTTATACTTTTTTGGGGTCAATTTTAGGTTTTAAAAGATTATGGATTTTTTCCCCCCATTTTTACACATTTTTGTTACAGAGGGGCTGTAAAAAAAAAGAGTTTAAAAAAAAGAAAAATCCGACCTACCGACCCTAGATTTTCATCCCATGTTACCTGAAACAAACCTTTTTTTTTATTTGGCCTAATCAATCATCCTATCAGAATGGTATTGTCACAACAACTTTTATTAATATTCACAAAATTTATTTTTCTGCTGTCTTAACGTTCAGAACCTGAGTAGCCTGGTACCGTTGATGCAGGAGGGGGTGCGTGTGATACACCTGGTACGCGACCCGCGCGGACAGATCGACTCGATCCGACACCACGCCGGGTTCTTCGACCTGTACCGCACCATGAGTACAAAGCAACGAGCCATACACATCTGTCAGGTGAGTGTACCGGTAATTTTGTGTTTTTAAATTTTATCTTAGGCCAAAAAAGAAAGTTGTGTTACAGTAGAATATGGCTAGAAATAAATATGATCGGTATGGCTTATAGATAGTGTCGCTACCTATAAGCCATACCCTCACTTTGTGCTGATGCTACAATCTGTCTGTCTAACTTGGGTACTAGCCGCGGCTTATATGCGAGGTTTTATGGTTATTATATGAAAAGGCTTGATCTGCTAAAGCAGAATTGAGAAAACAAGGGCAATGTAAAAACTGTCGAGTCATGCTAATCTAATATCATTCAAAATGGCGACCATTTATTATGAGAATGTATCAAATATTTCAATGTAGTTTTGCTTGGAAACTAAACGGTGAACTTCATTTAAACTTTCACCTTCTATTTGGTGGAACATTTTCAACGCAATTCAGAGACAATACATGGTATTACTTCAAGCATTTCATGGTATTCTCATTTTTATTTTGATAAATGTTCATAGGATCCTGAGCTGATGGGGAAAGTCTTAATTAAGACCCCTATTTTTTTTTTCACACAAAAGCATTTATTTCTTGCTTCCTGCAGGTGTTGAGGGAGGGGCTGCGGGAGTCACGTGACCTCTTACAGCACGACCCACTCCTACACAACAACTACTGCCGGGTGCGCTACGAGGACATTACCCACAACCCCCTGCGGTACCTCGACAAACTAACGAGCTTCGCGGGGCTCGAGTCGAGTCGGGAAGCCATGACGTGGCTACAGGGGGCGAGCGTCAAAAAGGGGACTAACGTGACGTCATACACAACGTCGCGGAAGTGGCGCGCCTCTATAGCGTACCGTGACGTCACGACGATAGAGGCGGTATGTGGGGACGTGCTCCGCACTATGGGGTACCAGCCGGCCGGGTCGCTGCCACTCCTACGTGACCTGACACACTCCCTGCACGGGACACCCACACACCCCGCAGGGTGGTTGTAGGGTCGCTGCCACCCCTACGTGACATGGACTACTCCCTGCACCCACACACCCCGCAGGGTGGTTGTAGGGTCGCTGCCACCCCTACGTGACATGGACTACTCCCTACACCCACACACCCCGCAGAGTGGTTGTAGTGTCGCTACCACCCCTACGTGACATGGACTACTCCCTGCACGGGACACCCACACACCCCGCAGGGTGGTTGTAGGGTCGCTGCCACCCCTACGTGACATGGACTACTCCCTGCACCCACACACCCCGCAGGGTGGTTGTAGGGTCGCTGCCACCCCTACGTGACATGGACTACTCCCTACACCCACACACCCCGCAGGGTGGTTGTAGGGTCGCTGCCACCCCTACGTGACATGGACTACTCCCTACACCCACACACCCCGCAGAGTGGTTGTAGTGTCGCTACCACCCCTACGTGACATGGACTACTCCCTGCACCCACACACCCCGCAGGGTGGTTGTAGTGTCGCTACCACCCCTACGTGACATGGACTACTCCCTACACCCACACACCCCGCAGGGTGGTTGTAGTGTCGCTGCCACCCCTACGTAACATGGACTACTCCCTACACCCACACACCCCGCAGGGTGGTTGTAGGGTCGCTGCCACCCCTACGTGACATGGACTACTCCCTACACCCACACACCCCGCAGGGTGGTTGTAGTGTCGCTACCACCCCTACGTGACATGGACTACTCCCTACACCCACACACCCCGCAGGGTGGTTGTAGGGTCGCTACCACCCCTACGTGACATGGACTCCTCCCTACACCCACACACCCCGCAGGGTGGTTGTAGGGTCGCTGCCACCCCTACGTGACATGGACTACTCCCTACACCCACACACCCCGCAGGGTGGTTGTAGTGTCGCTGCCACCCCTACGTGACATGGACTACTCCCTACACCCACACACCCACACACCCCGCAGGGTGGTTGTAGTGTCGCTACCACCCCTACGTGACATGGACTACTCCCTACACCCACACACCCACACACCCCGCAGGGTGGTTGTAGTGTCGCTACCACCCCTACGTGACATGGACTACTCCCTACACCCACACACCCCGCAGGGTGGTTGTAGGGTCGCTGCCACCCCTACGTGACATGGACTACTCCCTACACCCACACACCCACACACCCCGCAGGGTGGTTGTAGGGTCGCTGCCACCCCTACGTGACATGGACTACTCCCTGCACGGGACACCCACACACCCCGCAGGGTGGTTGTAGGGTCGCTACCACCCCTACGTGACATGGACTACTCCCTACACCCACACACCCACACACCCCGCAGGGTGGTTGTAGGGTCGCTACCACCCCTACGTGACATGGACTACTCCCTACACCCACACACCCACACACCCCGCAGGGTGGTTGTAGTGTCGCTGCCACCCCTACGTGACATGGACTACTCCCTACACCCACACACCCCGCAGGGTGGTTGTAGGGTCGCTGCCACCCCTACATGACATGGACTACTCCCTACACCCACACACCCCGCAGGGTGGTTGTAGTGTCGCTGCCACCCCTACGTGACATGGACTACTCCCTACACCCACACACCCCGCAGGGTGGTTGTAGGGTCGCTGCCACCCCTACATGACATGGACTACTCCCTACACCCACACACCCCGCAGGGTGGTTGTAGTGTCGCTGCCACCCCTACGTGACATGGACTACTCCCTACACCCACACACCCCGCAGGGTGGTTGTAGGGTCGCTACCACCCCTAGGTGACATGGACTACTCCCTGCACCCACACACCCACACACCCCGCAGGGTGGTTGTAGTGTCGCTGCCACCCCTACGTGACATGGACTACTCCCTACACCAACACACCCCGCAGGGTGGTTGTAGGGTCGCTGCCACCCCTACGTGACATGGACTACTCCCTGCACCCACACACCCACACACCCCGCAGGGTGGTTGTAGTGTCGCTACCACCCCTACGTGACATGGACTACTCCCTACACCCACACACCCCGCAGGGTGGTTGTAGGGTCGCTACCACCCCTACGTGACATGGACTACTCCCTGCACCCACACACCCACACACCCCGCAGGGTGGTTGTAGTGTCGCTGCCACCCCTACGTGACATGGACTACTCCCTGCACCCACACACCCCGCAGGGTGGTTGTAGTGTCGCTACCACCCCTACGTAACATGGACTACTCCCTACACCCACACACCCCGCAGGGTGGTTGTAGGGTCGCTGCTACCCCTACGTGACATGGACTACTCCCTGCACCCACACACCCCGCAGGGTGGTTGTAGGGTCGCTGCCACCCCTACGTGACATGGACTACTCCCTGCACCCACACACCCCGCAGGGTGGTTGTAGTGTCGCTGCCACCCCTACATGACATGGACTACTCCCTACACCCACACACCCCGCAGGGTGGTTGTAGGGTCGCTGCCACCCCTACGTGACATGGACTACTCCCTACACCCACACACCCCGCAGGGTGGTTGTAGGGTCGCTGCCACCCCTACGTGACATGGACTACCCCCTGCACGGGACACCCACAGACCCCGCAGGGTGGTTGTAGGGTCGCTGCCACCCCTAGGTGACATGGACTACTCCCTACACGGGACACCCACACACCCCGCAGGGTGGTTGTAGGGTCGCTGCCACCCCTACGTGACATGGACTACTCCCTACACCCACACACCCCGCAGGGTGGTTGTAGGGTCGCTGCCACCCCTACGTGACATGGACTACTCCCTACACCCACACACCCACACACCCCGCAGGGTGGTTGTAGGGTCGCTACCACCCCTACGTGACATGGACTACTCCCTACACCCACACACCCCGCAGGGTGGTTGTAGGGTCGCTACCACCCCTACGTGACATGGACTACTCCCTGCACCCACACACCCACACACCCCGCAGGGTGGTTGTAGGGTCGCTACCACCCCTACGTGACATGGACTACTCCCTGCACCCACACACCCCGCAGGGTGGTTGTAGTATCGCTGCCACCCCTACGTGACATGGACTACTCCCTACACCCACACACCCCGCAGGGTGGTTGTAGGGTCGCTGCCACCCCTACGTGACATGGACTACTCCCTACACCCACACACCCACACACCCCGCAGGGTGGTTGTAGGGTCGCTGCCACCCCTACGTGACATGGACTACTCCCTGCACCCACACACCCACACACCCCGCAGGGTGGTTGTAGTGTCGCTACCACCCCTACGTGACATGGACTACTCCCTACACCCACACACCCCGCAGGGTGGTTGTAGTGTCGCTACCACCCCTACGTGACATGGACTACTCCCTACACCCACACACCCCGCAGGGTGGTTGTAGTGTCGCTACCACCCCTACGTGACATGGACTACTCCCTACACCCACACACCCCGCAGGGTGGTTGTAGTGTCGCTGCCACCCCTACGTGACATGGACTACTCCCTACACCTACACACCCCGCAGGGTGGTTGTAGGGTCGCTGCCACCCCTACGTGACATGGACTACTCCCTACACCCACACACCCCGCAGGGTGGTTGTAGTGTCGCTACCACCCCTACGTGACATGGACTACTCCCTACACCCACACACCCCGCAGGGTGGTTGTAGGGTCGCTGCCACCCCTACGTGACATGGACTACTCCCTACACGGGACACCCACACACCCCGCAGGGTGGTTGTAGGGTCGCTGCCACCCCTACGTGACATGGACTACTCCCTACACCCACACACCCCGCAGGGTGGTTGTAGTGTCGCTACCACCCCTACGTGACATGGACTACTCCCTACACCCACACACCCCGCAGGGTGGTTGTAGGGTCGCTGCCACCCCTACGTGACATGGACTACTCCCTACACCCACACACCCCGCAGGGTGGTTGTAGGGTCGCTGCCACCCCTACGTGACATGGACTACTCCCTACACGGGACACCCACACACCCCGCAGGGTGGTTGTAGTGTCGCTACCACCCCTACGTGACATGGACTACTCCCTACACCCACACACCCCGCAGGGTGGTTGTAGGGTCGCTACCACCCCTACGTGACATGGACTACTCCCTGCACCCACACACCCACACACCCCGCAGGGTGGTTGTAGTGTCGCTGCCACCCCTACGTGACATGGACTACTCCCTACACCCACACACCCCGCAGGGTGGTTGTAGGGTCGCTGCCACTCCTACGTAACATGGACTACTCCCTACACCCACACACCCCGCAGGGTGGTTGTAGTGTCGCTACCACCCCTACGTGACATGGACTACTCCCTACACGGGACACCCACACACCCCGCAGGGTGGTTGTAGGGTCGCTGCCACCCCTACGTGACATGGACTACTCCCTACACCCACACACCCCGCAGGGTGGTTGTAGTGTCGCTACCACCCCTACGTGACATGGACTACTCCCTGCACCCACACACCCCGCAGGGTGGTTGTAGTGTCGCTACCACCCCTACGTGACATGGACTACTCCCTACACCCACACACCCCGCAGGGTGGTTGTAGGGTCGCTGCCACCCCTACGTGACATGGACTACTCCCTACACCCACACACCCCACAGGGTGGTTGTAGTGTCGCTACCACCCCTACGTGACATGGACTACTCCCTACACCCACACACCCCTACGTAACATGGACTACTCCCTACACCCACACACCCCGCAGGGTGGTTGTAGGGTCGCTACCACTTCTACGTGACCTGACCCACTCCCTGCACGGGACACCCACACACCCAACCGGCTGGCTATAGCCCACACCGCATGAGCTAGGCCTAAAGATTTGTAACATAGCCAAAAATAAATAGGGTCAGTAGGCCTTTTTTATTTCAAATTTAAGCATTTTTTTTGGTCAAAAAGGTGATCGCCAAAAATGTTTTTAAAATCCTAAAAAACTGAAGAAAAAAAAGTTTTAAAGAAAATTAGGGTCGGCGCTAAATATGTAGGGTCAGTCGGGATACGGGAACACAACTTTCATTTTTTAGGCCTAAATGGATTTGCGGTAACAGAAATGTCAGTAAATCTTTAGCCAGAGTAACTGACATGCGTAAACCTTAGTACATCCCGAGCCCAATTTACTCACATGGCCAGAGACACCGCTGGGTGGTTATAGCCCAGATTATGTTCATTTTTGATGATACATTTTAGAGATAATATACCATATATGTGACTAAGCCGGGTGGCAAGAGCAATGGCAATGTCTCTGTTTGTAATACTGTTGTTCTTTTATTTTCTTCGGGTATTTTATTATTACAAGGCTAATCAGGCCAAGAAAATAATTGTGTACAGGTATAATTCCGGGGCATAATATAACATGAGCAAAAGAAATACATTGCATTCAATGTTGGGCATTGAATACAGTGCTCCCTATACTGAAGCTTAGGAAATCTTGCATTTCCAAAAAATAGGTGTTTATATGGATCGATTTTGTTATTTTTGTTGATGATATGTTGGTTTTTAGTTTATTTCATAGATGATTCCCCATTTGTGACCGGAAAAAAACTTTTTTTTTCGAAAGAGCCTAAAAAGATTTTAGAGTACAGGTTAAGGCGACAGTGTGTATCATAATGATATCACGGAGGAATTAAAAGAGTAGCAGGTATACAGCACTACCTGAAGACACTGTCTGAATATGACAACGACGGTGACTATGATATAAAGTTATCAGGATATTGAAAAAGATATAAATTGAAAAAGAAAATTATAGTTCTTTATTTACCTCAATACCTTCTTGATGCTTCTTATTACCGGTGTATACCATATTCGACGTAATAAACGCACAGTGCGCTTAATAAATGATTATGGACACCTTTGAGTAGTTTAGAGCTGAACTGTGGTAAAATATTGAGATATTTTTGATTATTCATAGTCTAAAAATCGACCAAAAACGGGGGGGGGGTGCGCTTATTAGGGGGTGTGCGCTTATTACCTCGAAAACAGTAAGCTGAATGGGAGTTTGGGAGTTAAAATCGACTTAAAGCAAATGATAAGACGCCCGAAAGAATTCAGCTGATAACAGGTTTTACAGTAGAAGTGCTTACCGGTGGAGCGAGCGTCCTCCGGGCTGATGAGAGGCACCACGTCCCCCGTCCACAGGTGTCCAGCAGGGGAGGTCTCCAGGCGGTAGGTGCGCTGGTGCTGCCTGCAGGTAGGGACAGGGGTGTGAAATGCCGAAAACAGTATCATCTGAATACCATAAATGCGTCTCCGGGCAGCATTACAATCAATGCTTTTCATTCAATAGGTTTTGCAATTAAGGTTGTTTAATCAGCTAAAACCTATCTTTTATTCACAGGTACATTCAAATTTTAGGTTTAGATACAGAAACTTAAAAAATCTGTGAAAATTCAGAGAGCACAAAAATATCAGAGTCAATACCCCCCCCCCCTTATATATGACTTTTCATTTTCTCAGCAGATTTAGATGAATCACAGGAATGATCCTCTGGGAGATAGAAAATGTGGAATTCCGCATATCTGCGGACATTTCACAGCCCTGAGGGAGGTCATCGGTATCATAGGTCTCGGTATATCGACAACTTCTACGATAAACGATAATGGGCATGGAAACAGTGTGTATGTATGCCCCCTAGATCAAACAGCATTTTTCAGATATTCCTATTAGAGGCTGAGCTATGGTCTTTTAACCAAAATGACAAAGGGAAGGATGGTGAAATTCTAGGATATTCTAGTGTCTGATACAAGAAATATAAAATATTTCTTTAAAAATACAGTCAGGGGCCTTCATCTTTTCTCCTACCCGGTAGATTCATTCTTACTGTGTTAACGCAGTCATTTTGATCCACCAGACTTTTTTCCCTGTTAAATCTACCTTGTTTTTGTGTATACATAATAACTGATATCTTGACATATCTACACCAGAAAAGAGAATAACCAATACCGTAAATTTTCGCGTAGAAGCCGCTGCTAATACCAGGGTCAGATCGCTTATAAGATCGATCCAAAGTCGGGTGTGGTTTATACGCGAGTTCAGCTTATATGTGAGAATTTACGGTAACCTATACAAGGCCAGACCAAAAAAAAAAGTTGGTCAATGGATTTCGCGCACCTTATTTTCGGAAATGGAATTTTTTTTTTTTGAAAAAAAAATTGTCAATGAATTTTGCTTGCCTCATTTTTTTCAAAATTGAGATTTTGATTTTTTTTTCAAATTTTCTTCTACCGTAAAACCTCGCGTATAAGCCTAACTCGCGTATATGCCGCACCCCGACTTTGGGCCGATCCTACAAGCCGCACCAGCGATCTGATTATGGTGACTTTTAGTACTGTACCAAGGTAGCAAAAACTCGCGTATAAGCCGCACCCTGACCCTGGGCTGATGCTATAAGCCGCACCGCCGATCTGACTCTACGGTAGTAATTCCCCTAGATCAACCAATAAATTTTTATGTTAGGGGTCCACCAAGAACTTTTGTGGGAGGCTGGTTAAAAAAAATATTTAAATGTCGCTCGCTCCAGTTTTCCATGGACAAAATCCATTGACAAAAAAAAAATTCTTAAAAAAAAAAGAAAAAAAATTCGCTCGCTTGCACCATTTTTTGAAAAGTGAAATCCATTGACCAACTTTTTTTTTTTGGTGTGACCCAAGTAGCAGTCCCTACCTGTATGCGTCCCGGTACTCGCCCCAGTTGGAGGCCTGCACGTGTCGTTTCCAGGACGTGCCTCCCAGTGAGTACTCCCAGTCAGCCTCCCCCCGCCGCTGCCGTCTGAAAGTCGGAATTCCAAATCCTACATTAATATGTTCCAAATACTGTAAAAATGTCATATTTATGGGTTGGGCCCATGGTATTCATGCACAGTAGGAACTCGGAAAGCTAATGGGGTCCAACTATCGGCTTTTCTAGTGAATTTTCAATGGGGGGAATAAAATCTTAAACGATTGAATTCCAAACTGACCATATATTGAGCAATAAAATCAAATTTGAGCAAAATCAGAGGGAATGAGGGGGAATGGAATAGCTAAAAAGTGAAGTATGTCATATGTGAACATTCTGACTCATTAGTAGACTCTCATTATTAGAGATATTTACTTTTTGTCGCACACATCGGATATACTCACTTGAACCTGTCTACATCAAACCGGTACGAGTCCTGCCCATACAGCACGCAGCATGGCACCAGGTCGTCACGCGGCCGCTGGACCGTGACCTCCGACCGGTGCGCCATGTCCGGGAGCTGTACGGCCGTCCAGTCCCACTTTGTGTAGGGGATGCGGGACGTGGGTCGCAGCACTTCTGGTGGCGGAGACGAGTTTTGATTTTCTTCTTCTACAGTTTTTGTGTCGCAGGAGTCTCTTTGTACAGCCTCTGCTGCTGACCTTGGGGCAGGGTCTGACCTTGTGTCTGACCTTGGGGCAGGGTCTGACCTTGTGTCTGACCTTGGGGCAGGGTCTGACTTTGGAAGAGAGTCAGACATTGAACTAGAATTTAACCTTGATGCAGAGTTTGTCTTAGGGTCTGAGGCAGACTCTGGCATGCAATCTGACCTTGGTACGACCTCTGTGGTTGTATCACCAGAAGCAGCACCAGCAGCACCGTGTGCAGCGTTAGGATCGTTCACTTTGGGGACCTTGTGTTGACCTTGTGCCTCCACCTTGGCGACCTTGTGTTGACCTTGTGCCTCCACCTTGGCGACCTTGTGTTGACCTTGTGCCTCCATCTTGGCGACCTTGTGTTGACCTTGTGCCTCCTGAGGCTGGACGGGGCCTCCCGCGGGGTGCTTCCTCTTGTGTCTGTGTTTGTTGGGTGTGACCTTGGTGTACTGGTCCAGCCGCAGGTGTCGCTCATACTCCGTCAGCACTCTGTAAGGTCAAGGTCAAACTGTCAGCACTCTGTAAGGTCAAGGTCAAACTGTCAACACTCTGTAAGGTCAAGGTCAAACTGTCAGCACTCTGTAAGGTCATGGTCAAACTGTCAGCACTTTGTAAGGTCACGGTCAAACTGTCAGCACTCTGTAAGGTCACGGTCAAACTGTCAGCACTCTGTAAGGTCAAAGTCAAACTGTCAGCACTCTGTAAGGTCAAGGTCAAACTGTCAGCACTCTGTAAGGTCAAGGTCAAACTGTCATCACTCTGTAAGGTCAAGGTCAAACTATCAGCACTCTGTAAGGTCAAGGTCAAACTGTCAGCACTCTGTAAGGTCAAGGTCAAACTGTCAGCACTCTGTTAGGTCAAGGACAAACTGTCAGCACTCTGTAAGGTCACGGTCAAACTGTCAGCACTCTGTAAGGTCAAAGTCAAACTGTCAGCACTCTGTAAGGTCAAGGTCAAACTGTCAGCACTCTGTAAGGTCAAGGTCAAACTGTCAGCACTCTGTAAGGTCAAGGTCAAACTATCAGCACTCTGTAAGGTCAAGGTCAAACTGTCAGCACTCTGTAAGGTCAAGGTCAAACTGTCAGCACTCTGTTAGGTCAAGGACAAACTGTCAGCACTCTGTAAGGTCACGGTCAAACTGTCAGCACTCTGTAAGGTCAAGGTCAAACTGTCAGCACTCTGTAAGGTCAAGTTAAAGCCGTCAGCACTCTGTAAGGTCAAGGTTAAGCTGTTAGCACTCTGTAAGGTCAAGGTCAAACTGTCAGCACTCTGTAAGGTCAAGGTAAAGCCGTCAGCATTCTGTAGGGTCAAGGTCAAGTCAGCAGCACTCCGTGCGTTCACAGTTAAGCTATCAGCACTCTGTAAGGTCAAGCCACTTCTAAGTATAATATAGTGGATTTAAAAACTTCTCAGAAGCTTAGCATTTTTGTTGTGATTTTTGGCGTAAAATTGGATTATATATTTTATTTCATTTTTAAAACTGGCCTCTGACAATAGTTCTCAGTGAAACTAGGGCAATAACCTATGGTTTATCTGCGGAGATCAAAAATAAAATGAGCAAAAGATATTTCTTTTTGCAAAACTGAGGTGAGCGAAATCCACTAACAATTCTTTCTTTTTATCAAAAATAAAAAACAGATATGCATTTCTTATGAAAATGCCCAAAATCCATTGACCAATTAAATTTGTGTCGGACATATTGTTCGGAAAATAGACATACATTTCTGATGAAAATGTCCAAAATACATTGACCAATTAAATTTGTGTAGGACATATTGTTAAAAAAATAGACATACATTTCTGATGAAAATGCCCAAAATCCGTTGACCAATTTGATTTGTGTCCGACCTATCGTTCAGGACAGAATACTTACAAGTCAGGGTTGTGTCTGCGTAGGATGTATCCGTAGCGGCTGAGGAAGGCAAACACCTGGTAGTGTTCTAGTGTGAGGTGTGCGTCTAGGAGGGTGGAGTAGGCCTGCTGTACCGACATGGACACCCCACCGTGGTACACCTCCATCATACCCTGTACAACACAACAGCTGATGCGTTAGGCCAAATGAAAAAAAAAGGTTTGTTTCAGGTGACATGGGAAGAAAGTCTAGGGTCGGTAGGTCTGATTTTTTTTTTTAACTTTTTCTTCTACAGCCCCTCGACGATACCATTAAATTGAACAAACAAGTGTAAAAATCCGGAAATTTTTTCGAAATTTTATCTGTGCCCAATGGAGACACAATTTGTCGAGCCCTGCGTAACTATTATTATATTTAAAAGCATAGAGGCCAAAAAAATCCTTTTATGACAGTTTAGGGAGGAAATCGGTACATGCGCGAGCCCTTTGTAGCTTCAGATGCTTAGTACCCCACCTATGACTATAACAGGGTTTCCGCAAACATTTCAGATCGAATTCCATGACATTTTCATGACATTCCACAACAAAAATCTCAATTTTCCATGATATCTATCACACTCTTGTGGAGGTCTAAAATCTAAAATCTGGACAGCAAATGCTACATTCTAGGAGAATATATAATTTTAATTCCATAATTTTCATTTTCCATGACGTTCCTTGACGAAGGGCACTTTTTTTCTTTTTACAAAATTCCATGACATTACATGACTTTCCAGACAAATTTCAAATTCCATGACACGTTCCTATCTACCTCTAAGAGGCTCAACGGGACACACTCACATGGGAGCATCAACAAAATAATCTGTCCAACCTTTAAAGGCCAATCTTAAAAACGTAACTATCTTTAAGTCAATGGATAATCTTAAACAAAACATTTATTTAAGATAACCGGTTCTACCCATCTGTTCCCTAGATGGCGCCAGTGATGAACCACTGGTTAGACTACACAGTCTATTGTAGGATAGGCTAGTCAACTAGTATGTAGTGGGGGGGACTCTGCCCCCCAACCCCCGCTTTTTTTGTTCTTTTTTCTTTTAGATGTTTATGTTGTCTCATCTGGGTGTAGGGTATACCATAAAGGCAGACCCCAGCTAGCATAGGGTGGGTATGTGACAATATAGGGAAATACAAAACAGTACATTCTTAAATCAATGTTATTATCTTAAATGAATATTCTAATGTTTTTAAGATTGGACAGTTTAAGAAAATTTAAGACTGGACAGATTATTTTGTTGACGCTCCCGGGTGAGTGTGTCCACTTGTGCCTCTACGAGTGCCTACTTACAGCGTCTAGCAGGAACAAAGCCTCCTCCGGGTTGAGGAAGTCCACACCCCCCTCAGAGTGGCCCAGCGTCTGCCAAAACTTCTTCTGCAAACACAACTTTTTTTTTTATTTAACTTTCTTTTTTCAAATTTATGTGGTCTACGGATATCCCGCACCATATTTTCAGGACTTTTTTTTTAGTGGCCCCTTCTCTGATCGGGAGCCAGGACATGTGAGTTCATAAAAAAATTGCTTCAGGAAAAAAAAAATTGCCCGCTCCACCTGATTCAAGGTTAAAATCCGCAGACAAAAGAACTTTGAAACAAAAATTCCCCGTTCTCAATGGTTTTCGAAAACCAAAATCTGTTACTTAAAAACCTTGCTCTTTGTCATTAGGATGCATGAATATGGCAGTGCTACAGTGATACATTCCTCTTTTATTTTTAAATGAATCTCATTTCCTTTATTGATTTGTTTTTCTGGGTTTTGTTGTCCCCCTTCACTTGGATATCTCCTCGAGATTATAAACTTTCCCTTACAAACCGTTTCATGATATGGCAACATTGATTTATCGTACATGATGTCTAACGCGACAACAAGTTACCGCTACAGGTTAATGTAGGTCTACCAGAAAACTCCTCCAAACTTTATCATATGAGATACAGTATCCAGGCTATACGAAAACCTGCCGGCCACCGGCTATAGCCGGCTAAAGGTCTGCCGGTCTGGCAGAAAAAGGGCTAGTGCAGGCCTGAATGGCTGGCTGTATTCCAGAAATTCTTGCCTATCTGCCATTTTTTTACGGCTTGTAAATCGGACCATTATTAAGGTTTCTACAGCATAGAACAGAAAGTGTGAATATTTTCTGTAATGTTCTTCAATAATTTACATATTAAAATGATTAATATAATCGTAATGTCTAGTGGAAACCCTATTTATTATCATTGTCAGTACAGACACTTTTCATTTTTAAATAGCAAGAGTGTATTCCAATATCCGGGCCTGAAAAAATTGAGCCAGGCCTGCAACGAAAAAAATCTGCAGGACCGAATATCCTGCATGGTGAAAAAGTTTTCGTATAGACTGGATACATAATAAGGTAATAATACATGAATAAGCCAGCACGAGGGTTGGTTATCCCTGGCTAAGGCACAAGGTGCAGCCAATTGCCTTAGCCATGGATAACCAACCTGATTGCTGGCTTTTCATGTATTATTCCGTTTATACCATAGTTTCAACATTTTAGAAAAAAAAAACTGATTTATTTTGCCGTGTAAACTCATAGTTACCATGTGAACTCGTTGTATAATGTGATAGCAATACGGTTATCCAGTTTTAATGCACGCTGGTTATCCAGTTTAGGCACTATCAGTACTTTGAGTGCCTGAAGTGGATAACTGTGGTATAATTGTATCTAAGATTCCTGTACATCATTCAATGATTTCAAAGCTCACAGACACAGAGGAAGAGGAGTGGGAGTGTATATGTCACGCGCAATATCGGAATTTGCGCAATATCGGAACTTTAACATCTTAATAACAAGTCTTACAAAATAAGTTAGTGCATTGCACAACCAGAAAGGTAGGATAGATAAAGTATTTACATAGACTTGTTACAGTATTAATTAGCTCTTTGTTAGGTTGCAGGCAACTGAACTCCCATTGTTTTATCACACCAGAGGGATTACTGCCACACCTTATTCACACCTACAGTGAGGTGTGGGATGTATGGGGACCTTATACTGAATGTTTTCACACCTCCAAGGTGTGGCATAGCATACTCAAACAACATTGACAAATATATCTAGTGTTATACGTGTAGAATAGCTAGGAATTCTGAAACTGCCCAATGTAAGTAGGGAGCAAATCCGGAATTGCCCTGCGCAGTTCCGGAATTCTGAAACTGCCCAATGTAAGTAGGGAGCAAATCCGGAATTGCCCTGCGCAGTTCCGGAATTGTACCTGGGCAATTCCGGAATTTGGCTGGTTCCTGTTCTGCGCATGATATATATACGTACCTTGTTCTTAGTAAGCTGCACCTTCCTGACGTCCGGCCTCCACTCCCCCTGCGCTAACGACCCTCTGTGGGCACAAGGCTTCTTGTTAAACACTTTATTTCATCTTGGTACAGATATAGCCAAAAAAAAAAGTCGTGTTCAGGTAACATGGCCCCAAAAAATAGAGCAGTTAGGTCTTTTTTTCAACCAATTTTTTTAAGGATTTTCAGACGAAATTCCTCCCATTTGCGTGTAATTCTCAGTAAAAAAATATTTCAGTAAAAAACACAAAAATGTAGGTTTTTTTTGAGAAAAAAATTAAATAAAAATTGGGTAGGGCGAAAAAAATAGGGTCGCTAAGGATCCCTGAACACAGCTTTTTTTTTGGTCTAAACATTTTATTTCATCCTGGTACAGATTTTCAGTTTTTTACGAGCTCCCTTCACGCACCAGCTTTCAGACTGCAAGCACTTCTGAATAGAAGTCTAGTACTAAAATGCCTCTTGCTGTCAAAGCTAGTTTTTTACTATCACTATACCAAGATATTCATGTTTACAGTTTAATAATTTATTAATGTTTTCTGCCTAGAGGCGACTCTAAGCATAGAGAAGAGGTTAGCATTTAACCCTTTAAGGGTGTGGTCATTTTTTTAACCCTTGCCGGCATGTGTCTGCATGATTCACCAATACACTTATACAGCATTAAATTGGTGCATCATGTCAACCGTTCAGAAATGTATCAAGCTCATAAGGTCGGCGTGATGCTTGAATGCCCATATAGGGTGAGGCTTATACCAGAGTTTTTATAAGTATACTACAGTACCAAATTAACAATTTTCAGACCCCCTCTGCGGCTTATATAATCTGTCAAAGTTAGGGGTGCGGCTAATATGCGAATTAGGCTTATACACAAGGTTTTACGGTAATACTAAATCAGCAATTTTCAGAACCTCTCTGAGGCTTATAGGATCTGTCAAACAGTGCAGATAGTTTGGCTTATACATGAAGTTTACAGTAATTACAGTAACTCGCTGGTGCATCATGCCGACCCATCTGGAGTGTCTCAACCCCGTAGGGTCGGCATGATGCATGAAGAATTACACAATATGGAGCTGTCAGGTCAGAACCTACGTACAGTTTGGCCACACGTTCCTCGGCGATGATCCCCGCACGTTCCCGCAGCGTGACTTGTAGCGTCTTGTCCCCGATCCAGGACCCGTCCGGTCCGTACTCCTTGACGCCCCGTAGAGGCAGCGCCATGTCCCGCTGCCACCCCAGCCGCATCAACTCCACAGCACTGAGACAAACGAATAAACACTAATATCCTGAAGAAGACTAGTAGACTTAGTCAAAAAGTCTTAATCGCAAGAAGACTGCAGTCATTATGAATGCAGCCATCCTAGAAATGTTGATACTTTTTGATCGGTATAATTTGGAATATTTTCTCATGTAAAATTTTGACAAAGGGAGTGATCATTTTTTTAACAACGGGGGGGGGGAGTGGTGGGATTTCCGCGCGGAGTGTGCGAAATTTTTTTTTACCCCCCACTTAGGCTTAGGGTAAAAAATCTGCTCGCGCGGGGGCCCTTTGCAGCATAGTAACGGGCTGGCTTTTGGGCTCGAAACAGGTTAAATTTTTTTGACCCCCCCCCGGTAAAGGGGTCCAAATTCCCCCCCGCCCCCCTGTTGTTAAAAAATAATCACTCCCTAACTAATATGTAGTATAAATAAAGCGAGTGTTTTGCCCTTTTATGCCAAGTTGTCACTTGGGCCATGGACGTCAATTAGATTCATGTTTGGACTCTATCAGGAGCCTAGTTGAAAGTACCCAACCAAGTGATCGTATAGAATCTGGTAGGTGCTCTCCACAGCAGTCTCGCTGTGACAGTCACTCCCAAGGGGGCCACTCCCACATTTATGAATACCATGTGCGTACATCAACCTGAATTTTGACCCCTTTTATCGGGACAAAAATCCACCAAAACACCCCCCTTTTGCGGGATAACCGCATTAATTTGGCCAGAAATTGACCCCCTTTTGGCAGCATACTCTAAATTGGCCAAAATTGGACCCCTTTTTAAGTTTTAGCGGAATACATCCATGAATTGGCCAGAAATGTACCCCTAAATTTGGGACAAATTTGCACAAAATGCCCGGTCCCTGCACTATGATAGTCAACTAACACCATCCACGTTACGGGTTTTGAAATATACCCCCTTTCCACTGACTTCTGGGTGTAGATTACCCCCTATTATGATGAAAACACCGACTTTTTGGCCACCAAAAATACCCCCTTTTTCAAAAAACACTGACGTTTTCATTTCCAAAAATACCCCTTTTTTCAAAAATGCTGAATTTCTGGCCTCCAACGTAGTGCTCAGGGGCCCACATGGCCATGGGTAGCTAGACCTACCCCACTTCCTAGAACACTGATTTAATACATGTAGGCCTATGTTGCACACTCAGATACATGTTTCTATGACACCCATTCAGGGACAAGTCATTACATCACCCCTTTTTATATTTTCAAAGAGCCATTGATAAATATGCACCCCCCCCCCTTTTCCATTTTCACTGATTTATTTTGAAAAAAACACCCCTATTTCTCATTTCCACAGACGTGCCAATTGAGTGAAAAAGTACCCCTATCTCGGCGTTTTCATAACATGGATGGTGTTGGTTTCAACTCCAAGTGCAGGGACCGGGACAAAATGTACCCCTTTTACAGGAACTTCTGGACTTATTGATAGGTCTAGGATATTCTTGGCCTATAAACATGCCCCTTTTGCCTAAAAATGGCCCCAAAAAGTGGGGCCCAAAAAGGACGCCTTTCTCGGGTTTTTGTGTACGCACATAGTTACTAAAGAACACATAGGAAGTGCCCCCCCCCCCCCCCCCCCCAGGGCAGTCACTGTATCACTATCACTGTCAGGAGCCGGGATCAGGAGCCGGTTCAGCAGACAAGTGGGCGATAATACGAGTAATCATAAAACAAGGTGGTTTAATTCAGTCACTACGACATGTTACTCACCGTGACCTCTCCCCAACAGAAACAACTACTTAACTCACCTCAGCATATTACTCTTTATTCCCTTTTCCTCCTCCATGTTTGATATTTGTTGAAACTTAGAAACGACCCACTGGGAGTTGAAGGCGGAGCGTGGCCATGACAGATTTCAGTTCGCTGCGTTCCGCCCCGTCAGAGGGCGGGACTGAGAAGCGGCAGCGTTCGTTTCGCGCTCGGTGAATGTTATCCGGTGAAGTCATGTCACGTTGTAACAGCAAATACCATGTAGAAGAGCTACATAGCATTTATGGTGTTGAATGTATACAGAGGTGCATGGATGAATTATCACTGAGTCTTAGGTAGATCCCGAAAAAAATCCAAGATGAGGATGACGATGATAACTTGTCTGGGAAAAGGTTCTGCATAATAATAATAATATTCTTTGTGGGTCTATCAACTATGATTAGTCCGGATCCCCGGACCACTCTCTTTTGTTTGATACACTATACATGATGCCATCAGGGAGACGGTTTCTACCGAAATGGAGTGGTGCATTTCTTTTGTTTTGCATTTAGATTTAGAACAAATACAACTGTATGACGGTATGCTTCCAGTAGGCCTAATGAGTGTCTGAGTGTCTCCCCTCTTGCAAAAACAGAGCAATTCTTTCAAATTTATTAGCCAAAAAAGCCTTTTAAAAAGTGTTACTTTTAGGTGAAAACGTTGATCTGTGTAAACTAATGCAAAAGAATGGCAGAGTGACCTTGAATCCACCCTTTTAAAGAGTCACGTTCACCCGGACTCCTATACCTGCAATGGTTAAGACATGTCGAGATCAAAATGTGAGATGCTTTTAAAGAGGTGTGGAGCAGGGGATCTGTAAAGGCCAACATTTAATGACCAAATGGCAGTATATTCACCAGGCGGGAATGGAAAAACAGCAGGAGGGACTGGAGTGGGGTCTATCCACAGGCCACCACTGAGCTAAACCTCGGGGGGGAGGTCAGGTGTTTCTGTTCACAGAAACAGGGTAGTCAACTCTATGTTCCCCCTATGCTTTGAGCATAGCATTCTGGTGAAAATGCATGCATTTGAATGCATTAAAATGCCATAATCTAATGGATTTGCATAATAAATAATATTACTGGGATGCAGAACACATAATTTTGCATTAAACTGGAGATATACCCACATTTAGCAAAGTCCCCCTTCTGCTTTGTGTCAACATTGCTGCGGTCCTCAAAGCACATGGCCTGCATACCTACAACACTGTGGGGAGCAAGGAAGGGACAGGGGTCTGTACACAGGTAGCACAGGTAGCCAAGTGTAGCAGTCAGAGTGGCCCACACTGTCCTCCCTGACGGTAGGACTAGGACTCTGCTTGGAGACAAAGGACAGTTGGTGCGCGTGGGGCTATCAGGGTGTGGCGATGGCAGAGGCAACGCACAAACTTTTTCCAGACCAACTTTCCAGGCGAAGTGGAAACTTTTTCCAGACAAACTTTTTCCAGGTAAACTTTCCAGCAAGCTTTTTCCAGGCCAAGTGGAAACAAAAACCGGCATTAAGATGAAGGCAGCCGGTGGGGATGGCACAACAGGGGCGTGGCAAGCAGTTTCAATGTAGGGGGACAAGGGGGATTTCCGGCCAATTTTTACCTTTCTTGGCTTGACCCTTTAGGTTTGACCTTTTTTTAGGGTTGGTCAAAAGTGGGGGACATGTCTCCCCCCCCCCCCCCCCCCCCACGCCCGAGTCAGAGCTCCTGCATGGTGGCATTTAAAGAAGTTCTGGGGGACAGGGGTACGTGGAAAAAGACTTAGTAATGAAGCAATCCCAAGTATCAAACACACTGTGGCCCCGGACAGGGCCAGACTGTATTTGCAAGTATGTGCAGATCGGGTTTTGGACGGGCTGCCCACTTTGGGTTCAGATCAGTTTTTGGACAGGCTGAAAGCGGGTTCAGATTCGTTTTGGACGGGCTGAAAGCTGGCTCAGATTGGTTTTTGGATGGGTTGAAAGCGGGCTCAGATCGGTTTTTGAACGGGCTCGCTAATTTGGTGCCACAGCACCACCTGATAATTATAGGTTTTCAGAATCTATTCAATCATTCCCCAATGATTTCTTGTATTTGTTGAACCAGATATCCTAGGTCCTGCTAATCAACCTAAGGCATAATCATATTCTTCCTACCCAATAAAAGAAGTAGCAAGCAGGCCTATTATCACCAGGTAAGAGCCACATGCAGCATAGACAAGTGTCGAGGTGTACATTGGCCTTCAGATCCATAGTTCATACGCACATGGAGCATATGAGACTGTGTTAAGCAAATTGAAATGCCACAGAAAATAGTGTCTACAGTGAATAGTTGCTTGGAGAACCTTATTTTCATCTTTCGTATGTAGTCTCTTAATCTTATTTCCAAACTGTGAGAACATCTATTTATTGTTTCCTATTCTTCATCACTCTAACCTTTTCTTGTGTTATTGTATAATGTCAATTTCATCTCGCTTTGTTGGAAAACTCTATATATTGGATAGTAGTGACATCTGGTGTCACTGATCAGAACTACTAGACCAGTTGCCCTGTCCAAACCCAACCTCAGCCCACATTGAGCCGCCCGCTTTGAAGCTGATCTGAGCCCAAAACGGGAAGGCCGATTGGGGCCACACTTCAGCCCAGCCATCTGCCCAACATGAACCCAAAACAGGCAGCCCGCTTTGAAACTGATCTGAGGCCAACTTGGGCATTCTGCTTTGAAACCAATCTGAACCCAGAACAGGCAGCCCGCTTTGAAACCAAGCTAAGCCCAAATCGGGCAGCCCGCTTTGAAACTGATCTGGGCCCAAATCGGGCAGCCTGGTCAGGGCCACACTTTAGCCCAGCCATCTGCCCAACATGAAACCCAGCTCTGTTTTGCCCAACTTCAAACAGCCAATCCGAGCTAAAACCAAATTGGCCCCAACCGGGCTTGCTACTAGGGATATAGATTACTACAATATAGATTACTACATGGTGGTACTGTAGATGAGGTCACATGATTAAAGTAACCATTCAGAATGTAAATGATACACTATATGATCATTAATGCCCTCGTTTTTTGCACTGCAAACAGTTCCAGCCTTTATAGTCTATTACTCATGCCCAGCTGGGTCACCTGTGATATAAATCACACATTCAATCTTTTAGGATTTTCCTAAGGTATGCTGAGCTGGAGACCAAGACTTGTGCTCTTTAGTTTGTAATTTCACCACCAGGTGTCCTTGTGGCGGCGTCCCCCCCCCTTGACCTCTAGAATGTATCAAACCTAAAGAGGAGAATGTATTTAATGTTGATGTAACATTGATTGATAGCCACATCTTGTAATATTACAGTAATTTGGATTTCCCTAAGGTATGCTGAGCTGGAGACCAAGACTTGTGCTCTTTAGTTCGTAATTTCACCACAAGGTGTCCTTGTGGTGGTGCCCCCCCCCCCCCTTTGAGTAATGCCTGACCCAGTTTGTCTATCAGTATGTAGGTCACCACCAGGACATAGCCCTAGATGGGTACCACAATGGGAGCTGCATGTAAGTACACTGTCAGCCTGTATGTCTACAACTAAAGGTACAGCTAAACCTGCTGACAGCCAGCTCAGGGCAGGGTCATTCACAGCAGACTTCTGAGTTGCTGCAGTTCAGCAGCAAGTCCTAATGTAAGGAGCAGGTTATGTAGTCATGGGCTCAACTACCATTGGTTAGCCAGAGGAGGCACCAAGTGAACTGCCATCTGTTGGTGAAAACAGTAACTAAAACAGCTAGGTCTGTTGGCTAAAGGTAAAACACTGCAGTTCATGCATGTAAATTACTGCAATACTAAATTCCCACGTATCAGCCTACATGTACCCACTCAAACTATACGCAAAACCAAACCCCCAGTGCTGGTCATATAGAATTCACAAGGTTTAGGTGCGGGTAATAAGGTCGTTAGCAGTAGACCTATAGCGCGGTACACTGAAAACCCAATCCAATGGGCAGGTCATCAGTGATGATGACCTTACGTTCATCAATCGTTGATGACGACCCAAAGTAATCACATTGATTACCTATAGTTGTCATATTTCTGCCACTAGGGGCCCTTACTATACACTGATGTATATTCCATGAACCATTCTGGCCATTAACTATGTTAATAGCAACAATGAATGTTACATTGCCCTTGTATAATATGCAGGATGTTCAGTGTCTGTCATTTTGACTTTATCACAAGTAATTTGATCATTTTTGGGTCTGAATTTAGATAGGAGTTAACATTTCCAAAGTATAGACACCTCTTTGGTGTATTCAGCTGTAGCTCAAAGTGTCAGAAGGCAGTGTCATTGGTATTACATACATACATGCCTTATTGGGACTGATGGCCGATAAACATGTCCCAGATAAAGGTGTTTAATGGATGAAGGGGTATTAAGTACTTGCATTTTTCTAGGAGAAACATGACAAAACAACAAAAATACAAAAGTAATCAATAGTGATGACCTATGGTGATCATAATGACTTGTGCTGCAATCCAAGAATATGTGATCAATATGATGACCAGGGGTCATCACATATGATGACTATAAAGAGCACCAGGTACTCCGCCAGGCCACAATCAAAATGATCACCCAAAGGTCATCATCACTGATCACCTTTTGAACCATAGGGTTTTCAGTGTACTAAAACTGCAATTTTCAGACATCTGATGCGGGTTATAGGGTTCTCCCAAGTCGGGGTCATGTTTATACGTGGGATGGGGGTTATACGCGGGAATTTATGGTACTACATATGGAAATTATTTGATTGTTACAGGCACATTCTATAGAAATCCCTCTTAAAATCTCCAATCTAATGTATGTCAAAATGTAACACAGGGAACACACTTTATCTATGGTGTAGTATAGCATTTATTGCTCGTTGTGTCTTCTTAGGTTCTTCAGGTTCTCCTGGTTCTCGTTGTTCTAGTTAAGGCCTGGACACCTTCCTCTCCATATATACCATCTCCTGAGAGGACCTGCCCCCTGTCCCATGCCCCTCATGTGAGCACCAGGACCTGGATCTTGCCCCCAGGGTCCTGGCACCACCTAGACTAGCCAATAGGAGAGCAGGACTCCTCTCATGAGATGGTCACAAGATGCCTTGTCCACTCATCACCTGACCACCCGGTCACTAGCTAGGACTTTCCGGCTGACCCTAGCACCTAGAGTTATGTAAAAGTGCCAGGGTCTTATACAACATGGCTCAGGTGATAGTGACAGGACATCCCAGTGCATCTGCACCAACAATACTAATGATTCATATATGATTATCCATAGTGTCCAATTAAAAATGTCTAAATGTCTATACAGGGGCCATTCTGTTACATTCGCCCCTTTCATCAAAAGAAATATAGTCATATTTCTTGAGCACACGATTCATCTTCATTCTGGCTGCATCCGTCATCCTTCATCACTTCTCCAGCGTTACCTCCCTCATGCGAACCTGAGGGCAGCATCAGCATGAGGTACAATTACCATTACCTCCCTCATGTGGGCCTGAAAGGCAGCACCCACATGAAGTACAAATTACCTCCCTTATGTGGACCTAAAGGGCAGCATCCACACAAGGTACAATCAGCATTACCTTCCTCATGTGGGCCTGAAGGGCAGCACCCACATGACGTACAAATTACCTCCCTTATGTGGACCTAAGGGGCAGCATCCACACAAGGTACAATTACCATTACCTCCCTCATGTGGGCCTGAAGGGCAGCACCCACATGAAGTACAAATTACCTCCCCCATGAGGGCCATAATGGTGGGACCCTCACGGAGTACAAATCCATTAGGCAATCTCGGCTGCAGGGGCATTCGGTGTCGCAAAGTCCAGTTTGGTGTACATGCGCCGTACGCTGGGGTCCATCCACTCCATCCCCTGGTCAACACCTGCCCCTCCCGGCTCTCGTCTCCTTCTGCCAACGCCCCACCGATCCTCTAGGCTTCTCAGCAATGGCGATGCAGGGGTAATCACCCTGTAAGGCGGTAATCGCGCCCTCGGCTTCTGCCGACATCGACCAGTAGCGTAGCAGTGCACCTGTCATTTGGCTTGGCATAGTCTTAAATATGGCAGATCTAACTCTTGGTCCTCTCATAACAATTACAATAATTATCACTTTCTCCTCAACTAAAGTACTAACAGACAAACCCACCAATGGTCATTTCAATACATACACTACAGACAAACCTCTAACATTATATACCAACAGACAACTTCTCAAATGATCTCTGCAACATATCCACAACTAAAGTACCAACCGACAAAACTCACTAATTTCCAACAGACAAACCTCTAATTGTCTCTACATTTTTTTCTCTAATCACAAAACCTTTAATGACAACTTCACAGTCACTGACACACTCTATTCTTTGTACTGGCCTATCATTCAACCCACTCACTCTCTCTCCCAAGTCACTCATACAGGAACAAATTACATAAAACTAATCTCAAAACACTAACCAAACACAAAGACCATGTAGTTTAGAAACCACTTTCTTATTAAATATGAGGATACCTAACTAAGACCACCTAAGATAAGCCAATATAAAATAGAATAACCAACCAAGAATCCTTAATCCTTTGCAAACATTCTCTTCTCAAAGGGAACAAGACATCTCAAATGTCATTAATCAGCATACACTGCGAAAATCTCTTCTTTTTTTTCCTTCCTTGACCTTAGTCTCCCTACCAATTATTACCACAACACACGCTACATATAGACAATCAACAAACCTATATCTCTCTGATAAATGTGACATCTAGTCTCTGTATCTCTCTTGGTACATCTATGCTGCTATCTGTAATCAGCATATCTCTCACTGCCCTATGTTACTTAACTCCACAGATCTGTGGTAAATCCACACACTGCCTATCTGATTGATCAGATGGCAAATCTGCTATGCTGATACTGGGCTATCATGCTATTCTGCCTATGATTCAACCTCTCCCCAGTCTAAACATCACATCAGTAGTATGCACAACTGCAACTGAAAATCTCATCAGTTCACTCCCATTCATTCATTCATTCATTCATTCATTCAACCATTGCTAACCAGTAAATCTTGGACTTTATACAAAAACAATGGATACACCATTCACAAAATACAGGTAGGTGCACAGACATGGCCTGTTGTTCATACCATTCAGATCCCAATTGACTGGAGTTCCATAATGACAAATGACAACAATCACAACAAAAATAACAATCATCACCACAACTTCAAGAACAATAACAACAAGAATGAAACCTAGTCACATTAGAGTTAGGTATACCTTCATGTATACAAGACTCTGTCTTAATCACTCTACTGCCTGGCCTCTGCCTAAGACTACCTTCCCAACATTCACTATAACATAAATTCTCCTCATCCTCCCCTGAGCTTGGTGGCACTAAATCTCGTGCTCTTGTCAATTCCAGACCAGCTCTCACCGTGGAATGTCCCTCTCAACAACCTTTGGCTAATTACTCAGGACTCTTAAACACAATATCCAAGACCTCATAACTTCCACTAAACAGTCACACTCCCTTGTCCTTTCTAGACATTTTCATACCTTATGCCCAAAGGCTAAACACACTAGCTCTGCTCTTTCAAACCCTTTCACTCAATCCTTTCGCTTCATTTCTCACACTCATCCGACTTATATGCACTAATCAAAACATAACATCAAACCACAATCTTACAACCCTCATACACTGCTTATGAAAGTCAGCTACCATTAGCCTAACACAAAACACCTTCTACCCCTAGCTCCCTTATGTCCAACCTGAACATTATCTGATATGCTGGCATACTCTCTAAACGATACCGCTAGGGCTTTCATATGATCCGCCTGATCTGCCATAGTTAGACTCTTACCAAAACCAACAAATGCACCTCACCTTCTGGCCTCTGTGGCTCCACCGGGACTCTTCCCAACCAAGGTGCTCTCCCTCCTGTGTTCTTGCTGTCCTGGTCACGGCACCAATGATAGAAGTGTGTAACACAGGGAACACACTTTATCTATGGTGTAGTATAGCATTTATTGCTCGTTGTGTCTTCTTAGGTTCTTCAGGTTCTCCTGGTTCTCGTTGTTCTAGTTAAGGCCTGGACACCTTCCTCTCCATATATACCATCTCCTGAGAGGACCTGCCCCCTGTCCCATGCCCCTCATGTGAGCACCAGGACCTGGATCTTGCCCCCAGGGTCCTGGCACCACCTAGACTAGCCAATAGGAGAGCAGGACTCCTCTCATGAGATGGTCACAAGATGCCTTGTCCACTCATCACCTGACCACCCGGTCACTAGCTAGGACTTTCCGGCTGACCCTAGCACCTAGAGTTATGTAAAAGTGCCAGGGTCTTATACAACATGGCTCAGGTGATAGTGACAGGACATCCCAGTGCATCTGCACCAACAATACTAATGATTCATATATGATTATCCATAGTGTCCAATTAAAAATGTCTAAATGTCTATACAGGGGCCATTCTGTTACAAAAATAACACAAGATACATAGAATTAGAGTTGAACATACCATAGTGGTTCGTTTAAGTACCGCTGCCTTTTGATACTACTATTCCCCCAGCGCTTATACAAGACAGTTGCTTTTTTTTCCAGATACAGTTTTCTGTGCTTAATTCCCATTTCAGTATATCAAGAAATCAATTCCACGCATACATAGAATTCAGCCTAACGTCGGAAATTGCTGAACATTTTGTTTAATGTCGTTATCTTCATATCACAAGTTATATTGTACAATAAGCCTCACATAAGAAGGAAATCATTAAGGCATGTGTCCAATTCAATTATATATGTACAAAATTTGAATTTTACATAAACAATGATGATGAAAGCCCAGAGCTCCACAAACCGGACCTTACTGTGGCAGACCCACTGCAGTCTATACAAAAACTTTTTCACCATGCAGGACATTCGGGCCTGCAATTATATTTTTGCAGGCCCGGCTTTATTTTTGTAGGGCCGGTTATTGGCATGCAATCTTGTTATTTAAGAATTAGGTATAAAGCAGGTGTTTATACTGATAGGGATACATGAACAGGGTTCCTCTGTATGTTACAATAATGTGTAGGATTGACGCAGTTAATGCTGGATACCAAACACTCCCCATGCCACCCGCTGGAGATATTCTTTTACATCTATGTGGATTTTATAGATGTAAACTTCGAATTCATATTTTCAGAACTTATTGCTCAAACAATCACTATGTGTGACGAGGATGTAGCCGCTGTTGTCATCGACAATGGATCTTATAAGTGCAAAGCTGGCTTTGCTGGAGATGACGCACCTCGCGCTGTCTTCCCCTCCAAAGTTGGACGACCCCGCCATGGGGATTTCATGGTGGGTATATGTGAGAAGGACTCTTATGTAGGAGACGAGGCCCAGGCCAAGAGAGGTATCCTCACCCTCAAATACCCCATCGAGCACGGTATTGTCACAAACTGGGACGACATGGAGAAGATCTGGCATCACACATTCTACAATGAGCTGCGTGTGGCCCCTGAGGAATACCCCGTCCTGCTGACTGAGGCTCCCCTCAACCCCAAGGTCAACCGCGAGAAAATGACACAGGTTATTTTGTTGATTTAGAAATATGTTAACTACTCGCTCAGATCTGAACAAAAAACAACATTAACTGATGCTGTAACCATGGTTAGCAGACCAAGTCAGGTTCTCTTCTGGTTTGAAATAAACCTTTATATGTCACTGTGTCTGTGTAGAACCTACAAGAGTTGGGTACCTGTATAGGTTTCACATGTCACAAGGCATATAATGGACATATAACCCAAGGCTTCCTCCCCATGTTCTTCACCTCATGGTACAAGTACATTACATCATATACATATAAAATATCTTTTTTAAATGGAAAAAAACACTTTTCTATATACCCGGTCAAAGACGACACCGGTCAAAGACGACACCGGTCAAAGACGACACCCGGTCAAAGACGTTTCAACTGTTACAAACTCATGAGACTGAGCCTTATGCATCTTTTTTTCAGATCATGTTTGAGACTTTTACTACCCCGGCTATGTATGTGGCGAACCCGGCTGTCTTGACCCTGGCTGCCTCTGGTCGTGTCACCGGTATCGTGCTCGACTCCGGAGATGGTGTCTCACACACCGTTCCCGTTTATCAAGGACACGCCCTGCCACACGCCATCTTACATCTGCCCCTGGCCGGCCGTGACCTCACGGACTACCTCATGAAGATGCTTACGGAGTGCGGTAATGAATTCAGCTCGAGGCAGGACAGAGAAATAGTGCTCGACATTAAAGAGAAGCTGTGTTATGTCGCTTATGACTTGGAGGCAGAAATTGACAAAGCCACCTTTTCCGCTTTGGAGAAGAGCTACACGCTTCCTGATGGTAGGGTGATCATTATTGGCAATGAGCGCTTCAGGTGCCCCGAGGCCCTCTTCAAGCCATCCCTGTGTGGTGAGTTTGAGTTTATTTGTGAAATAAGATTCTGTCATAAAATCTATATACCGTAAAACCTCGTGTGTAAGCGGCGGCTTGTACGTCAGTCAGACTCAGCTTTCCTTTGATACCAAATATACCTATATAGGGTGCAGCTTATACGAGAGTTTTTATAAGTATACTACAGTACCAAATTGACAATCTTTCCTGCGGGGCTTAAATATAGAGGAACATAGTTAAAGTAAGGGGTGCGGCTTATAAGCAAGTTAGGCTTAAACAAAGGTTTTACGGTAAACTCAATGACTTTTTGATATCATTTTATAAGGTCATGAGTAATTGCAATTATCAGTGTGGACGATCGAGCATGCAGAATGGCTAGAGCGTCCAGAACAGACCAGGCCAAAACAAAAAGTTGTTTTTGTGTGTTGTTTTTTTTTTACCAAAAAACACTTTTTTTTACTGAAAAATTTTTTGTCTGAAAATTGTACGAAAATGGGAGGGATTTTGTCTCAAAATCCTTTAAAAAAAATTGGTAGAAAAAATAAATATATATCGACCTACCTTGTAGCATAGTAGAAAGTAGCATGCTTTTAGTAATACAGTAGTATTGTAGGGGGCACCACCATACAGCAGATTCACCAGGCTGGTGGTCATGTCCCAAATATGGGGGGAGTAGTTAGAACGCTAGGAATAGAACAGCAGCTCGGGGAGAGCTCCGGGGGAGTTGCGGGGATCGGGTGGCTGAGTGTAGACGTGGTCCTGAGAGGATAATGCAATAAAACACCAGATTGCAAGAACTTGGATTGTTGTCATACATAACATCAACACAACGAGAAGGATCACAACACAACATTATAACAGTTGGTGCCGAGTTCCCAGGATTTATCCTCTCAGGATTAACTACTCATCTCTGGATTAAATACTCTTCTGTGCTAATCTCTACTAATTGTGACAAGAGCAGGTAGTATACAATAACCCCCCAAAGATGAACAAGGAACTGTGAGTACACACTGTGATCATCTATAGACTATGAGACTATGACAAGTTTTGGAAGCTGTGTTGGGAACAAGAAGAACAGCTATTGAACAATATTGAACAGTTATGATGTACATGTAATATTGTATTTTGTAACAATAATCATAATCATTGAATGTGCATGAGGATTTCATACAATATTTTATTCTTTCAATTTGATAAAATCTTACTACATGTATAGTATCTGCATGTATCGGCACATTGTAAAGGGTAGCGAAGGGATTCTGCGGAGTCAGAGCTGGTTGCAGTGATACGAGACGATACAACCCTTTAACATTAGTGCGGCCTTTATCTGTCTTCTGTCTGTGAGCAGCTCCCAGCTGGTGCTAGTGAGCAGCTCCTCCTATCAGTTCTGAGTAGTATAGGAAAATTGGGCTTTGCTGCAGGGAAGGTAGCACTGGAGCAGGAGGCAAAGTAGTATATGAAATGAAGCTTTGGAGCAGGCACATAGGTATATAAGGCAGTATAGAGAATACAATGGTGTATACATAGGGCAAAACCAAAGAAAACAAAATGAATCCTGAGGTAGAAAGGGAGCTACAAAGCAGGGAGCATATGATAAAACAGCTCCAAGAACAAGTACAGGTCCAGCAAACTCGACAGGCACAGTTGGTTGGCCAACATGAGGAGGCTGTAGCTCAACTAAGGGGAGAGCTTGGTAGGGCTCAGGGGGCTCAGAGGGAGGAGAGTATGGTTGTAGGGTTGAATAAATTAGTAGGGGAGCTGGTTACCACCCAGTTGCTCCAGAATATACCCCACTATTCTGGCGAAACGAAAAAATACAAAGAATGGATAAAGTCCATTGAACGAAACGCGAGCGCTGTATCCGAGACGGGAATTTCCAGGAATCGACTAGCTGCACAGTCCTCAAAAGGAGTAGTAGGTGAGTTCATTCATAGATATTTGCGTGACCAGCCTGGTGTAGATTGGGAGACACTGAAGGAGGAATTGGCCGTCCGTTTTGGGGAGGTCATAGACGAAGCTCATGCGAAAAGTCTACTAAGGAGAGTGACTCAGCGGGAGAATGAGAGCGCTACAGTTTTTGGCGAGAGGATTTTGGAACTAGCAGAAGATGCTTACCCAAGCACTGACCTCAATTCACCTGTGGTTGTAGGTCAAATGATAGAAATCTTTATCGATGGGCTCCGCGATCAGCGTTCAGCGCAAAAGGTGCTGCGAGGGGTAAAGAACAAATATGTAAAGACTCTTACAGATGCTGCGACCATTGCAAGAGAGGAGTCAGAATTCCAAAGGAGTTTGCTATTGCGAAGAAAGGAGACTCCCATGGAGGTGGACGGAATTGGGAGCAAAGAATCTGGTCCAGGAAGATTCAACGGGGGGTATGAGACAACTTTACAGTGTTTTAACTGTAACGGTGCTGGGCACTTTGCACGGAATTGCACGCAGCCCAAGAAATGTTACGTCTGCAATAGGCCGGGGCACTTGGCAAGGGACTGTTGGTTCAACCCCACACGAAGACAGACAGCAGCGCAACCAGCGACAAGGCAAGTCTCCTCTCAGCCGCCCGCTCAGTTTTCACGAGGAGCACAAGCTGCTAACTATAGCCAACAGGGAAACCAAAGGGGTTCCACTGCCTATCCGCCCCACTAAGTGGAACCTACAGCCGAGAAGAAGAAGATGGGCGAGAAGGAAGAGTTATTACCTTGAAGGAAGATCAGGACTCTAGGGCATCATGCAGAATATGTATAAACAAACAGCGAACACGGGCATTGCTTGATACAGGGGCACAGATTTCACTTATGACAGTGGGCTTCTTTAGACAGATCATGCGACGACAGAACGTGAAAGTTCACAGGTCAGATGCCATTCTCATTGCAGCCAATCAGAAAGAAATCAAGAATTTGGGTGAAGCAGAAATCCTATTCACTGTGGGAGGTATTGAGTTGAAACATCATTTTCATATTGCAGAGGATCTAAATTACCCAGTCATTTTGGGGTGGGATTTAATCAGAAAGAATGGCGTGACAATTAATGGGGAGAACCAAACCATGCGGTTAAAAGATCGAGTTATTCCCCTGCAGGATAATGAAGAGGTAGCCACACTCGTGAGATTAACAGACGATATTGTACTACCTCCTCAGACAATTGGAATGGCCCAAGGAAGGCGAGCAAGGATGACAGGCTATGAAGATGGTCAGTACATCTGTACAGGAATTCCTACAGGTAACTGGGCGTAGGTTGTATAAGGTAGGGCTAGATGAGGAGAAGGTAAAATGGCTTATTGAGAACGCCATAACTATCAGGGGCAAATGTAATACGAGAACCATGGAGACTCAGACAGTGGAGTCAAAAGACGAAATGCAGACAAAAATAGAACAAGAAGGTAAGGCCAAGAATAGGAAGTCTGTAATGGGGGAAAATATTCATGTCTGCAGTGTATATGGGGAGAAGTACACCTTCTCCAGTGGTCTAAGCAGACACAAAGCAGTAGTGCACAAGGGGAAGAGATATTGGTGTAGGAAATGTGGACAGTGTTTTAAAAGGTCAGACTACCTGGTGGGGCATATGTTAGCAAAACACTAAAAGCAGGAATGGCAGGATACCGACAGGGAGGGCTGAAAGTGGGTATAACTCCATAAAGAAAAAAAGAAAAAAAAAAAAGGAAAAATTAAGAATCAAAAAAAAAAATGAGGAAAAGAAGAAGATTGCAGAAGTACAAGGAATGGTAGGGATAAGAGGGATGAGATGAGAAGAGAAGTAATATTTATAAAGTGGAGATTGAAGATGATTATGCCAAGCTTAAGCTGCTATATGGGTTGATGAGTATCAACTGTAGCTGTGGTAGCAAATGGGCATCAAGCATGTACTGCGGTGGAAGTACATGGTCATTTAATAAGGACTGTACAATTAGCCTGACTAAAAGGGATACAAGAAAAGAGGCTGAGTAGCTTTCCTATAAAGAGGATGAGTTTCCTATGTCTTAGCTAAAGAGTGCAGGAGAAGAGAGGATAAGGAGTTGACGCGAAGAAGTATATTATATTTTATCCCTAACTCTTACTAACTGCCGATGGATAAGCTAATGAGCTTTGCAGGAGGGTAATGTGTTATGGGACAAAGGAGTATTGGAGGAGAGTAAGATAGGGGAGGAGATGTCCAGAGACAGTTATAATGGAACTTATGATAAGGAAATACAACCTTTGAAGCGCTTTACGATAGTATCTCAGCAAATTCAAACTAACATTGGTGGGGTACGGGATCTGGTAACTGCTGAGACTGCCTTAATAGCTGACTTACAAGGGAAAATAGCTAAGTTGTCGACTTAACGATTATCACCTACTATAATTATTACCTGCTCCAGAGCTAGTACAAATATTAAAAGGGGTAGAAGTAGAAATTCCACCTGAGCTCATGCTTCCGCAGGATCCTAGATAATGACCCTTCTATTATTACACGGTACTTAGAACAAACACTTTAGCCCTCGAAGATAAGTTAGTAGTAACCATAGACATACCATTGCTGGATGTATCACGCAAATATAAAATTAAGGAGGCAATAATGTTGCCTGTGCCCTACAAAGAAACCAATTTAACAGCAACATATAATTTAGAGTTTACGAATTTTGCAATCAGCGAAGACGGGCGGCAATATGCCATATTGGGATTAGAAGATCAACTAAATTGTGGAAAGCCTGATATAAAATATTGTTCTTTAACATCTGCGGTAGAGGAAACTAATCGACATAGATATTGTACGCTATCCTTATATCAGAAGAACCAAAAGAAAGTAGACCAATATTGTAAGATCAAGGTTAGTACCAAAGTGAAATTGCCTGTCGCAAGGTATCTGTCCGATGGGGAATGGTTGATTGCTACTGAAAGGGAATTTTCTATGAGGAAACTTTGTGTTAATGTTGATATTGAATCGCATGTAACTGTCACACCGCCGTATACTATGATTCTGTTAGAGTCAGGATGCAGAGCACTGTCTGATGTCATTGAGCTACCTATGTACTTTCAAGAAAGAAGGGAGTATAAAGTGATGCGCGAAAACCGAATTACGACACCGTTGAATGTCCAGCTGACCAACATGAGTATCTGGAGTCAGGTAAATGGGCGTCTCAACATTCGCAGCAGACTGAGCAAGCTCGGCGACATTGAAGACACTGACATTTCCGTCTTGGCGAACATGTTGGATAATCTCGAAGGGGACGAGACTATGTCTTTAACGCAGGTCATACTGCCATATGTCATTATAGGGGTTATTGTTATTGCCATACTTGGACTGCTCTATACATGTCGCAAGAGACTACTAGGACTGATAGCACAGAAGGTAATAAAGAGACTTCACGCGAGTGCACCCGTATACATGGACCTCACCCGGGACACTACTTGTCCTTTGTTACCATGTACAGACAATATTCCTGCAATGCCTCATACCTCGAGAGACTCGCCTACTGGAGAACAGTCTCTGCCTCTGACTTCAATATCTTCTTCACCACAATCTCGAACTAAGACTACGCTACCTATGACAAAACTTACCAAACTATGAACTCTTCTGCTGGTGAGCAGATTCGCATGTCGACGGACATGATAATACCACAGCAAGGTCGAAGGACAATGCAAATATGAACTATGGCTCGTTGGACTTACTATTATGAGTTATTGGAGAATGACATTGAGGACTAATCAGTCAAACTGTGACAATTATTGTTATTCATAAGCACAATTACAGGTGTTATGGTGTGACATGTATTTAATCAAAGACAATATTATTACTATTATTATTTATTCACAAGTATAGTCACCAATTGTATGAGGTGACAGGTGTTACTGCTCGGGTTCTTTAGCAGTACTAAAGAACTATCGGGTAGGGGAGGGGTGTAGCATAGTAGAAAGTAGCATGCTTTTAGTAATACAGTAGTATTGTAGGGGGCACCACCATACAGCAGATTCACCAGGCTGGTGGTCATGTCCCAAATATGGGGGGAGTAGTTAGAACGCTAGGAATAGAACAGCAGCTCGGGGAGAGCTCCGGGGGAGTTGCGGGGATCGGGTGGCTGAGTGTAGACGTGGTCCTGAGAGGATAATGCAATAAAACACCAGATTGCAAGAACTTGGATTGTTGTCATACATAACATCAACACAACGAGAAGGATCACAACACAACATTATAACAACCTACCCTACTTTTTTTGGGCCATGTTACCCGAACACAACTTTTTTTTTGGGCCCGCTGCACGCTACCCTCTACCCTCGGGAACGGCTCTCCCATTGCTTTAACCTTTCTAGCTATTATTCACCATGAAATAAATGGTAATGTAACATCTAAACCCTACATTAGTATAAATTGTCTGGTCCAATTATTGCAGAAATAGGTGAAAGTTGATCATAGCATTCAAAATATTAGTTCTGAAAATATTTTTAGATGTTTATGTAATGAAATAAATATTCACATTGCAGGAGTGGAACATCCGGGACTGCAGGAGATCCTGTACAGCTCTATCTATAAGTGTGACATCGACATCCGTAGGGACTTGTTCAGTAACATTGTTGTCTCAGGAGGTACAACTATGTTCCCTGGCTTCCCTGAACGTCTGGAGAAGGAAATCTTCGCCCTCAGCGAACCCGCAATGCGGATTAAGATCATTGCCCCACCAGAGCGCAAGTTGTCTGTTTGGATCGGTGGTTCCATCCTCGCGTCTCTCTCTACCTTCCAAAAAATGTGGATCTCCAAGCAGGAGTATGATGAGACAGGCCCATCAATCGTCCATAGGAAATGTTTTTAAGGCCAAATTTAAAAAAAGGTGTGTTTCAGGTTACCCGACCCTACCTAGCAAAACAGGGCCGACCTTAGACATTTTTGTGCAATTTTGAAAAAATATTTATATTTTGGATCATTTTGGGGCTATTTAAGGGCCAATCTGATAGTTTACGAATCGAGGCGGTCGTCGGCGAGTCGGAATTGTAGTTCTCTGGATACTTTTTAGGCTAAAGTAAAAAAAAGAAATTTATAAAATAAAATAAAAAATCCGACCTACCTGCCCTAGATTTTCAGATCAAGTAACCTGAAACACAGCCTTTTTATTTTTTGGCCCCTCCACCGACAGTCAGAGTGGAGCCGGGACAGGTACTCAGCCATATATTTAAGGGCTATGGGGGTTAATGATCTGCTTGTCTCGGTGATACAATTAGAAGTGCTGATCGGGTGTAAAAGCCGAAGCAGCCAGAGTGTCAGACGGGCCCTACCAAAGCTGACATTGGGAGACCACCTTATCTTGCTGATCCTTGGAGGCGCAAAAATGTTTTAAAATAATTTCATTAATAAATGAACACTCCCTAATGCAAACACAACTATATATTTTTTTGATATACAGTTTATCCATGTAGGAATTTGATCTATTTTCATTACAAAGTCTGATGCGGCATAGAAATGGGTCATAGTAATGTTCTTGTTCATTAAAAAAAATATTTAAAAAAACTAACTGTTATTTACTCTATTAATAATGGTATAAACCATATGTATTATGATAACAAATTATGGCATACAACCACATGGGACATATAGAAATATGGTAACACAACAAAAATAAATAGGCTCGGTACATCGATTTTAATTTTAGTTTTAAAAATTACTTTTTAGTGAAAAAACAAGTACTTATTAGTAAAACCCCTAAAAATGTCATAAAATTCATTAAAAAAATTCAAAAAAGTAGGGTCCGTTGGGATACCTGAACACAACCTCTTATTTGTTTTGCCTCATGTACGCAACACGCCCATATGCGGCTATCTTATCTGTACCTTAGTCATCCATGATACACCATGGTGGAATGCTGCACCGATAACATTGTACCATAACACTTCAACCCTTTAAGGATGGATGTCGCTAAAATATGACATTTGTCATGGTGATGCACCTATGCAGCCCTGGCGAATAACTCGCCAGGGCTGCATTGGTGCATCATACCGACCATTCAGGAGTGTCTCAACCTCATATGGTCGTCATGATGCTTGAATGCAGCCCTGGCGAGTCATTCACATAGGGCTGCATTCATGCATCATGACGACCATGATTAAGTGTCACATAGGGCATCATGACGACCATGATTAAGTGCCACATAATACCTGCATGCATCATGACGACCTCCGAGTTTACTATTCTGCCCGCGAGTTGACATGATGCACCAATGCAGTGCTGGCGAGTTACTCACCAGCACTGCATTAGAACAGTGTCAAGACAAATGTTGATTAAAGGCAGCATGCCGTCTTTAAAGGGTAAACAGATATTCATAAACATACATCATCTAGATTAGAGACATGTACACTCAAAAAATAAACTTGTCTCCAGACTCTTCAAAGTGACGGTCATAAAATAAACGAGTCATAAACTCGTCTAAGTGACAAGGAAGCGGGTCTTCTAGCTGGAGGTAGAAGACCCACTTGGCATGTGCCTGCCCAAAACCCGACATTTGCCAGCTCCAGATTCTATTTGTGGGATGGTAACCTGATATGTTAGACAACTTTTGACTCGTTTATTTTATGATAGTTACTTTGACGAGTTTGGAGACAAGTTTATTTTTTCAGTGTATACTTATTTCTATAATTTACTTCCCAGTCACACCAAGGGGATATATTAAAAATCACATAAAACATACAGGAGGTGTAAGTTACTGGGCCTGGATCTAAACATTTAGAATTATTGCTATTGACTTTTCACACTTTATGTCATTTTGTTTATGATGGATAAAGAAGGTTGGTCCTGTGGGCCCATTTTAACTTTGCTCTGACAGGGCCTGAGTTTCATAGCAAATAATACAATGAATTCAAGGGCAGCGTAGTCCTTTAATGCATCATGTCCTTTGCCGTCATGATCCATGAATGCATCCCTGGCGAGTCTACTCGCCAATCCTGCATAAATACATCATGCCAAGCCTGTGCGGGTGTATCAACCCAATGGGCACAGCATATTAATGCACTATGCGGTCTCCAACGCTTTAAGGATGGCATAATGCATTAGTGCATCATGCCCTATTAAAGTCATCATGATGCAGCCCTGGTGAGTAGCTTGCCAGTGCTGCATTCATGCATCATGCCCTTGGTCGTCATGATGCATGAATGCAGCCCTGGTGAGTAGCTTGCCAGTGCTGCATTCATGCATCATGCCCTTGGTCGTCATGATGCATGAATGCAGCCCTGGTGAGTAGCTTGCCAGTGCTGCATTCAAGTGTCATGCCGACCCCACACTCAAGAAGGGTTGGTATGATGCGCCACTGTAGCATCGGCGAGTTACTCGCCGGGGTAGCATTGGTGAATCATGATGACAAATGTCATATTTTAGCGACATGCGTCCTTAAAGGGTTGACCTGTGCCATGTTTATGGCCATTATACAAGGTACGTATCGGTAGGGGACTATGTAAATACACAGCATATAAATGTACACGGCCATTATAGGGAGTGATCAATCATTATCAACGGGGGGGGGGGCAACAAAATTTGGACCCCTTGACGGGGGGGTGGGGTGAAAAAAATTTGGACCCCTCTTGGGGGGGGGTCAACAAATTTTAATGTGTTTTGAGCCAAAAAGCCTGCGCGTTACTATGCCTCAAAGGGCCCGTGTGCGGCCCGATTTTCGACCCATAGAGAGGGGGGGTAAAAAAATGTCAACCCTCGCAGAAACCCACCACCCCCCTCCCCTGTTGTTAAAAAATGATCACTCCCTAAAGGTCAGCCGTACGCCCCCCGCCTCTAATCTAGCCAGATTATCCCTGTAACCCTTTAAGGATGGCATGTTGCTAAAAAGGTGACATTTGTCATCATGATGCACCAATGCAGCCCTACTTGCCACTACTTGCAAGTGACTTGCCGGGGCTACATTGAAATCTTCGGGAGTGTACCAATGCCTGCATGATGCTTAAATGCAGCACTGGCGAGTTACTCGCCAGTGCTGCTTACTGCTTTAATGCAGCATGCCCGTCATTGTCATGTTACCCGTCATTGCCAGTGCTGCATTCAAGCATCATACCGACCATTTGAAGTTGATACACTCCCTAAGGATCGGCATGATGCATGGATGCAGCTCTGGTGAGTAGACTTAGACTCAGGGCTGCATTCATGCATCATGATGACCAAGAGCATGATGCATTGAAGCATTATGCGGCCCTTTAAGAGTTATACTTATCGGTATACACTCACACCAAGAGGTCACACACCCCGTTATGATATACCCATATATGGTACAACATACCCATATATGGTACAATAATATACCCATATATGGTAGTCACATAGCAGTGACCACTGTTGGGACCATTCCAGAAAACTTATTATCGACCTGTAGTGTGGACATAACGCGCGGGGTCATTCCAAGAACCTCCGTGATTGTACACATTCTATACCATTTATATACAAGTTCAGGGTTTTAAATTCAGCTCAAGTTATAAGGACACTCCAAATCTGCAATTTTCAGTGAAAACATGATTGAAAATGGAAAAATAGAGGGATATTTAAATCTTAAAGTATGGCGAATGAAACGACCTAGAGAAAATTTGCATTTTAAACGTTTGCTGATCCATAATTTGTAGGGCCCCAGACGGGTAAAATCGACAAATCGACATGAGCCTAGTGACAAGGGACAAGACCTATTTCTTAGAATCGACAAATGACATAGGCATTCCTTAAAATCGACAAGTGACATGAGACCTAGTGACAATTTTACAGTGTCAGTGACAAGTGACAAAACCCTTTTCTTAAAATCGACAAGGGACATTGACATTTCTTAAAATCGACAAGTGACACAGCAACCCCCCGTCTGGGGCCCTATTTGTTGATCACATGAATGTGATATTTTTCATGTCTTGGCCAAGGCCTAATCATCAGTACACTGTCAGAAGTAACTGTAGCTGCACAGCGATTCATACTATAGAACAGGGTACAAACATGTTTGTAGTTAAAGGGACATTCTCACCATTCGCACTTAAAGCCCCAGCTCTCCTATAAATAGGCCTGAGTACCTATCCCGACTGCGCCCTGACTGTCGGTGGAGGGGTACCGAGACCTGCGGGTTTAAGCACATGGTAGACTAGAACAGTACTAGAATGGTGAGTGGGATACGCTCGGTGAGAATGCCACTTTAACATGGTATACTCTACAATCAGGAGTTCAAGGAAGCTGTACGGCACTAGCACATCATGGTACTTCAGGTAGTCGGGGGCTAAACCCTGTCTCCCCGCCTGTCTCCTTATCAGCTTAATCCCCTTAGTAGTATAGTATGTATCGGAACGGGACTATAGTTAAGTACTGTTTATTACTCAATCGACCTGCAGCCAATCAGAGGCCTCCCTTTTGGCGGGAAATTCAAAAGCAGCCAATGAGAGGCCTCCCTTTTGGCGGGAAATTCAAATAGGTCACGTGACCGGAAGTGACCTACTTCCGGTCACGTGACCTTTGGGCGGGAAATTCAAATAGGTCACGTGACCGGAAGTGACCTACTTAAGAGGGTCACGTGACCACCATGTTGGCGGGAAATTCAAATAGGTCACGTGACGGGAAGTGACCTACTTAAGGGGGTCACGTGACTACTAGGTTGGCTTTCAAAATAAGTCACTTGAGATTTTGATGGATAAATAAATTTAAAAAAAGAAAAAAAAAGCAAGCTGAAAAAGCTTGCTAAAAAATAATTTAAAAATACGGCTCTTTTTTTCTAGGAGGGGGGGAGAGGGGCACTCTGGGGGGCACTCTTTAAGATGCATGGGGGGGGAGGGGGGGAGGGGGGGAGGGGCAGGGTTTTTTAAGAGTGAGACTCGCTTCTCTGCCCTCTCTAAAAGAGAGGGCAGAGAGGCGAGTCTACTTACTATGAAAGGTATCATGATCGCGTTTATGATGATGTGCATCATGATGTGACTATCTTACAACCCTATGAGAAATAAGCAAGACATGGGCGTACTTACACGGGCTATTTGTAAACTAATTTCTCTTGAATCTATTAACAGCTCACATTTTTTTTCTTAGATGACATCTGACAGCTGCTTGCTAGGCTAAGATATTGTTAAATAAACAACTTGGAAAGCTAATTACAGTTTTCTGGCTTGAAATATAGTCTTTCAACAGACTTTTTTTCTCATCTTACACAGAGGCAAATATCAGAGACACCCAATGGCGCTTAAACTGCTCTCAGCCAAGGGTCGGGCACTGCTGGACTATAATAGACGGGTCAAGGACCGTTCTACTGTGGGTCAGGCTAGGTCGGACATTCAATAACGCGACTTTAGCAAAACTTGCTTGAAAGTCTGACCATGCGAGATCCTTATGCCCCAGTCTGTCAATGCTGTCCAGACTTTCAAGCAAGGTTGTCAAAGACCTACCTGTCATTGAATGTCCGACTTAGCCTGCCTGACCCTCAGTAGAACGGCCCTTGACTCATCTATTATAGTCCAGCAGCGCCCGACCCTTGTATGAGAGGGGTATTGACACCATTGGCTGACTCTGATAATTCGCCTGTGTGCACGAGGGGAGGAGAGGGTTTACAGCTTGCGCTTATAGAGCACTACTAGTGGAGGTTTGGATGAGGAGGCTATGACATATGATGTTTGTCTTAAAAAATAGCCATGGCACATGTCGATGTCGCTTAATTATGCTCATATCTCATGTCGATTTTAAGAATTGCTCATGTCACCTGTCACTGTGTTTTTCAAGCTTCATGTCAAATGTCACTAGGCTTCATCTCGACTTTAGTGGTCCACACTGCTGCTGCTGCTGCTGCTGCTGTCGGTGCTGCTGCTTGTGCTGCTTGTGCTGCTCATGCAGCAGCTGCTGGCTGCTTGTGCTGCTGCTGCTGCTGCTGACAGATGCTACTGCTTGTGCTACTGCTCGTGCAGCAGCTGCCAGCAGCTGCTGAAGCAGCTGTCAGCAGCTGCTGGCTGCTTGTGCTGCTGACAAGGTCATGGGGGCTGCTGCTGACGATGTCACGGATGCTGCTGACAAATGCTACGGCTTGTGCTGCTCGTGCTGCTTGTGCTGCTGAAGTCGCTGTCAGCTGCTTGTGCTGCACGTGCAGCTGCTGCTGAAGCCGCTGCTAGATGCTGCTGCTTGTGCTGCACGAGACTGAGTAGCCGCTATTCGGCGTTTCACTCCTTATGTACCCTGTCCTAGTTAATCCTCTTAAACGGCTGAAAAGGCTCTCTCAGCACAGAGACTCTACTCAAATGTAAGAGATCAGTTAAGTAAGTTTTCACATGCCACCTGACTACTGCGGGAGGGTTTAGACTTAAGCAGCTTAGTGCACACACGTGTCTGTTAGAAAAGCTACCTGCACACATGCCTTCCTTTTTCACTAGTATTTACCCCCTGCCGACTTATAAGGCACCTATACACGCCTTCTTGCTTCTAGAGCTAAGCTGACTGGCAGCTATTTTAAAAGAGAATACTCGTTACCTGTATAACGGATAAGGGGGTTATGAGATTAGCGTGTGTATACAAAAAAAAACAAAAAAAAAGCTACAGGGGGCGCGTGTCTGTCTGTGAGGTAGAGACCATGTGGTAAGCGACTCAAGTGTAAAACAACAGCACCTCCTCTTGTCGCAGTGAGTGGTGTGGACGGCGGCTGGCTAGTTGAATTTAAGCGTCAGCTTGAAAGATAAGGCCAAATAAAAAAAAAGGTTTGTTTCAGGTCACCCGACCAACCCTAGCAAAACAGGGTCGACCCTACGTGTTTTTTTTAAGCAAGTTTGAAGAAAATTTCATATTTTTATACTTTTTGGGTCATTTTTAGAATTTCCACGGAGGATGGCTAGTACTTTCATGTTAAAAAAATAAAATAAAATAAAATAAAAATCCGACCTACCGACTCCAGTCTTTCTGCCCATGTTACCTGAAACATACCTTTTTATTTTTTTTTGGCTTAATCCGTTCACGGGCTGGCGCGTCACACCTGTCGTTAATCACCCCCTGTAGTCTTTGTATACACAGGTGACTCGGCTTTATCTCTTCACCAGCTATAATCCCATATACATGTAGCGCACGTTACACTCGTTAATTCTCTTTTCATGCTGATGGATTAGGGGTGGAAGGGTTCAGGTGAAAAGCGATTTGATTCTCTCTGGAAGAGGGTTGGAGCTCTAGGTGAAAACAAGCTTAGAACATCCAGATTAGCTGCTCTCTCGGCTATATAAAGAGCTTCATTTTTTCTAATCTCTGCCCACTTCGTCTTGTTGTACACTATCAGTCACGAGGCAGACGCTGGAAGTAGCAGATGTTTGCAGTATGGTTTACACAGAGGTTACCTGCTAATAGGATTTTGTCAGAATAGGGTGAGTTGCTATTAAAATGAACATTTAAATGGGTTGTTAATATGGTATCTGATGTTAATGAGCTAACACCTAACATTGAGGATTATGACCTCCCAGAGGGGCGTCTCGCCAAATTCTCCAGTCTTGACTATAGTCTTAACTGTCTAAAGACTGTGGAGCACGTTAATGGGTGGTCTCCTTACTAATTTCACTTGACCAGGCCGGCAGGGTCAACTAGGCTAGGTAATTACAACCACAAGGGCGGCTACTCAACATGCAAGTAGACCTACTACTACGAGATTGTCTTTTGACCACTCTGCCGCCGCCTGCTAGTCTGGCGATTACATGCTCTAGTATAGTTCTCCGCTCTTTTCGTCAGATGACGCCACAATAGGGTTTTTGTACATTTCCACGATACTCGCGAACATTTTAAACGCATAATGACCTATAATAAGCAACAAAGCACACTTCTAATATATTGAATATAAGAAACATGTCAACGTTGTGTATTTCTGATAGAATGAGGCAGATTCTTTGAAATATCAACTAAACTATAGTGAGATTGAAAATACTACACCATATCTAAAGCGATATAAAAGCTATATAAAGTCAGAACCTCTGACGGATCGGTAGGATCACTCAACCATTCGTCCTCGAAAGCAACACAGGGTTCCCGTCCAACAGGACTTTGAGCCTTGACGCTTTTGAGGAGGATTGATCTCATGCTGCTTAACATGTGGTGTAATTAATCAACACCGCGGCCCCTCTTTAGGGGCCACACAATAAACAAAGAATAAAAAAGGGTAGGACTTAGGTTTAAAGTGAATCTCCCAGGATTTTGGCGAGGTCGACAAAGGAGGAGATAACAGATTAAACTGCAGGAGACTATACGCAAACCTTGATACTCTCAGAGGGGGAGCTCCATATTGCGGACCTGTGGTCAAGGTAATTACAACCACAAGGGTGGCTACTCAACATGCAAGTAGACCTACTACTACGAGATTGTCTTTTGACCACTCTGCTGCCGCCTGCTGGTCTGGCCATTACATGCTCTAGTGTAGTTCTCCGCTCTTTTCGTCAGATGACGCCACAATAGGGTTTTTGTACATTTCCACGATACTCGCGAACATTTTAAACGCATAATGACCTATAATAAGCAACAAAGCACACTTCTAATATATTGAATATAAGAAACATGTCAACGCTGTGTATTTCTGATAGAATGAGGCAGATTCTTTGAAATATCAACTAAACTATAGTGAGATTGAAAATACTACACCATATCTAAAGCGATATAAAAGCTATATAAAGTCAGAACTTCTCACGGAACGGTATCTGCAACAGATCACTCAACCAGGTGTCTTGAAATGCCACACAGGGTTCCCGTCCAACAGGACTCTGAGCCTTGTCGCTTTTGAGGAAGGTTTGATCTCATGTTGCTTAACATGTGGTGTAATTAATCAACACCGCGGCCCCTCTTTAGGGGCCACACAATAAACAAAGAATAAAAAGGGTAGACCTTAGGTTTAAAGTGAATCTCCCAGGATTTTGGCGAAGTCGACAAAGGGGTAGATAACAGATTAACCTGCAAGAGACTATACGCAAACCTTGATACTCTCAGAGGGGGAGTCCCATTTTGCGGACTTGTGGTCAGATCTATCCCTTCTAGGGGGCAGGTTGCATGTCGTAAATGTCTACTACAGACATTGGGATATATTGTTAATCTTACTCTAGGGTCTCCATAATTAGACCCTGAATCCGTTGTTAAACGGGTGTGAGGGGGTGGTAACTAATACTTATGAGATGTTAGCTTAGTTCATAGTCTCCTTACCAATTTTCACTTGACCAGGCTGGCAGAGCCAACTAGTCTAGGTAATTATAGCCACAAGGGCGGCTACTCAAGATCTAAGTAGACCTACTACTACGAGATTGTCTTTTTGGTCCTTCTGCTGCTTAGTTATTACATCCTCCAGTCTAGCTCGCCACACCCTTTGAGCAGCACCACCATTGCCTCGGTAAAAGTGTAGGGTGTGTGCTTTCCACCTTCAGGTATCCATAGATTCGATCACTATCACCCCCCTTGAAATGACTTCAGCTGTTAATTAGGGCGTAAAGCCACCAACCAAGTCCCTGTCAAAAGATGTGAATAACGAAACGCGCTAGTATAGTTCTCCGCTCTTTCGTCAGATGGTGCCACAATAGGGGTTTTGTACATTCCTACGATGCTCGCGAACATTTCAACGCATAATGAGCTACATAGGCAACAAAGCGCGCTTCTAATATATTAAAATATAAAAAACAATTCAATATTGTGTATTTCTGATAGAAATGAGGCGGTTTCCTTAAATACCAACTAAACTATAGCGAGATGAAAAATACCACACCATATCTAAGGCTTTATAAAAAACTATAGAAAGTCAGAACCTCACACGGATCAGCATTCTGTTTGCAACGGATCACCCCTGACCCACTGGTCCTCGCATGCCACACACGGCTCTGCCGTGTTTGAGCTTTGAGGTATCACCCATCAAGTGATCCATGCCGCCCAACATGAAGCGTAATTAATAGCTGCTGTTGCATAGCACAGTGGCAGCATCTAACTAACTCTAAAGAGTTAGTCGGCCCCTCTTTAGGGGCCACACAATAAACAAAGAATACCCTGAATCTGGGACCTGCGGGCGAGGGCCCCAACTGTGAAGTCATTATTGGCCACATTGGTAATATCAATTAAAACTTTAGACAACACCCACCTTAAGTATCATTAACGGACAATATCAATGAACTCAGCATCCGCC